>CAJQZJ010032332.1:7384845-7398948 GCA_907164525.1 Lophiomys imhausi
ACATACATACACACACACAGACACACACATACACACACATACATACATACACACACACAGACACAGACACACACACAGACACACACATACACACACTCATACATACATACACACACAGACACACACATACACACACACATACATACACACACACACAGACACACACATACCACACATACATACATACACACACACAGACACACACACACACACACACACACACACACACAGACACACACCGAGTGAGGAGAGTGGGGATGTGTTATGTCCTGAGGTTTTGTTTCTATTTTTTTGGTCTTATGAAGTTACTTGCAAATCTTTGTAGAAAGAAGTAGTAGGCCAGGCAAACATATCTCTGCCTGGGTTTGAGCACTAGTATATGAAAACAGCTTTCCTGGCCATACCCACTTAACAGTGCACACCAAGTCTCTCTCCCTGGTAGCCTTGTCTTGAGACAGTCCTATTTTAGGGGCTTAAAAGTGTTTAACAACACTCTTACTACGGAGTATAGTTCTAGTTTTAACAAAATTTCAATGTAAGGGACTCAGTCAAAATGTATGTTAGGAAAGGGTGTTCACATACTACAAAAAGAAAAAAATCTTACATAGAGTAAATCCCTTATAGAAAAGTCCAAATGGCCGATCAATTGCCTTATTTTAAGTAAGTGATGCTCAGAAAGGCATTTAATCAGATTTCCCCCTTCTCAGGAAGATCTGGCATTCAAGACCAGCTTCAGCTAAAGAGTAAGTTTAAGGCCAGCCTAGGTTATATGAGGCTCTATCTCTAAAACAAAATAAAGCAGAAAATGAAACGACAGTACACAACTTCAGGCATCTTAATAATGGTGGAATGAGACCTAGTGTTCATATCCCCCCCAAAATTTTTTTTTTAAATTTTTGTAGTATGTGAACACCCATTCCTAACACACATTTTGACTGAGTCCCTTACATTGAAATTTTGTTAAAACTAGAACTATACTCCATAGTAAGAGTGTTGTTAAACACTTTTAAGCCCCTAAAATAGGACTGTCTCAAGACAAGGCTACCAGGGAGAGAGACTTGGTGTGCACTGTTAAGTGGGTATGGCCAGGAAAGCTGTTTTCACATACTAGTGCTCAAACCCAACCAATCCAGATAAGCAACCCATCTTTGAGAGCATTCCAAGCAGAACATACACACAGAAGCATGTTTCTTTATGTTTCTACATGCTTCTTCCTGACAATTATTGAGGCTACTCCTTTCCCACAGGGCAACACTGGACACTGCAGCACATGATCCCTGAGGCACAGTCTGGGTTCACTGGTCAGAAACTGATAGAAAGCTGTGGACCCCTGAACGACCTGGATTTAACTACATGTCTGATCCCCACTCCTGAAAGCTCAAGACACTGCAGTCAAGAAAGCAGAACAATTCCAAACTCCTGGCTCTTATGCTTTAGTGAGGAAAGACAGACTACACAATTGGGAAAGTCCAGCAAGCTACCATCTGGTACAGTAGACAATGATAGAAAGGACTTGAAAGATGAATCATGGGTTTATAATACACAATGGGGTGACCATCTTTCACAGAGCTCTTGTGCTTCTAACGTTGCAGCCAAGTGGAGTACAGTCAACCCCTCAAAGCTGCCTCTTTTCATCAGCCTTGTGTTCATTCTCTGTTCCGGGAACTTCTTTTAGGGTCCTTTGTGTGGGTGGTAGTCCAGTGCAACCATTAACTGGACCAGAGGCAGAGCCATCTGTATTCAAGTTCTGACTTTACCGCTTACTAGATGTTTGATTTTGGATAAGTTCCTTAACTGCTCTAAGCCTTGGGTTCTAAATTAGGGCATAATAGTAATTATTATAATACCTAAAAATAAAAGAGTAATACCTAGCTTACAGAATTCATTTGCAGATACATAAAGTGCTTAGAAAAGTGCTGGCACCTTCCCCTTCTCCATCAACACTATCAGAAACAGCCTTGATGAAGACCCAACTCTAGTGATACTGTTTATGTTCTAACCACTGCAGCTGAAGAGGTCTGCTTCTCTAGTTCTGCATGGCGGCCATTCATACTATGCTAAGGTACAATTTTATGTGTGTGTGTGCGCACACACACACATAGATGATCTCTCCTCACAAAGTCATAGCTGCTGAGGGATTATACAACATGAACTTTTTTATCTTTATCCTTTTTTTCTTGTACTTTATTCTTGGTGTTTCTGACAGTTCATTATGCATCTTTACCAGTGAGTGGCCAGGACAAAGGAATGAGAACAAGCTCTACAGTGTGTATAGCAAGCATAAAATCTGTCAACATTACTGATTGCCTGCTTGGAGGAAAACTTCCAATAGATGCAAAAAAAGGAAGACAGAAACTTTGGCCTCCCAGGACATGCAATCTAACTTGGAAAGCAATCACTAAACAAACATCTCTAGCCAAATCTTCACAGAACTACCACTCCCTGACCCCATGTCCCACAGGGCTTGCTATCTTCCCTAGTCGCTCCAGTTGCCCCCGTAGCCTTCGTTGCTACTTACTCAACAGATCCATCCAGAAACTCTCCCGTTCTCATCTGCCTCCTTCTTTGATGTCCCTTCCCACACACATGGATTGCTTACTCATTCTGTGTCTGTACCTCCTTCGATTCTTTCTCCACTGGAATGTGCATTTTCCAGAATGAAGGTAGATTTGGGTCTCAGAGAGCTTCTCACAAGGCATGTCTTGGTCAACCCTGCGTCTGGAGCAGAGCCTAAGAAGAGCAGATGCTCAGAGAGGGCTCACTGAACCAAGTGCTAATAAGAAGAGCCGAGGTCTGCAGCCTCTCTTTTCTGTCTTGCCCTTGCTCTTTGGACAAAGATGCTGAAGTATGGAGCTATCCACACCATGCTACAGCAAGGCAAGATGTCCTCAGAGACAGGCAGGATTATGTCTCCTTTTATTTATTCAGTTTGCCAAGAACCTCATTATGTACCAGGCACTGTGCTGTGGACGGAGACAAACTGGCTTTAAAGGATTTACAGGCTGCCAGGGTACAAGATGAAAACTCTGAGGGGTGCTGCATGTGTATGAGAAGGATCACGGGCACTCCCAGGGTGTGGATGTTACCTATATGGAAAGTCACTGGTGTATGCAACAGCTGATACAAGTTATAGATTATGAGAACATAATAAATAGAAAAAGGACCTTTAAAACTATAATCTAAAGTGTGTTATTAAACAGCTTTAACAATATCTACATTGTTTTGGGAAAATCTGTTGCTTCTATAAGCTTTTACTTTTATGACCTAATCAGTAAGAGACTCCTATCCCAGCTGCTGTTTGCTTATTTCAGTTGAAAAAAATTAGTAATTGGAAGAAATGTAAAATCACTATTATACTTAATTCTCTTTTCTTTTAAGACACTGGCCTGTGAAGAGTAATCTTGCCCTGAACAACAGGCGACATATACTTTGAAATCAGAATTCTTCAGAGGAAGAAAGATCAACCGTTTTGTTCTCAAGTTGGCTTTTGACTTGCTGGCTGACTTTAAGTCTTCACCAATTGCTTCCCAATTTGGCTTCAATTCTAAACAAGAAGTTCTAAAACTTATAAAACACTCAGAACAGATTTAATTAAGAGAATATTTTAAAACTCAACCTGGCTGTATCTACAGGAAGAACGAAAATGTAGAGCAGAAAGAGAAATGGAAAATGAGGTCCCAGAACAGAGTATGAGATTCTTTTTTAGAAAGTATTAACTAGGACATGGGGAAGCAACACACCTTTTAAGGTATTGGTTCTAAGCCTGGCCAGCAAACACCGGCTTAACCTAGAATTCTGAAGAATAAAGGAAGAGATTCTTGTTTGGAATAAGGACAAGGCTAGATGGCAGAGACCCCAGAGAATTCCACACAAAGGGTCTTAAGTGTCCAAGTGAGGCACAAGGCATTATGTGGAGAGATTTGACAGGTCACTCTGGAAACTCTTCAAGTATGCCAACAGCACTGCAGTCTGGTCTGCGTATGGTAGATGTAATCTACCTCTGACACAAACCACTGATGCTCAGTAGTCACACTATATGAGAGGCCTATGGGAGGGAGGGGGAGGGAGAAGCAGGAGGGAGAGAGGGGAGGGGGAGAGGAAAGGGAGGGGGATACACAGAGCTTCAGTTTGCTCTGGATTAAATCTCTTAGAGGAAGACAACTGTTTTCATTTTCTTTTCTTTCTGGGGGGAACAAAAGCATGAGATAGGAAATTCTGTCCCTTTGGAAAAGGACCAGCCATTTGTTCTCTAGAAGGCCCTGAAACTAAGGAGATAAGAGAAAGTGGATCTTTGGAATTGCCTGAAAAAAAACCTTTTAGGCCTGACTGTAGCAACTTACTTGAGAGCTTCAACTCATTAAGCGTGTCTCTGATATCACTTCAGATATGAAGATTAGTGGAACATGCCGATAGACTGAATCATCAAAAAGTTCTCTTAGGAATTTCAACATAGAAGATTTGATGGAGAATTGCTCCATCAGCTTAAGCCTGTATGAGGAGAGATAAGGTGCATATGCCTTGCAGACAAGGGCTCCATTCTTCAGAGGAGGGAGCCCGGCCTCAGACACTGCCAGTGCATACTTAGTGCCTGTACTGACTTTATTGGCCAAGCATATAAAGACTTCTGCCTTAACAGAGCACCATAACTAAAAATTCTATATGTCAGTGCCATTCCGGGGCCCCACGGCAGGGTACAGATGTCTTTAAAAAAAAAAATGCTACCAGTTCATTTCCTTAAACCTCTTTTTTGCTCCAGGAGGCAGCACTGAGCCGGGGTCTGGCTTGAGAAGAGCAGCCATGACGAAGCTTCTCTGATGCTCAGAAGTGGCTGTATAGTGTCTCAGTCTTGTCTCTAGGAGGATTTAACACTGTTCTGGTCCCTCACTTGTCAAATTCCTCTGCCAGAGGAGAAAAGGGGGCCCTCTTGCTCCATATTTTATGAGCACCCATTCAAAACAGAAGCCACATTCCTCAAAATACTTTGAGTAAATAGACATGCGGCAGCATCATGCTGACACACACTGCAGATCCTGAGCTATCAATCTTTAACAGAGACTAGAAAGATGCTCTGAGTTACCCATTCTTAGAAATCACAGGGCATATGCCATGAGAACATATGGCCGAGGCACAGCTGAGGCTTCAGCTGTACCACTGCCAAGCTACACACCAAGCGCCTTAACTACTAATGAATCAGGGACCAAGGCAGAGAAGCCTCGGAGGAAAGGGAACCCGAGAAGCCTGAGTTAGGAAAGGTAGGTGCTACTGTAAAGGTATCTGGCAGGGAATGTTTGAAAGTATTTACACAAATGTGCAAAGAGTGTGGTGATGATTTGGGGGGAACATGGGAAGGTGATGTTTCTAAAATGTAAAATTTCTGCAATTAACAGTGAGGACGATAACCAGGCTTGAAGCAGAAGCAGGCCAGCACACTCATAAAGGCTAAACCCCAGGGGTCTGGCTCTACAGAAACAGCAGCACAAGACATTGGCATCTGGCAAGTGGAATCCAGGAGTTGAATTACTGAGGAGGATATTATGGACCCAAACCAGATGAGACTTTAAAATATATTTTTAATTTGAGGAGCCAAAGCCTATGCCTTCAAGTATGGGAGTTATAATTTGGTGATGCTGACAGTAAACAAGCAAAAAAAGATGAAAAAAAAAAGCACACCTTTTGAAGGTTCATTAAACTTTAAAAGTACCAGGACAAATTGATGTTCTAATTATAAAGTGATATTAGCATAAGTAGATGTATAAATAATTGGCTTCCTAAGATCTGAACTTCCATTGGACCTCTGATTTTGTGTTGCGTCTGTCCTTACTTGGGAAGGAGAACATCATAGACCTATCTCAGCAGCAGCAGGTGTGGGTGAATGCTCCCTTGGCAACTGTATGGGACATGACGCAGCCCTCATCACACCTCCTGATCCAGGCTTTTGTTACAGATCACTGTCAGTCTCTGTGCAAACAGGGACCATATTGCAAGGATCAGCAGTCACACAGTTTTCTTTAACAACTTCATGTACCACATTGTAAGTTTCAGAGGTGTGTGCCAAAGGTGTTATCCAATAGACTCTGTGGTAAATAGCAGAAGCCCTCCCGCTCAGATCTGCCGGGCTCAGAAGGGATTCAGGAGCCACTGTAATGAATCTGGAGTAGTCTGCAAAACTTTAGGTGTTTGCAGTCCTGTGCACAAATGTGAGAGTAGCTAGTCCTCAAGAGAAATTATCTGTTTCTGCCAAGAGACCTAGCACCCCAACCGGGTGCAGAGCATCCTGAATCCTCTTACTTTCTCATGAAGAACAGGAAACAAAGTAAAATTAGCACTTTCTACCTTAATGGGGGAGCGGGAGTTGGAGACAGAGATGAAACAAAGCAGGAAAGGAGAGGGAAAGAAAGAAGACAGAAGACGGGAGCAACATGCTTGTGTGTGCACTTTGAAAAAAAACCAGCTATGATTGTGGGATCAAAGGCGGGCAAAGACATGGTGTATTTTTGTGCAATGACACCAGGGAGAGAAAGGGAAGCCAAGGGAACTGATGTTTATGCATGGAACATTGAGTTCTGGAGTCCACTTGTGGGTGTCACCTCACTCATTTCGGCAGTGACTGGAGACTCCGGATTTGAGTTATCACCTTTGTCCCTCTTCTCCACTTGATCAGGAAAGATCCATTGTCTTTTTATTTTCTAACCATGGATCTGTGGACGAGGTGGTCAATGCCTTTTGTTCCCCAAATTTCTTAAAATGGAGGAAATGAGAACTGTTCTTGAAGATGTTTGGAATATAGGAGGGCCTTAAGTCTGGTGAGTGTCCGGAGCTGCTGCACAAATATGGCTACTGTTAGAAGCAGAGTGTTTGACTTCTTTTTTAGAGAGCTGGGGTTTGAACCTGGGACTTAGAACATAGATGACTACATTTTTCTGTTTTGAGTTTTCCCCAACTTGTTTCTTTCCTTAAACAGAATTTTTGTTTTAGTTGTTGCTGTTAAAGATAAAATCTCACGAGAAGGCACCAATCTTTCCTTCCTGCAACTAATTTTGCAATTTTTTTTGAGGGTGGAGTGGGTGGGTGTCATATTCAAATTATTATTTTATTTTTTTGTAAATTAGCCCAAACCTACAACACTTCCACTTCATGAATGCGAGGTATGAATATAGTTATGGGCAAGAAGAAAGGGCCCCACATGATAGTTTTTGTTTGTTTTGGCTCCAACTTTGTGTGTATGCTGCTTAGTTGTCTTTCATAATTTATGTTCTCACTGTTTTGTACAAAAATAGCTCACCTGGGGTTGGAGAGATGGCTCTGTGGTTGAGACCACAGCTGCTTCTACAGCGTACCTAGATTCAGTTCTCAACACCCACTAGGAGGCTCACAACTTTCTGTCACTCCAATTCCAGGTGATCCAATGCCCTAGTCTGGCCACCATGAGTACTGTGCACATGAAAACCACTCACACATAAAAAATAAGTAAATAAATGAATGAATAAATAAATTTCTTAGAAAATGACTGTCCTGTGAAAAATGAGTTGAGGTTTTTGCAGCCTGAGTTGCTACCAGAATGACAAGCACCATTGTAGTTGTTCGAGAATGCTTCTGGAAATTGTTTTTAAAAAATACTTGACCTATCTCCTTTGTGCCAGGCACTGGGCAAGTGCCGTTGACAACTATAGCAGAATCTACGAGTGGACATGAACATCTGAGCCTTCCTTTGCTAGGGCAAAATGCAAGTCTGCATATCACAGTCTGTGTCTGTCCTTGGGTCTGGCCAGGTCCTCAATCTTGGTAGTGGGGTATAAATGATAAGGAACCTTTCTAGTTTTGATACTCCCACGGAATACCTCTTTTGTGTAAACAGTCTTTGTTCTCTTCGAGAATAGCTGAGCAAAGCGGCCCTAAGGACCTAGAGGGGAATACAGTAAGATGGACAGAATCAGGGTCTTTGAATAACATGCTTCCCCACCTCACACTAGACTGTGGGGGGACATAGGGAAAGCCACTGAGACTGGGGACTGCATGGGACTCATACTACCCTAGCCAATACAGACATATTACCTAGTTTTCCTTATCAACCTGTTAGGCAATGCATTATCACCTACATTTAACTCACCCAACAACGGAGGCTCACAAAGAGTTATATCATTCATCCCTAGCTAAATAGCCAACAGGATGAATGTGATGCCTAGCCCTACCCAGACCTACTGGAAACCATATTCTTAGTGTTGCCTGCTACCTTGCTAACAGCTGTTCCACCCTGTGAGCACAAAGTCACATGGTGGATATTCCCACTTTTCCTCTTGAGCTTGTGTTCCAGGAACAAGAACATTTCATACTCAATGTTATCTCAGGTTGACTTTTGTAGACAATTTCATTCACAGAGTGATACAGTGCTTAAAAAAACATTAAAACGGGACTTTTAATATTAGCATAAGTGAAGTTAGGGTGGGATTCCTCAAAACCGCTGTGTCACATATACTGCTTCGTAAATTTTAGCTATTCAAACCTTTACTTTAAAACAAAAATCTAATTGTAGTTCTAGATTCACCTTTATGGACACAGAGCTATGGAAACTTGTATATGTTTAAGGCATGGGAGATCTACCAATTCCTGTTCAGTTAAGTACTTCTTACAGTTGGCTTGTTGGGTACTGACTGATCCAGCCAGCCGCTCGGAAAAGAGGAAGCCTTATCAGGCTTTGAGTGGATGGATTGAGTTTCTTCCATGCTTTCCTCCAAATTCCACGTTTTTCGTTCTTATGTCTGAAGCCTACAGATGATTCTTCAAGGTCAATCAACATTTATGGTCCTCTTGCATGTGTGCAGCATCAAGCTTAGGGGACAGACTGGGTCCATGGCCTACAACTAGGAGAAAGGAATCTGGTATCTCATCAAAAAGGATCCCTGTCCTGTCTTAGTTCACTGAGTGCTTGAAAGTCTTTTAGAGAAAATGATAATGACTCTAATAACTTTAAGGGACCACTCTTGTTCAAATCTGTGTACAGATAATGCCTGAGGTAAAGAAACCAGATGGGACATTTAAGCAGAGGTATATAGCATTGACCCTAGCCAGTCAGAATAGAAGTGTGTGGGAAAACTACTGCATGATTCTAGATGTTTTCTAGAAGCCAGAAATTCTCTCTTGGGTTGTGGAATTCCAACAGGTCTTAGGGAAAGTTATGTGCAGTTCACTGCAAGGTGGGCCTTAAAGGGATGGACCAACAGTTCAATACTTAAAAAACTGCTACGTGTGTAGTGATACACAAGGACCTGTGGCAGGTAAAAGAAGGTCATACTTTTTAACATCATGGGAAGAAGACAGTCACGTATGTCACTAACTCAGCAGACATCTGCACTGTGAAGCTCCCAAGCCAGAGACACAAGAGAATGTACAACAGAAAGTGTGTGTTCTCTTTGGGGAACATTTGCTTCCCTTAATGAGCATTCCAAGAGGACAGCACTCAGCAATGTTGAAGATGGACTGATTGGCCTTATCTGAATGTTCAGACTATACAGGCTGTTCTGCAAAGTTATAAAGAAAATACGCCCGACCTAAATGAAACCTGAAGTAATTTTGATGACTGATACAAAAGGCAGCCTTGTAGCAATAATGGTGTCCTAACTACTAACTACACCCTAATGAAGTCTCACAAGGACAGTAACTTAAGGTTGTTTTGGACAGCCAGTCTCCTCTTTTATCAGTTGACGTCTGGCCTTCATCACTTGCACTGGTAAGGTCAGACAGAACAAGACTCATGGAGCTCAAACAAAACAAAACAACCCCCACCTCCCATGCCTGAAGAGAGATCCACCAATCTCAACTTGAAACAAGTTTGGGTTTGTGATTTAATTTTGAAGACCATAAAACTTTACATCTGTATAAAACAGGACGCAGCTGCGTTGGAGGGGCTGGCTGTTCTCTGCCCCAATCCTTGTGAAAGGCTACTTGGTAAAATGATCTCTGAGCGGTGGACATGAATTATACACGCTGTCAAAATACACCAAGCGTTCCGGAGTAAGGCAACTCATTTTATAGGAACTTCCAATGAGACTGTCTTTCGTTTCTGGCATATTCTTAGGCATGTCAAAACAAAAATCTGGTACAATGTATAAAACAACAACAGCAACACAAACTCAGGTTTAGATTTTCTAATAGGTTCTCTTTTTTTAAAGTGTGACTGTTTCTCAGGCCAGGTGGGCGCTGCTGAACTAAAAAGTTAAATGATACCTACACATTTGCACCCACAGTTTCAGATCTTAGCTGAAAAGGACTGAATGAGAAGTTTCACACACAAGGCGGAACAGTGGAGACAAATGAGACGTGACTATGAGTTCTCTTCCTGGTGTTAGGTTATGACTTTCAGGAAAAGGGAGTAATAAAAGTGTCGGGGAGAAAGGTATTTGTCGGATGCTGTGTCAGATTTCGCAAAGGCCAGACGCACCTTGAGCAGCAGCTGGGGAGAAGCCTGGGCCTGGGCGTCTGGAAAGCTGCCTGGAAGCTCCTTAGTTTTCGCAAAGCACTCGCTTGGTATTTCTGTCTTACTTTTATTAGCTTAAAATTTTTTAGCAGATTGTCGCACAAACGACATTATGGGAGATATTCACAATTCAGCTGATTACTCTTCGAGTCTTTCTTAGTGTTACTTTAATTATTCCAAACAGCATTTTAAAACTGTTTACATGTGCTGAAAATACAATTCATTCCAAAGAACTGATATGGAAGAGATATTCCTAGAGCCAGAATTTTTCAATGCCAGAAGGGGACTTAACTTACAAATCATCTCTCTCAGGCCTCTCACTTTAGCAGCTCCAGAGACATCAGAAGCAGATGGGCAGCGTAAGTAAACCCAGGGCCAGCTAGGGAGGCTCAAGGCACGAGCCTGGGTCCTGCCATTTAATCTCCCTGACCTTCCACTCATGGCCTTCTCCAGATGCCAGTCTTTCTTGTTTCTATTCAGAGTTGTTCCCTACAACTTCACTTGTTTATTCCCCAGGTCTACACAGCAACCAGGCTGTTTTGGGCCCATGGTGTCATGTCATCGAACCTGGGGACCAGCTAGCTCGGCTTTGTTCTACTGAAGTAGCAACTCAGCTGAAACTGACATGGTGTAGAAAAAGCCTTCAGGATGGAGCACACCTAGTTTTAGGACACATATTTTTCACTCCCCTTCCTAGTGCCCTTTGCCTCTCTGCCTTAGCTTGTTTTAACATGTTATATATGGACCCAAGTAAAAAGTTTCCAGGAAAAAAAAATTGTTTCACAGGTCATAGAAAAAAAATCCCCACAATATTAAGCAGAACCAGAACACAGCCTGCCTGAAAGTACTGACCTAATGGGGTATAAACTACTTGTACCTCTGCTAACTATGATCTTAAAAAAAAAAAGTCAGACTTTGTAACCCCAATACCTTCCATTTAATTTGCTGTCACTGTGGAAAACATCTATGATTTAAGTTCTTTTCTAGGTGATCGGGAGCACTAAGTTCATTCACTTGCAACTACCACCACCCTCACCCCTCCCAGCTTGCAGTGAGTGACTAATGAACTAATGAAGCCCACACACCACAGGGGGTTGGCTTCCAGTGCTTCTAAATCCTTTTCTCTTGATATCTTCATTGGCTCTAAGTCTGTCAAGAATGGAGCCTTGACCTTCCTGTACTGCCTGTCTAATCTCCTTCCTACTCAAAGCTTGGCCTTGCCAAATTACAAATGTGACACAGACAGACAGACAGACACAAACCCATGTGTACATGCTCTCTCTCTCTCTCTCCCTTTGTTTATCTTCCTTCAGCTACAAACTCTTTTCTATAAATGTTTACTCATTTCGCTGTTACTTCTGTTGAAGTACTTGCCCTTGGCTCCAGCTCTCTTTAGCCCCTGTATACGGTATTATTTTACCATACAGTATTTTAGATCCTTACTATATTTCCTTCTCTCACCTTCAGCACTTCCTATCTCAATCCAGCTCAGCCCTGCAAACACCGGTCACAGATAGTCTGGGACTACCCTGTGCTCACTGAAAAATAGTACCGACAAGCAGTTTACTTAGTCTTGGTGGATGTGTTTGGAAGCACAACTAGAAAGTCACACCACACAGAGGATGTAGAAACAAGTAAAATTAGGTGAAAACACCACATCAGGAGTAATATACACATGACTTGAATGAGGGCTATGGCAACTTAAGGCTGTTTATAGAGCAGAGATCCCCATGGGTTAACGGTCCACATCTGAATTCTGGCTTCGTCCTTTGCTGACCACATGATCTTGGGCATTTAAGCACCAGAGCCTCAGGTGCCTCATCTACGATGAGTCTTCTGTATAGACTAGGCAGAGAGGCTTCGTGCTGAGCCCTTAGCTAGGAGCCTGGTGTGCAGAGACATAACGCCATAACTGTAAACACTGTGATTTGCTTCCACTCTCACTCTCAGCATAAGGACAGGCTGGTGGTGACTAATGTTCCTGGGGACTTTGTGCAGCACACAGGCTTTGAGATCAGTCTTTGATTAAGCTAAGATCTGAAGAGAACTCTGAATGTCAAAAAAAAAAAAAAAAGATTGGAAGATGGGGCGGCTTCTGCTCTCTCAGCTGGTTCAGGTACTAAGCGAGGTTAGCACTTAGGCTGGAAACTTGCATTGAACCTATTTAATGGCAAAGCTAATGTAAGCCTGCTGGCAGGAAGTCTGTGCCACCCTCTGGCCATGATCCTTCTACAGGGAGTCTTCAGCTACTCACCTCTAGTTTTTGGCCCTTTTGCAAAGTATGAATAAATAAAGGTTGAGACCCAGCAGATCACTCCAGGTTAAAGGAGAAAGAGACTTCACCAAATAGCCTTTGTAAAGTGGGAGGGGTAAATCCAGAGAAAACTTGTTACAAACAAATGGAGCCAGTTACCTAAGTTATATGAATTATCACAGATGCCCACTCACATATTCTTTTGTTTCTCATCCACTCTCCCTTCCTCCTCCCCTCCCCCCACCCCGTTTCCTTCCTCCTCCTTTAGTAGAGTGATGAGGTAAGCTTGGAAAAAAAGATCACCAGGCCCTTGTCATTCCAGGAAGTAGCTGCCTGGTGATTGGTTCTAGGAGGGAATGTTATAACCTCAGCAGAACTCACAGAAGGTCCTGCAATAGCCTCTTCCATCTTTGCCATGTGTTTGTACTATGTGAGACCCACGGCTCGGCTCGTACCCATTACTGCCTCACATTCAGAGTGAGATGATTTCCACTGTAAAAAATGGTGTCATCCAAACACTAATGACTTTGCCAGTTTATATAGGGCCCACATATTCAGACTTTAGAAAAAACTACTGTAATTTTGTTTCTGGAATTTCATTCCTCTGTAAACAGAAATAAATACAGGAAACCCAGGAAAGATCATCTTTAAAGTCTTTATGAACTCAAAGGAAACAATCCTCTAGGTGTCAATTATCAGAACCATCTAACTGTTTGTTTAGATAAGCATTCCAGATAGGGACTAAGTTCAAAAATATGAATACATAAAAGCATGCAGATTGGTTAGACAGAAGCAGAGGGCAGTGGGAGGAAATAGGGGGAAATGTTTTCCCTTCAATGGGAGTACTGTAAAGCTCAAGGTCTTGCCCTGAGAATCAAGAATTACATAACGTACTGGTGGTTGGAGCAACCTAAGAAAAGCAAACCTGCATATATATTTCTTTTATGGGTCACAGAGAAGTCAAGATAGCTGTAAGTTGTAAGTGTCCTTTATACCACTCAAAGACTGTTATAAAAAACAGAATACTGACAATCAAAACATTGTTTGGCTACTCTACATATACTAGAAAGTAGTAACTGCAAATATTCTTATGAATCAGAAATGAGTTTCCACTTTAAAAAACACTTCTTCTTCCAAGGTAAAATAGTAACTTGATTTTAGTTCCTCAAAGACAATTCTCTTTTCTGATGGCAGTGTTTAGTGACTTGGAACTTCCAGGGGTAGAGGATCGCAATTATGGGTAGATCACAATTATGGGGAGCCAAAGCAGATGCTAACCTGGCCTCCTACTTCCAACACACATGCATACATGCACTCACACACATATGGCCAGAGTACAGCAGAAGACAAATGAAAAGTGAAGGTCTAGCAAAGCTTG
>CAJQZJ010032332.1:7398958-7448575 GCA_907164525.1 Lophiomys imhausi
CAAGCTTTGCTAGACCTTCACTTTTCATTTGTCTTCTGCTGTACTCTGGCCATATGTGTGTGAGTGCATGTATGCATGTGTGTTGGAAGTAGGAGGCCAGGTTAGCATCTGCTTTGGCTCCCCATAATTGTGATCTACCCATAATTGCGATCCTCTACCCCTGGAAGTTCCAAGTCACTAAACACTGCCATCAGAAAAGAGAATTGTCTTTGAGGAACTAAAATCAAGTTACTATTTTACCTTGGAAGAAGAAGTGTTTTTTAAAGTGGAAACTCATTTCTGATTCATAAGAATATTTGCAGTTACTACTTTGAATGTCCTACATTCAAAGTAGGCAGAAAGTCGTGGTTTTAGAACCAGAGATAATCTGAAGCTAAGTCAATAAAGAACACATATTAGGCTGTTGGGTATTCCATGAGAATACCTCAGTGGTCAGTTAATACAGGTGCTGAGTACAGAAGACATTCCCCTGGGCAGCTCAGGATGACCACTGTTGCCTTTCGATTACCCCTGTAATCCAGACACTAAAGATTCAAGGGGTTTTTTACAATGGACAAGCAGTCAACTAGCTTAGAACATTTAAACAACTATGTACAGTCTATCTGAATGCACTCTAGGTCGGCAGTGTACCTTAGAGGTGGACCTGCACGACAGACTGCACATGGGATTTCAGTGTTAAACTCACCTTTCATTTATTTGTACCCTGGAAGGATACATTATAACAAATATGGCCCCAACAAGTGAGTAGAGGGAAAGATGTAAGTATGAGATGCTTCTCATAACTCATCTTAGAATTTAACCCTATGAATACTGATAAAGTCCCAATTTCACTTGATTTACAAGAAGGTACATATTAATATATAACATGTATGTTATTAATACATACCCTTAACAATGTTTTATTATTTAAAGAGTGTAGGGAAAACTTCCCCAAATGTAACCTTTCCTCTAACTACAGTACACTGTCTCATCCCCAGGAGGAAAGCTGTACTTACGTTTGTTATTTTTTAGTACATACCGTCTAAACATGCTGTAGGCTAGGGAGGTGGGTTCCTGCGATGTCTATTTTCCATATTTCCTATGTACATGGGCTTTCAATAGGTCAAGCCTTCTCTAAATCATGTATGACCTTAGGCTACCATTTAAGTTTATTATTTTATATAATGCAGAGTTTCTGGAAATTGGTCCACACTTTGGTGGACTTTGAAATTTGGTGTTTGTGTTCATTTGGAAAAATAAGGGGGGTGGTATTTATGCTTTCATATCATCCCATTACAAGAAACAAACCAACAAACATCAACATTTATGTGAGTATTTTCAAATGAATCAAAACTGTACAGGTAAGGGAACTTCTGCTTTGTAAAAGAGAACCAGGGTTAAGAATGCAGAAAGCATGTGTTTTTGCTGAGGGTGAGAGGAGGCAGTAGAAAACTAAACTTGAAATGCTTTGGATATGAACTTCCTCATGGGAGTATAGACTGAACGGAACTAAGCAACACCCACAAGTCCTTGCCTGCCAACAGCTCCCCTTTGCTTAGAAGAGCTTTGCCAATGGCTTTTGCCTCTGGCACAGAGACCAGTAACAAGATGGACCTAGTATTTCCAGGCCTAAGCTTTCTAAATGACAAGCAAGCAAGCAATGAAGAAGAAGAAGAAGAAGAAGAAGAAGAAAAAACCTTGGTAAGCGAATCACCATCTGGGTTGAGACACAGATTTATGCCAGTGAAATGATGTTACAAAATTATACATGTTCTGGAAGACTCTGTGCCTTGATCAAAAGCACTGGCCAAGTTTGGAAGCAGAAAGTGGGATAAACCAACATTTGTGCTCTTTGTCCCTCACTGCTGTGCTAGTTACGGGTAATGCTGAACAGTGTCAGCGGTAAGGCCGTGAAGCCCGTGAGTGCAGAGCACACCACTGAACTAGCAATGCCAGGGGACACCTCAATTGCAAAACTGAGATCGTCATAAAGAAGACTCAAGCACTCTGTGTGGACAACTGAGGAGCAGACGAGTGGGCAGACGAGTCCTCACGGAGTTATCTTGGTTTGCCATGTACATCCAAATAGTCGTTCGTGCTTACTTGAAAGGATTTATTCTAGGTTACTTTACAAGTCTTCATTTCTATATCTGTGTATGTGTGAGAGCACATGAAAATCAGGGGGCAATTTGTGGGGAATTAGTTTTCCCCCCACCATGTGGTTGGAGAGATAAGTCGCAGGCTCTGGAGCTTGATGGCAGGGGTCAAGACTTGCTGAGCCACCTCATCTGCCCTAAAAGGATTTATCATAGAAGAATACAAACTTAAAACGTTATTGTAGACCCATTGCTACAGTTTATAACATGGAAACTTTAAAATTTTAAGTTATTTTAAAAAAATTGTATGTGTATGGATGTTTTTTGTTTGTTTGTTTTTGCTGGCATGCACGTGGAGGCTGGAGAAGGACATCAGGCCCCTTGTGACTGGAGTTACAGTGCTTGTGAGCTGCCACATGGGTGCTGGGAATTGAATTTGGTCCTCGGCAAGAGTCCTCTTCCAGCCTCAAAAATGGAAAACTATTATGTAATTAAGCTCAAGCATCCCTAAGATAACGATTTATTTATACCTGCATGTAGAGAAAACTTACATTTTTTTTGGCATGGTATGCATGCTCATGTGTTTGTGTGCACATGTGCACATACCTAACAGGTGCATGTGTGCTTCTGGGGGTTACAAGTTAATGCTGAGGACTTTTACTCAATTGTTCTCCACTTTAACTTTGGAGACTTGTCTCTCATTGAACCTGGTTCTTGCTGATTTGAGCAAGCTGGCTGACCAGCCAGATCCAGGGATCCAGATGCCTGTGTGTCTCTCGCGTTGCGGTTGTAGGTGTGCACTGCCTCCCTGGCTTTTGTGTTGGCACTAGGGGTTCAACGCTGTTCCTCATGGTTGGGCAGCAATCAGTGTACTGACTGAGCCATCTCATCAGACCCTTAGAAGAAAGTTTTTCCTTTCTCAGTAAAGATTAAGTAAAAACATTCCCAAGTGTTAGAACACTTACCAAGGTATTCCATCAAATTTAAAGCCCCCCCCCCCATGGGTCTGTGCTTTCTTTTAAGTTGCTTAGTTCAGTTTTAGAGGATGATGGCTGATATCACATGTTTTTACAATAACATCTGTAAGGTGTTTGCAAAATCTGGCTTATACAGAATGCCCAGAGGCTAAATTTAAAGGCTGAATATTCCCAAGGTTATATAAATGAGTGCTGTGTAGGCAGAATCCCTTAAGCTCTAACCCTAAATCAGTCCAGATTAGTAAAAAATAATTTTGTTTTCTTTTGCTCTGACAATTTTTATGAAAAGGAGGTCATCAAGATCTCACCAGGGGCTTTGCATAAATGTTAAGATCATGGGAACCATTTAATAGAAGACTTTTGGTAAATGGTAAACATGCATCATTTAGCTGCTCTAGGAAAACTCTTCCCCCCCTGGAGTGTTATTTAACCCTTTATGAAGTCTTTGTTGGCTGTAACAGGACATAGTATGTATGACAAGCAGCCTTTGCATTCCCACTGTACTGGACGCATAATTCCTAGATCCTGGGGAAACTGCCATGGAGTATGTGACTTGATACTGTCATTTCATGAGAAATTCTGAGCATGTAAAAATACAGACAAGCCCAGTCTCTTAGTGCTTAACTGAAATTCCACAGAGGATAGCATATAAATTGAGAAAAAATAGAAACCTGGCCACCCAGAGCTCTTCAATAAACTTAACAGCTGCCCAAAGACAGGAGGTTTAAATAAATGCACACTCAACTCTCACCACCTGACACATACATCTTTCCCTACAGTTTGTAGGAAGAGCAGTTCCAACAGAGGAAGGCCTAAAGGATGTTATTGCCCATTCTCCATCCATTAGCAGAATAATGCAGTAGTCAGAGGACGTTTGCAAGATAAAGGCATCATTCTCTCTCAAGTTTCTGGATGCCTGCCCAAATCACAGTCATATTTTCATATTTGTCAGCTCAAAGAGACTCTTTTATAATAGCAAATAAAAATTAAGTGTTCACACTGGGCTTCAAAGAAAAATTCCTTCAGTGCTGATGCATAAGGCACACTATACATCTTTCTTTAGGAGGCTTTACTGCCTCAGATTCAACATGCAAACTGGTCACATCCCAGAGTCAAAGTGCACTGGGACAATGGCTGCTGTGACTGGACTCTTAAAAATTAGGCTACTTATGCAGATAAGAGCTCTCACATGGGTGAATTCACAGCCCTTTCCTAGAGGTAGCATTTTTCAGGAAGGTCTGTAATAAGAGACATGGAACTGCAGAGTGATCAGACATGAAAAAGAGAAGACAATTAAGAGCCTTTACTGCTTGGAGGATGAAGCAGAATAACACAAATCACTGATAAATGATGTGAAAATGTCTACTAAACCATCCAGCTCCACTGGGTGTTACTTGGTTCACAGTAAACACACTCCCATCCTGACACTTTTCAACTTACTGAAGGCGCTGCTTTCTTTGCACCCACCCCATTCAGGAGCAGCGATTGCTAATAAGCAGGAACATGCTTGTTCAGGGTTGACGTAGTGATAAGTAATGATTTAGACAGTTTAGAAATATTAACTGTTCAGCCCCTAGCTGGCTAGATAGTACAAAAGCAAGCTCAGCCTCTTCAGCAATGTCTAGCACATGACTTTTTTTTGTTTGTTTTTTAAGCATAGTTTTATATGTCTCTTCAGGGAGACATTGGAAGCCCACCCCCCAGCACTTCAGTGACTGGGATACTGCCTGGGAGACAGCTCTCAGTGACTTATTGAGAGAGAGCTCTGAAATATAACTGAATGTTTTCAGTATTCCTCCGTGGATTTGGGGATACTAAGGACCACTGGCAAGGAGCAGGGAGTTTATTCACATCTTAGGTTGGTATTCTTATTTCCCCCAAAGAAACAGCAACAAAAATTACAAATCCTAAATAATTTCAGAGATTTCTTCATAAAGTTAAAGAGGAAATAATAAAAAGGAAAAAAAAAAACCCCAGGAAATAATTTATGCAAGAATTAGCTTTTTTCGAGAGATTGATATGTAGACCCCATAAAACAATTTTATTTTTATAAACATTCATGTTAGGCCTCTTTTTTTAAAACAGTGCTCACAGGTAAGTAAGACAAGCTGTACAAGGCCTAGCAACCATTTGCTTCATTGCACCTTTTAGTGTTTCTCAGATATGTGTGTGTGCATGCATGTGCATGCACATCTGTGTTCAATTTCTTCATGGCATAGATGTCATATTTGTATCATGTGTCTTAGATGAATGAGTGACATCTGAATGATGCTCAGAGAGAGGTTTAACAAACTGTCCACAATTCACACTGCTGGGAAGCAGGAATGACTTTTAAGCTTAGGCTTCTCTGATTCTAACACTCTTTGTGTAATGACTACACTGATGTCCGGCTTAGAAAAATCTGAGTTTTGGAGCAACTACAAGGAACTGAAGCAATCTGGGTTTCAATAACAGCTGAGCCAGCTGAAGGATCTGATGCAAGCCTTTGTGTTGGCATCTTTAAAAAGGTAGCATCCTTGTTTCAGGGTTGTTGTGGGCATTAGAGGGAATGTTTTAGAAGTATGTGATAGCTGTCACGGTTGACATTTTTACTATCACCATCATTACAAAGAGCGTAGAACGTGGAAACTGACTTGAGGTCAGCAGCCTGTGCTTCTCACTGTATGGACGCACACTATGTGCATGTAATGGGAGGACCAGAGCTAGTTAAACAGAGCTAGTTCTGTTCTGATTGGCAACTGGAGAGCTGAGATCTGAACTCTGGCCTGCTGCATTTTTCCTCAGTGCTGTGGGCACCACCCTATGCTACCTCTCATTTGTTTTAGGAAGACCAAACTAATCCCAACATAGCTAATCAAATCCAAACCAAATAAGGAAATGAACTGTTCCTCCTTTGCAGGGAACCATAAAATAGGAATGCAGAAAACACATGCTTTTAGAAAAAAGTCAACAGAAAAATCTCAATACTCCTTGGGTACAAATTCCCCCAAGGGAAAACAGGCCTGATGGAGCTGAAGGAAACACCTACTTGATAGAGAACTGTGCCAAGGGCTCTTCTGCCCTGGGGTTCTACTTCAGTGGCTTGTAGCTCTGCCGTGGTGACCAGATACAAAATGGGCCTCCCACAGATTCTAAATGACAAATTCAATATCTGACAGATAAAAGGTTATTGGGGACTAAGTACACACTCACACATGCACATGCGTGCACACACACATACACACACACAGAGAGAGAGCCTCATGTCTTTTTAGTACTTCTATACCACTCCCTGACTTACCTTCTATGATAAATCTTAAGTCAGTAGTTTAAACAATGTTTAAAATATTTAAGACCAGAACTCCCATGAGTGCACACAAATTAAAACCAATCAACCAACCAACCAGCCAAACAAACAAACAAACACTAAGTATCACAGGCCAACAGTATGCCATTAGGGCAGGCTACGGAATGGGGAGAAAAGTATAGGGGTGGTGGGTGATGTGAAGGAACTTTCCCACCCCAACAGTGCATCGCTGAGCTAATCCCAGAATCCACACCACTCTGGGATAAACAGTGCCCGTGGAGTTCACACCAGGAGCAGGCTAGTGCTCAAAAGCACTCTCAGAAACAACGGTCATTATCAGGGATATAACTAATACTAAAATATCGACAAGATTTTCTCTTGATCTAGAGGTTTATATAATAAAATCACTAAGTAATACAGTGTTTATGTTTTAGGAGAACCTATAAGAAATTAGAAAAATCTATAAACATGTAGAATAATTTTGCTTTTTTTAAGGTCATAAAAATGGTTCATCCATATTTCTCCTAGGTTACTATGCTGAAAAGCAAAAAAATTTAAATTGGATTATAATCTAGCTGTGACACCGAGAGTAGTTATTGCACAATGGAACTACAGTTTTGTATACAAACTTAGGGTCCTCCCTGTCACATGAATAGATAATTCTCTGATTGTTCTTTGTTTGTGCACAGGATAAAGAAACCGTATTTTAAAAATAGGTTGTACATATTTTCCTATTGATAACTTTTCCATTATTTTCATCCAGAAATCTCTTGTCAAGGTGTTCCTACTCCCTCAGAAGCCAGGATTAGTTTTCCAACCAATCCTGGAGGGTGTAGCACCCATTTGTTTTACCACATCGACCTCAGTTTACCATTCCTGTGTTCATAGCTAAACAGAGTGAATTATTAAGAATTATTTTTCTATGATTATGTGGATCTCATTTTCTCATGCATATTTCTTAGCATAATAACACAGTGTTGCTTGTTCTCAGTTATAGATTTCCTTTGCACCAGGCAGAGTGAAGACAATAGATACTCTAGGGCTACTTCTCAGACTTATATCCAAGTGAAATCTTGGTGCATTTCTTCATTTCTTTTTTTTTTGTTTTGTTTTTTGTTTTGTTTTCCGAGACAGGGTTTCTCTGTGTAACAGCTCTGGCTGTCCTGGACTCGCTTTGTAGACCACACTGGCCTCGAACTCACAGTGATCCGCCTGCCTCTGCCTCCCAAGTGCTGGGATTAAAGGCGTGCGCCACCACGCCCGGCTACATTTCTTCATTTCTAATGTGATAGCGCTTCTTTCCAATTTCCAATATTTTGAATGTACATTTAAGAACAGTTTAGTGATCACATCATGCAGCTGACATAGCCTCACTGTGCCTTAAAATATTTATTTATTTATTTGTTTGTTTGTTTGTTTATTTATTTATTTAATATGCATGGTTGTTTTGCCTCCATGTTTGTTTGTGCACCATGAGCATGCAGTGCCTGTGGAGGACAGAAGGGGGAGTTGGATCTCCTGGAACTGGAATTAAAGACAGTTGTGAGGCTCTATGTGGGTGCTGGGAATGAAGCTAGGTCCTCTGAAAGAAGAAGTGCTCTTAACTGCTGAGCTACCTCAAGCTCCTTACAGTGTTGTCACAGTTTCAATGTTGTATGAAAGCAAATTGTTTCATAAAAGTTGTTTATGATTATAAAAAAAGTTTGTTACATTGCTCTTTGAAGCTCTTCAGTTAGCAAATTTAATTATAAAGATTCCCTCATTTTATAATGAATTGTTTAAAAAATTTTATTAATATTGTACGTGTGTGTGTGTGTGTGTATGTATGAGCATACAAGTGTGAACAGAGGTTAAAAGAAGGTGCTAGGTTCTTGAGAGCTGGAGCTACTAGTGGTTGTGAGCCACTCAACATAGGTGCTGGAACTCTGGTCCTTGCAAGAGCACCAAGTGCTCTTACCCATCAGGACATCTCTGCAGTCCCTTGAAACAATTTTTAAGTTTACAAAATATCAGTGGTCTATTTCACAACCTTACTTATTTGTCAAACCAAAACATTAGTCATTCTTCTACTTCTGCATGAGTCTCTTAAAAAATATTTAAAATATGAAGAAATCCAGTATTACACATCATTAAGCTATGGCCAAATTCACAAAAAAGTGCCCACAATCCTTAAAAACATGACTAAAAAACATGACTATGTACACAGAAAACACACGGAAAACCTACTGTTCTAGGGAAAGAACAGAATGGAACAGATAATAAATGAATGCCCACATGTGAAGTAGGTTTTCTTTTTATAGGAGGTCAGCTAAGTTCATGCAGAAAAAACCCCACAGAATGGGCCTGTCATTAAAAGTAAATGAAGCAAGGATTATTGGGTTTAAATTGTTGTCTTTAGAGACAAAATGTTTTTCAAGGGCTTTAGCCAAGTCCACAGCCATAGCGATGCCCATGTCTGATTTTGCCGAGGATCACAATTCTCTTCAGCAGACTCCACTGCCCAGCAGCACTGAAAGGATACACTCCACTTGGATCCATGCTCTAGCACAGGGACCCACAGAATATTTCCCAATGAGCTTCAGTGTTTGAACTAGTAGATAAAAACAAGCACGATTCGCCTTCCTGATGGGGCACAGGCTATTTATTTTGTACTTCCTTTTCTCCTCTCCTGTCCTTCCCTAACTCTCTTCCACCTTAAGGGTGCTCGATCTTTCCTCAGAGTGCGGGCCCCTCACCCTCACAGACACTTTCTCTCCTCTAACTCTCCCCACACCCACCGTCTTCAGCAGCTTTTGTGCTTTCTGATGTCAATAGCTCCTCAGCTAGTGGTAGGGTTTCACGTGTGCACCTCGCCCCCTCCATTCTGGGATTTTTGTCTGGCTTAAGCAGGTCATGCACATGCTGTCACAGTCACCCCAAGTGCATGCGTGCATCTGCCCTGTTGTGTCTGGAAAAGAAAAACAGTGTCTCTGAAGCTACCCACCACCTCTGGCTTCTACAATCTTTTTACTCTCTCTTCTGGGATGACCTTTGAACCCTGCGGTCAGGGATGTGATATGTATGTCCCATCGTGGGTGACTTTTACACGTGAATGTCCAAGAATGAAAGGGTGAGCCATGAGAAGAGAAATGAAATCAGGTGCTGAAAATCTTCAATGGATAATGGCTGGAATCAACAGAAGTTGTACAAAAAGTATTCAGGGGCTGGAGAGATGGCTCAGCGGTTAAGAGCACTGGCTGCTCTTCCAGAGGTCATGAGTTCAATTCCCAGCAACCACATGGTGGCTCACAACCATCCATAATGAAATCTGGTGCCCTCTTCTGGCCTGCAGATATACCTGCAGACAGAACACTGTATACATAATAAATAAATCTTAAAAAAAAAAAAAAAACTGTTGCAGACTCTTAAGTGTAGGAATCACTTTTTAAAAAAAAAAAAAAGAGATATTCAGGATGGGATCTTATAAGGTCTTAGGCCTATATGGTAAATAGTATACCACGTGAGGTAAAGAACTGAAGACAAGTCAGACTTTGAATAGATACTTGGAATTTAGCTAAAAGGAGTTGTGTAAATCTATACAGCCTACACATGGGGCTCAAGAGAGTAAGAATATAGGAGTAAAGTTCAAGAGCAAAGAAGCGACCAGATTGTCTGGCGTCACCTCAGTATAATATCAGCTACATCCTATCCTATCTAGTACCTCATTCCCTTTCTTTTATAACTTTTAATTTTCTGATGCAGAAAACCATCATCTCAGGTAATATTTCCTGTTCGTCACTGTACACCTACAGGCTAGTAAAGTGTTTGGTAAGGTGAACAAAATAGAGGTGAGAAAAATATGGCTAAGAAAAATCCCAATAACATTGTGCTATCCTGAGAAAGGCCAGCATGGTCCTTCCATGGATCCTTCCCCTGGGATAGTGATGACACTTGGAAAGGAAGAGGCAAAAGCCAAAGGCTCAGTTGATTCCAAGGCAAAAGATCAGGGAGGAGGAGCTCCTGGGGGCACAGGGCTAGACTGTCCTTGACTGAGAAAGAAGCTTGCAATATCCACAGAAGATGTCACTTTATACTTTTCCACTAACTCATCTTTGGAGTCCTAGCTCTTGTAGTTCCATCCTTAAGTCCCCTCTATTCCTCCCACAGTAGTCTTCCACGTTTGTTGCTTTCTGCTCTAACTGATCACTACGATTTCGGCTGTTTCCTACGCTCTGCACTGATATTGCTTTGTAGATAAACACAGGCATGTTTGCTGTTTACTGAGTACATGCACAGGAGTTAAAACACACAGTGGCACCGGATACTTTATCTTTCAGATTTTTAAAATCTTAGAGGCAAAGTCTGCTGTCTTCTTAATGTAACTGTTGGTTAGATAACTCAGTTTCTTTGGGTCATGGGTGAAGGTTTAACTTCCAAATGAATCACTTAAGCTTATTTAATTATTGCCTCAAACTACTATCACCTCATGTATTGGTAACACACTGATAGTGTTAAAACAAAACAACACAGAGGCCAATCTACACTGGATTAAAAATTTCCAACTTTGCCATTACAAACATTGTATGTTAAAAAGACAAGCAGGGAAATTCCAAAGCACCTGAAAAATGAGTTCAGAAAACAAAAAGGTTTATATAATCTAAAATTCCTTACTGCAGAAATATGTAAATATATATTTAAACTTGAAATATATGGTCATTCCTATTAAATGTAAAGTCAAGTAAATTTATGTTAAAGTAAAATGTAGTCTTCTCATTCTACTAACCATAAACACAGACATTCAGAGCTGGGGAGGATCTTGCAGGCCAGACTCTCATTTTGTAGATGAAATAAATGAAGGTTAGCAGGGGGACCAATGTACACAACATCCACCAGAAACAATGGGAAGTGGCATGAAGCCAGAGGATTAGAGTTTGACCTTTTGCCGAGTCTGCACTTGACCTGGATGTTCTGTCTGTTAATAGGCAGGCACTGGGAAACTTGACTCTTTCAAACCTCAGTTTCCTTATAAGTCAGTGGAGAGAATGCTCTGATGCCCACTGGCAAGTAGTTGTGAATATTCAGAGGAACATATGTGAAGTATCTAGCACAGAACCAGGCTGAAATGAGAATTAAAACTAGAGTTTAAAATCTTTGCCTAAACCCTCATGCCTCATGAGATAAACTTAAAATCACCATTAAAATGTTTTTTTTAAATATTTATCTATTACTTCAGGTTACATCTCCATCACAGTGTCCTCTTTCCACCCCTCCCAGTTCTGCCCTTCCACCCTCTATCCCCTATCCCTTCCATCCTATTCCTCTGGAGTGGAGTGTCCCTACATAACAGTCCCCTGCCCCATTTCAGCAGTCATGTGAGGGCCAAGAGCCTCCTCATACACTGGGGGCCTACAAGGCAGCAACACTAGGGCAAAGTGTCTCACTGACAGGAAACGAAGTCTATGTTCATGTTCCCTTTGGTGCATTGGTTGTATTATAGTTATCCTGTACTATATGGCTAAAATCCAATTATAAGTGAATAGATGCCATGTGCATCCTTCTTAGTCTGGGTTAGCGCACTCAGGATGAGCTTCTCTAGTTCCATCCACTTGGCTGCAAATTGCATGATTTCATTCTTTCTCATAGCTGAGTAGTATTCCACTGTGTAGATGTACCACAGTTTTTTAATCCATTCCTCGGTTGAGGGACATCTGGGTTGTTTCCAGTTTGTAGCTATTACAAATAAGGCTGCTATGAACATAGATGAGGAAACTTCCTTGTGATTTAGTGAGGAATTATTTGGATGTATACTCACATCTGACAGAGGGCTAATATCCAAAATTTACAAAGAGCTCAAGAAATTAAATGCCAAGAAACCAAATAATCCAATCCAAAAATGGGGAACAGAGCTAAACAGAAAATTCACAAAGGAGGAATCCCTAATGGCTGAGAGACACTTGAAGAAATGCTCAGGATCAGAGAAATGCAACTCAAGATGACTCTGAGATTCCACCTCACACCTGTCAGAATGGCTAAGATCAAAAGCTCAAATGACAGCACATGCTGGCGAGGTTGTGAAGAAAAGGGAACTCTCCTCCATTGCTGGTGGGAGTACAAGCTTGTACAACCACTACGGAAATCAGTCTGGCGATATCTTAGAAAACTTGGAATAGCTCTGCCTCAGGACCCAGCCATACCATTAAAACGTTTTTAGAAAAAGTTAACAGAAACCTACCAAGTTGAGGAGAACACCATACTAAGATCTTTAAAAGTAGTGTTTAGGGGTGGAAGTTCCAAGGAGGGAGGGAATGCATTCAAGATGGGTAAGTTAGGTGGCTACATCCTGAAAACTATGACAAGTAGGCTCCAACTTAGGAAAAATGGACATTGGAGGCATTTGGCAGCCTGTAGAAAAGACTGTAGAATCTACCCAGAGTGAAGACCCTTCATGGACATATTTGTGGTAGCAAACAGAGGAGAGAAGGGAGATGAGTCATAACCAAGCAGAGCTAATTAATTATGGCCAAACTCCATTATGACAGAATATGAAGGAGACTAACAAATTCAATCATATATGTGAGATCTCATTACTGTGAAAATAATGAAATAAGGACAAGAGATGGAATGAGGGTGGGGAGCCAATGGCCAACTGTGTTAGATCTGGGTTTGTGTTAACAAGGCCTGTATCAGGGCCACTGCATGTTGACCGTAAATAAAGGGGTTCACACAAAAAGGAGAGCAAGTAAGACTTCCAGTGACTTGCGGGAGTGGAACAGAGAATGAGAATGGAGGATGGATGCTTGGGTGGCACACCCTTCCCTCAACAAGGGCTGCCAATGGCATGGTTGAGGTACATGGATCCCCTTTGCCCCAGAAAACCATACAAAAGCTGCTAGAGATAAGATTTATTTAGCAAGGGAAGAAAGGATCTGGGCTCACCTTTTCATTCAAAACCAAAAAACTGAGGGCTGGCAAAGATGGTAAAGATGCTTCCCATCACGCCTTCCATCCCATAATCCATATGGTGGAATGGTGGGGGTCAGTCTGGAGCTCTCTGTATTCACATGCTGAGTTCTGAGCCCCAAGATCTGGCCCTGGATGTGGGGGCTGTGGGTGAGCTGGCTCTGAGGGTGTGGGTGTTGAAGAGCCAGCCCTGCCTTTTGTCTGCTTTGCAGTGGTGTTAGCCAGGGAGAGATCCCTTGTGCTCTCACCACCAGTGGTGGACCAGAGATCTGCAAAGACCAGAGAAGCCCAGGTCATGTAGCCAACTGTGTGAAGCCCTAACTCAACCTCTACCTCTTCCTCAGCACCATGGACCTTAGTTTAAGGCCTCACACTGAATAAACCCCAAGGTACAAGGTCTAGTCAGCTCAAGTCAAGTGAAAGATGGATGCAGTGCACCAGTGACGGAAAACAAAGGGGGTCCCCACTGGGTCTCTAACGGAGAAGAAAGAAGAGGAACCAAGTAGGGTAGCAAAGCAAGGGGTGGGGTGAAAGAAAGGGGAGGAAGTAAGAAAACACAGCTCCTAGCACCTATCCCCATGTCCCTAGGAGGACACTATAGGATTAATGAAAACAGATGGACACATCAGTAATGAAGTAAGATCAAATGAGAGATTAAAGAAGGAAACAGTAATAAACACAATAATATTATCATGGACTAAGCAGATTAGAAAGAAGAGAGACAGACCAGGCATAGCTGGAAGTATCAGGGCAGGTGAAACTGTGGAGACCTGAGAGAGCAGCAGTGAAGTGGACAGAGATTGAGGAATAGACAACAAATGATGCAATTTCCTAACAAAAACAGCGGCAACCCACTAGGAAGTTCCTTAACCAGTGTTAGTGACATCTCCTACCTGATCACAGTCACGAATATATGAAAGTAAATAAGACTCCTTTTAGAAGCTACCAGTACCAATCAGGCTGAGTGGGTAAAATCTACCCTGATTTATTTGTAGCTTTATAGATCTGGTATTGGAACTGTGGCTCTCCTAGAGTGAAGCGTTATAAACCTGGTCCTATGTAGTACTAGACAAGTCTGCAAGCAATCTGATAACACAAAACCACCAGATTATGGAGTAGGGTCTTTATGGAGTAGATTTCCAAGATAGCTGCAGTTATAATAGTGAAACCGTTACTTACAAGTGGACACACTTTCTACTAAAAGAACTATGAAGAAAGTTCATTTATTTTTATATATTGTGACTTTCTTTTGTTATCAATAGTCATGTACTTCCTAAAACACTTATCTAGAGGCCCAGAGCAGTTAATCTGTAGATAACTGAGTCATAATTAGGTCTATTTATCATTCTCCCATACTGTTATGAACTGAGAAGGGTTGGGCTTTAATCAGATATACTACATGGAATATACATGTATGTGCTGGGTAGCTTCATGTCAACTTGACACAAGATAAAGTCATCTTAGAGGAGGGAACCTCAATTAAGAAAATGTCTCCATGAGTTCCGGCTTTGGGTAAGCCTGTAAGGCATTTTCTTAATTAGTGATTGGTGGGGGAGACACAGCCCATTATGGGTAGTGCCATCCCTGGACTGTGGCCCTGGATTCTATAAGAAAGCAGGCTGAGCAAGCCATGAGGAGCAAGCCAGCAAGGAGCACCCTTCCATGGCCTCTGCATCAGCTCCCATCCCCAGGTTCCTGCTCTGTTTGAGTTCATATCCTAAGACAGTGCACATGATCTGGAACTCAAAAACCTTTCTATGCAGTCATACACAGACACACACACACAGAGCACTGCCACTGGCTGCCATTCTGAAGAGCACTGGTTCTTAAGTTACACAAATTTTCTTTGTTTCGTGTGTCCCCATTTATAAATACCAACTCGAAGAAAAACATTTCATGATCTTTAAGAAAATTCTAAATAAACTAAAAGCTGCATAAGTCCTGCCACATGGAGAGTGCTGGATAAACACTAGTTACATAAATAACACTCAGTATGTGCAAGGCAACCATTTAAGGTAAGATTTCCATTGGACACAGCATTGTAAATTCCCAGTGGTGGCCAGTCCCCCACTTCATGTTGCTAACAGACTGGACATGTGTCTAGCATTCTACTCAATATCCAAAATACAACAGGAATGAGTACATTGCTTAAGAGTATATGGAAATAATGGGGGCTAATACACTAACTAAATATGAATGATAAAGGAAGTATTTATAATAGCTTGACTTATATTTTAATGTGAAAAGGGGGACTATTTTAAAAGCTGCTCTGTAGGAAATGGATCTATATTAGAATTGAGGAATCAATGTTTTCAATTTGTTCTCAGATTTCAGGAGGGGTAGCTTCTCTGTCACTGGAAATGGTGGCATAGAGGATAGCATGTAAGTGAGCACACTTGCCTCCCCCACGCAGCCTTACAGGGCTTGCTTGTATTCCATGGATATGTCTCCTTGAACACTGATCTGCTTCATAGTTCTCACTTTTGAAGGGCTTGACTTAGACTAAAAATGCCATGGCATGTGTACAAGTTAACCTCTTGTGTTTTCAAACAGAACAAAAGGACCATGAGTCCTGACAGGAGATCCTATCAACTCGAAACACAACCTTTTCAACTCGGTGAAAGCTTCTCCAAGTTTCAAATACTACAAGTGATTTTCCTTCCAAAAGTCTGATGCATATGTGAAGAAAGAAAAGCACAAGAGGAAACAAGGAACGCAAGAACACTGAGGCAGGTGAGTGGCTTTGCTAACAGAGCGGGTTGATTAGTTCATGTGCTGACATTACTGGAACACATCAGGTGAGGCCCAATGAAAGAGTCTACATTAACCAGGGAAACAAGACCAACGCAAACCACCCCACATATAAACGTTTAAGTATGAATGCTATAATTTGATTAGTATGTGAAGAACCAAGTAATAAAGAGAGGTATAGTGCCTAGGAGAATGAGGAGCCCCTTCTAAGCTAAAGGAACACTTGACAGGCTAGCATGTGACATTAGGCTTACCACAGCTGCAGCCTTCAACAACAGAAGAATGGTCTCAGGTGGGGGTGGGGTGACGGGGTGGGAGAGTTGAAGTGGGGATGGAGGGGGAATCTCAGCAATCTTCTTTTTTGTCGGCGTAAACTCATATAATCTATTCTACTTTACAGCATTTGATTACCATCAAAACACATCACTTCTCCATTCTGGAGCAATCATGAAGTAGAGTTTCAACTCAGGCAATCTCTATTACCCATCACAAGTAAACACTGTACTGCTTATGTACTTCCCACAGTATTCTCCAATAACAACTGAAACTCTAGCATGAAAGCAGGCAGCAATTAAAATCCCAGAGAGAGAGACTAGGAAACATCAGCCTGCCCTGGCTCCCTAGGCCACAGACATAGCTGGGGCACCAACTTTGCCTAAGGGCTAAACCCCACCCACTGTCTGGCTTTGTATGGCCCGTGGGAACTACAAACGACTTTCACAATTTTTAATGATGGTTGGGGTGGGGGCGATGAAAATAACAATAGTATCTTGTGACATATAAAAGATGAAATTCAATGTTAATGTCATAAATATTCATAGGAACATACCCATTTGTTCATATATATTCTCTGGCACTTTGGTTTTAGAGTCACTGGGATTTTAAGTAAGGTCTGCGTAGAGTACTTATAATCCAACCCTTCCAGAAGAAGGTTGCAGCCCCTCAGTGGGCTGAGAGCTTCTAACAGTATCTCTGGTGAGGAATATATCTGGTTTGTGTTGTCGCCCATCATGGAAAAGAAGTCTGCCGATACTGACTGCAAAACCATGCAGTATACATTTAGATACGCCCAGTTACCATGCATGCTGCTTACATGCTTTCCTTCAGTGTCTATGTTTACTAGCTTGCATACTGGCATAAACATTTTGGAGACTGGCATCGGTCTACAGACTTTATTTTTTTCTAAATACTTTATTTTTTTTTCTTCAAGTTACATCTCAGTCACAAACCCCTCCCTATTCCCCCTTCCTATCCCGCCCTTCCACCCTCTTCCCCCCAGAAGTTTCCCCTTTCAGTCCAACAGACTTTATTTTTAAAAGCACCGATCTAGATAACACCAGAATACCTTCACACACTTTCTGGAAAACTTCCCTTCCTTTCCACATACTTTTGATGTGATGACCACTAAAAATACCAGTAAATAAATACATAGAGACCTGGATAAAATTAGTTTTCACATGGAGCTTTTGCTCTTTGAATGAATGCTTTAAAATTAAACCATTGCTTCTTTCTTACTCACTGCCACATTATATAATGGCTTGCTATTCTCTTAGGCTTTGGGTAAAATATATTTCTTTTATATTTTGTACTTTGTGGAATGGTAACTAAAATTTCATAAACGGAACAATTAGTACAAATGCCTTTGGACAATCAGTGCTGGGAGTTTGGAAATTGTATGTGAAGGAAGGTGAAAGGATCTGAGTCCTTATACAGACAAAAACAGTTTATGTTTAAATTTCTGAAAGGTTGAAAAGATCTCTCTTATGCTTGCTTTATAATAGCAAAGTCCCTTGGCATGTCAAAGGCCACAAAAGTAATTTTTAGCTTAGGTACAAAACGTGCTTTGGGCCTGTTTTATATGAGAGTCTCTAGTTTTAGTGTTGCATTAAAAAAAAAAAAGAATGTGAAAAAAAAAACCCATCTCCATGAATTTTTTTTTTATTGGCTCAAAGTTAGTAGTGATTTATTTTCAAATTTCAATTTCTATCTCTGGGGAAATGCATTTTTTATTCTACTGCAATTTTTGTTTAAGATATGAAATAATCCCTACATGTTTTTAAACACAGAGAAAGATGAAAGTCCACTACCTTGCCAATGATTTTCTTATTACTTTATTTATATTGTATAGGTGTTAAATGAAAAAAAGTCAAATAATAAACAGCATAGGAAAAAGGGAAGCTGTGCCAAGGGTCAAAAGGTATATCTATGTATGTGACTAGAGCGAATGCTCCTGGAACCTGCTTTATTAGACGACAAACAGAAAAATGTTCTTTATTTGTTGTTACATAAGAATGCTGTTGCTAGCAAAAGAGGGAGATTTCAAAGCTGAGGGAATATAAAACCGTAGAGCGAATCTCTGCAAACCCCTGCCTTGCTACACATCCCCACTGTCATAAAGCAGTCAAAACAATAAGATCTACTCGTTCAGAATGATGACATAATGTTTATAAATATTTATGTGCACACTGAACTCTTCATTACCAGGAGATACAGCTGTGGTAGAGAAGAGAAAACAGAGATTTGATTGGAGCCTTCACTGTGCCCATTACAAGGTTCTGCAATCCTGTGGAAGTTACCCACTGACCTGCTCTAAGCCTGTTTCTCTGTAAAGTTGAAGACATTCTATTTACCTCCTAGAAATTAAGGAAGGTAATACAAGTGTCTTAGCCATGGTAACAAGATATATATGTATGTATATATATATTGAGTAGGAGAACTTACTATAAATTGCATGTATAAAATTTCGGTAAATAAAGCAAGCCTATTATATAGCAAAATTAACTGAGTTATTTGTATAATGTAATTCTCTTCTTCAAACATCACTACTTAATTTAAAAAAAAGATTTATCTTATTTTATGTGACTGAGTGTTCTGCCTGTATGTATGTATGTATGTATGAGCACCACATATATATGGTGCCTGTGGAGGTCAGAAGAGAGCCTTGGATCCCCTGGATCTGAAGTTACAGATGATTGTGAGTACTGGGAACTGAATCCAGTCTTCTGCAAGAGCAACACATGCTCTTAACTGCTAAGCCATTTTTCCAGTCCCCTGATATTACTGTATTTTGAAGCAGAGAATATAAGGAGATAAACTCTCACTAGATAATTTGTTGCACAAAATTTAAAGTAATTGTGGCCATGATCATTGTTACTGATGGTTAAGGTGCTATGGGTATGAAATAGCATGACAGTATGACAAGGTTGGGCAAGGGAAAGAGGACAGGAAGCAGAAGAAACTTTTCTCCGGTTTGTTTATATTTGAAAGGAGACAATAGCCATGAGAAGGTGAGAACAAGCCTATCATCCCATGACTACATTTTCATCACTTAAGAAATAAAAGTAAGCCGGGCGGTGGTGGCACACGCCTTTAATCCCAGCACTTGGGAGGCAGAGGCAGGCGGATCTTTGTGAGTTCGAGGCCAGCCTGGTCTACAAAGCGAGTCCAGGACAGCCAGAGATATTCAGAGAAACCCTGTCTCGAAAAACCAAAAAAAAAAAAAAAAAAGAAATAAAAGTAAGAGTCACAATTAATATGGATATATAATAAACTCTCTGGTCCATCACAATACTCTAGTTTCAGCTTCTAAAGCTATAGGCAACATACACAATATATATGAATATTAAGCTTTAATGCATTTAGGGTTTCTGCTTCAAAGTTAAGACTAGAATGCGAAAAGGTATTAGATTCTGTTAGCCTTATATACCCCTGCTTTATATTTTGACAGAACTCCACGTTCAAAGTCTAGGACCATTTTCTCAGATCTTGTGTTGATCATAAACTAGTTCAAGAACTCTGTTCTATAGAAGATATGATATCTTTCAAGGTTTTCTTTCTTTTTTGAATTATCATCTTTACATTTTTTTATTACATTTGTATTGTATGTTTGTGTGTATGTGGGTATGTGGAGTGCACACACATATGAGTGTCACAGCTTGCTTGTGGAGGTCAGAGACAACTTGCAGGAGAGAGTTCTCTCCTTACACCATGTGGGTTAGGAGGATTGAACTCAGGTCCTGAGCCTGGTGGCAGGTGTCTCATTCGCTGAGTCATCTAACCAGCCCACTTTTTTCCGTTCAATTCTCAAAGAAAACTGTCTTGTATCTCTAAGTGAATTGTTCTGACATTTTGTACACTGCTGTGGGTGTTCCAGAGTCTAGATAACACATTTAAGGGATACAGTTAGGAAAGTAGGCAAGGGCGGCCCCGTTACTTAAACAAAGGAGCCACCGTCATTCTCTCCATCCACCATCCAGAAACCATTCCCTGCTTTTGGGAGCTAACACCTATGCCAGAAAAGGTACAGAATCTGTATCCAGATTTCTCATTATCTGGAGATGAATGAATAGGCTAATTAATGCAAAAAATGAGTAATAAGGTAAATATGTTCTAATAATAGCCCTAAGTTCCATAGCCTAACTCTATCAAATCACTTTTCCCCTCCTTGTAGCTTGTGAGTTTACCACAGGGTCAAATTTTGGTGCTTTAGGTATCTGCCCCTTGCTTATTTTCTATTTACATAAAAATAAAATAAAATGATCATAAAATTTAAAAAGTCATAAAAATAAATCTGCTCCATTTTTTTAAATTTAAAAAATAATACCTTTTACTTCAAAATGCTTGGGCCTAAAGTATTTCAGATAATTTTTTAATATTTGCATAATGAGATAGCTGGGAATGGGACCCAAATCCATTTATATTTACACATACTTGACACACAGCCTGAAGGTTATTTTATATAACAATGTTAGAGCCTGTATCTTGGCCTATCAAAATGAGGTCAGGATGTGGAATTTTCCCCTTGTGGCATTTTGAAGGGGTTCAAAAAGTTTCTGACTGTGGAGATTTAAATCTATTGTTGGCTGTGATGTATAAAAATGAAAACGAGGGAAAAAATGTCCAGTTCTGCTAACCACATGGTTGAAGAACAAATGGCTTTTTAAGCAGGAGATAAAAACATGCACTAGTTTAGAAAATGCAACAGTAGAGAAAGTCATGAGGCAGAAGGTAAATGCCACACGACTATCTACCATCCAAGATACACTCTACAAATTACTCCTCACTCTATCTGTGTGTATCTGTCCACCTCCAAATAGCCAAACCTTTTTTTGAAGAGGGGGGAATTTTGTACACTAATTTATTGTGTATATTTTCAGAAAAATAGATACAAAACAACAACTACCATTCAGGCTTCTGTAACCTGATTGCTGTTTTTGATGATTTTATCTTAAACATGTTTTAGCAGCAATATATAGAAACTAACTGTATTTTTTTCCAGGAGTTGCATGGTGTTCTATTGTAGAGGTACTACAGTTAATCTAACCAGTTCCCTACTGAGAGACACTTACGTTTTTCACAAGTTGTTACTATGTCAGCAAAATTTCAATAGACACTTCTCTGCATAAAACTTGGTGTATTTTTTTCAAGTGTATCTCTTGAGAAAAGAAAAAGTATTGTATTTTTGACAAGTGTTAGCAAATTATTCTATAACATGCTTACATAATTTGTTCTAGCAAACAGTTGGAAATCACAGATCCATAATTTAAAAGGTATGGTATAACTTGGCATGGGGGTGTTTCCTGTAATCTCAGAAACTGGGAGAAGATAGGTGGACAGAGAGTTTGAGACATGATTAGGTTACATAGCAAAACCCTGCCTCAGAACAAATAAACAAACAAACAACTATGATGTCATGTGTACTGTTGGATGTACTAAGCTTCTGGAGCTACTATAATTTATATAGTTACCATTAACTACAACAAAATACAGATGAAACTCTGTTACCAAAAAGTCATATGCATAGCTATAGGATCTTCTGTAAGAATGATTTTAAGAGCTGGAAGTGAGCCCAGTGTCTATAATTGGAACCACTCAAGAGTCTGCTGTCAGTGTTTGAACAGTAAGTTTCATCTGGAAACCTATCTGAATCAGCTTGTAAAAATCTCAAAACCTAAACATTTGTTCATTGTCCCCATGCAAAGGTTGACCAGAAGTATATGTCAAGTGTATACATGTTTTCCCCCATCAAACGTAATGAGAAATAATTCAGGGAGGTGTTTACATTAAGTGATGTGATAGACATCATCATTTATCATGGGTTCACTTGAACTGGACCAAGGCCTAGAGGATACAAGAAAGTTTTAGGATGCATTTCAAATGATGAAGATACCACACTATGGACATCCCCAGGAAGGAAGCAATAAAAGGTAGTGGTTAAAAAAGGCGTTATCAAAATAAGCTAAACCAAAACCAAGTGAGGCCTATAAACCTTGTTTCTACAGGGTGGTGTGAATTCAGGTCTTTTAGAGCATAGAATCAGGTTACCTAACTCCTTATGCTTTAAGTGAGGTAATGAGAATAAGTCATGGAACCCAAAAAGTACTACATGCAGATATCTGGACAGCCACTACTCTGTGGCCTCTGTGAGTCCAATATTGAGAGCATGTCTGAAAAGATAGGAGTTTGTCTTAGGATGTAGACCAAAAGAAAAGGTAATGAAGGATGGAAGGAACCTGACAGTAGAAAGCAAAGACTAATTAGCACATCTTTCCCTTTCTCAGATGAACAATGAACATGTTATCTCCAAGAAAGGAGATCAGAGTGGGCTTGTCAGATTTCCACACTAAGGTTTTGGTTTTCCAAGGCTCCCCCCCCCACCGCCCCAGACCTTGGCATTGTAAAAATACATCTTGAAACCCTTATTCAAGAACTGAAGAACTGAAGTTAGCCTGCTTTGGGTGAAAAATAGCATTTCCCCAGAGGAGCCAGCACAGAAAATCATACAGTCTTCTGACAACAGAGGAGAGGTTTTACTTTGTTTTCTCATCCAATTTATGAATTTCACGGAAAATAAACTCATCAGAATGAAAATGGAAGGATATAAAACTAACTTTAAAATGTAGCTTGAATAGTTCATATCCCTGATAACTGATCACCATGAGAATCCTGGAAACAGATGGGCAGTTCTTCTCCAGCAGAAATTTGTCTTATTTTTTTAACGCTCCAAGATTCCCCAGATGTAAGGCCAGTGGTTACTGTTTTTCTCTGAAGTTTATAGATGAGAGCTAGCAGCTATGTGGGCCTGCTTCCCACCATAGTTGGGAAAACTGCAGAAGACTAAGCCTCGTCTCCAAAGCACCTGGTTGTAACCAAGAGGATCACTTCTGCAAGTGGCACCTGCTCCCGTCACCTCTGGCAGGAGGTGAAGTTCAGTTTCCACCCCTTTACAGAAGATTCTCTTTAAAGGAGGCCTTCACTGACACCAACTAGTATTGCATAGTAAGCTCATTTTATATTTGTGTTTTCCTTTTGGAATAAGTTTTGCCTTTGAGAAAGACTGCAAAAAGCATCTCACTCCTCTTCACTGAGAAATAAACCCAGGGCCTTATGAATGTTGGGCAATGGCTCCACCCTTGAGTTACATCTGCGACTCCCCCATGCTAGTTTTAAACACATCCATAAACCAAAGCCTATGAGGTCGTTGGCATAGCTGGCATTTTCATAGTCAGTTAATTCTTTTTTGTAATGTGAACATTCTTTGTACAGCAGCTTTGACAATGAGACAATGAATGCTGATCTGACATGCTCACACTATAGAACTTGTAATAAAGTCATCCTGTAATAGTGAAAAGCACTGGTTTTCTTTCCTATAAACATGGGCACTATTATTTATTGATAACCAACATTCATTCGAGGCCTAATAGTTTGCGAAACATTTCAAGAGGAAATTCTTGCCAGCAAAAGGAAGCCCTACTATTTAGAAATCTGCATCTGCCCATGCCACCCATGCTCTAGGCAGGAGAAGACAAACAATTCTCTTCCACACACTATAGTTCCTTAACACTGAAAGCTAGACACCATGCCTTTTAGCAGCAATTTTCCCCAAACCTTGAAGGTTCCTTGAAATGTATCTTGTATTATCACATAAACATTTTATCTAGTACTTAAAAAAATTACACAACTAGAAAAGCTCATCCTGAGTGAGTTAACCCAGACTCAGAAAGGTGCATATGACATCTATTCACTTAAAACTGGATTTTAGCCATATAGTACAGGATATACTATAACCAATGCACCAAAAGGAACATTGTTACCTGTTAGTGGGACACTTTGCCCTAGTGGAGCTGCCACGTAGGCCCCCAGTACATGAGGAAGATCTTAGCCCTCATATGACTGATGAACTAAATGGGGCTGATATGTTGGCACCCCACACCGGAGGATTAGGATAGGAGGGAGAAGGGGGAGAGGGTGGGACTGGGAGGGGTGGAGGGAGGGAACTGTGATGTAGATGTAACTTGAAGTAATAAACATTTTAAAAAAGAATATTACACAAGTTACAAAGAGAATACTTATTTGTGATATTTTCACAAGTTATGAGCCTGAGTTCTACAATCCACCACTGTAGACTTCAGAATGCTGAGATCGGGGAACTGCACTGAAATACAGTAAAAGTCATAGCACAGAGGAGAGTTGGGCTGTGGGGCCTTGAATTAAATGGACCATGCACTGTGCATTCTGGGATTCTGGTTTTTGGTGTTCTTGTGTCTGTCCCCACTGCTGCTCTGTCTGCCTGTACTTCACACTACCACCTATAATAACTACAGCAACTCATCTTTCTCCAGTTTCCTGCTTCTCATCTATTGTGGGTTTGGCAACTGGATAACCCCACATTTTAGAAATTTGTCTAAAATTAGAACAACTGGAGTGATATTATTCATCCGTCTAGCTGTTTAAAAATTCAAATGTGCTGGGCGGTGGTGGCACGCCTTTAATCCCAGCACTTGGGAGGCAGAGGCAGGCGAATCTTTGTGAGTTCAAGGCCAGCCTGGTCTACAAAGTGAGTCCAGGACAGCCAAGGATACACAGAGAAACCCTGTCTCGAAAAACCAAAATAAATAAATAAATAAATAAATAAATCAAATGTACAATAATGATTATCATCATGGAGAACAAAGACAAATTCATATTCTGTCAGGACAGGGCAATTAACTGATATTAACCCTAAGATAACTACCAAGGAAACTATTTTAAAAGTTCTAAAACAATACCTCCCCTCAAAGGGACACTTTCAACATGCAGTAATCCCTCCTCAGAAAATAGACAGCCAACTATAAAAACCATAAGAAAATGCTTCATTACAATAATGAAAAACTGGAAAGAGCCTAAGTGTCCACCAACTGGACACTGGCTTACTGAATTTTGCTCCAGCCACATAACATTGTCATGAAACAATGATTTTCAGATCTTTAAATATAAATGAAGAGGTGTATAAATGCTATCCTGAGAAAACAGAAATCAATTTAGAGATGACAATTCTATTTAAAATGTGTGTGTAATCTTAGCCATTCTGACAGGTGTGAGATGGAATCTCAGAGTCATCTTGAGTTGCATTTCTCTGATGATTAAGGATGCTGAGCATTTCTTCAAGTGTCTCTCAGCCTTTAGGAATTCCTCCTTTGTGAATTCTCTGTTTAGATCTTTTCTCCATTTTTTGATTGGATTATTTGGTTTCTTGGCATTTAACTTCTTGAGTTCTTTGTAAATTTTGGATATTAGCCCTCTGTCAGATGTGGGGTTGGTGAAGATTTTTTCCCAATCTGTAGGAAGCCGTTTTGTTCGAATGACAGTGTCTTTTGCCTTACAGAAGCTTTTCAGTTTCATGAGGTCCCATTTATTGATTGTTGGTCTTAGGTCTGGTGAGGGTGTGGAGAAAGGGGAACCCTCCTCCATTGCGGGTGAGAGTGCAGGCTTGTGCAACCACTATGGAGGTCAGTCTGACAATATCTTAGAAAACTTGGAATAGCTCTGCCTCGAGACGCAGCCATACCACTTCTGGGTATACACCCAAATGAATCCTCACCGAATCACAAGGACGTTTCCTCATCTATGTTCATAGCAGCCTTATTTGTAATAGCTAGAAACTGGAAACAACCCAGATGTACCTCAACCAAAGAATGGATTAAAAAACTGTGGTACATCTACACAATGGAATACTACTCAGCTATCAGAAACAATGAAATTATGCAATTTGCAGCCAAATGGATGGAACTAGAGGAGCTCATCCTGAGTGAGCTAACCCAGACTCAGAAGGATGCACATGACATCTATTCACTTATAGTCGGATTTTAGCCATATAGTACACGATATCTATACTACAACCAACACACTTTTCCCTAGTGGTGCTGCTTTGTAGGCCCCCAGTGTAAGAGGAGGCTCTTGGCCCTCATATGACTGCTGAACTGGGGCAGGGGACTGTTATGTAGGGACACTCCACTCCAGAGGAGTAGGATAGAAGGGTTGGGGGTAGAGGATGGGAGGGAGGGGCTGGGAGGGGTAGAAAGAGGACCCTACGATGGAGATGTAACCTGAAGCAATAAATAAATAAATTTAAAAAATAAAATAAAATGTGTGTGTGCACGCAAAAGTCTTCAATATTATAGAAAAATTAACAGTTAATGATTAATATAATTTCCAGTTATTTATCTCTGACCGGGATTTTGACATTTCAAAGATATTACTGTTTTTATTTAATTATAGCTTAAACCAGTTTAGATGTGATAAATTTATCATTCAGATTACGTCTTTTCTCTCCAATAGTCCCTTTCATGACAACAAGGACATGTGCAATTATTAAATGATAAGGCCAAGGCAAGTGGGAGAAGACAAAAGCACATGACAGCTGTTAACCACAAGAATGGGAAGAAATGCGGATGGCTTGATGTTTTATGGCTGTGTTGGACTTGGTAAAATTCAGTAACTGGGCACATTGTGAGAATAAGGTACACAACTGGTTGGAGGCATGCAGGGCCATTTACTAAAGAAAATAAAAGGAGCAAGTAGACGAGAGTGAGCAAGAACAGCCTGAAGCCTGGGCCTCTACCTGTGAGTGCCAGTGCCCTGCTACTCATTCCACAGGCACTTGGGGAGGATCAAAGAAGCTGTGCAAGGGGGGACAAGGAGGGACAGGGACTGGATGGTGACCAGAAAGAGAAAAGGCCAAAGAATGGTGTGATAAGGACCAGTAAGTGTCCTCCAAATTTGAGCTAAAGATATGATCGTGTATAAAGCAGTAGCTGGGGCAGGAAGAAGAGCTGCAGTGGACGGGTTGAGGAACAGAGAAGACATGAACGGTGGCTGAGAGCCAGTGGCAGTGTTTTCAAGGAGCTTGCAGCTACGGACATAGCTCAGTGGTGGCATGCTCAACTAGTGTAGACAGGCCCTGGGTTCAGTCTCCAGCACTGAAAACACATAGCACAACACAACAAGGCGAAACATGATGAAGACTGACTGTGATGAGAGATAGGAAGTCACAAGGGGCTCCTAGAGTGTCAATCGGGGTCCTGGGTTTTTTTCCAGCCTCTTTTGTGTAGGACAGTTCCAAACACTGACCTGATACACACAGCACGAGACATCTGCCTGAAAAGCTCACAGCTCAAGTCATCAATATCATAGTCAACAAAACAGCAGCAAAATATGTCATGCCTGAACCTTAAAAAATTTTTTTTTCTTAATTTTTTCCAAGGTCCAACACATGAAGACAGAGAAATCTAAAACATCTAGCAATTTTGAACTTTTGGGGGAAGGCTGAAGGCTAAAAACTCAAAATGAGCTTGAAATATAAACTATCTTAAAGCAGAGTCATGTAATTCATAGCCAAAACAAATACACACATTATATTGACACATTAGACATAATTTCAACTGTAGTATGGGAACAGCAGGAAGCCAATGGCTCATAAATGTGGCTGTGCCCTAGTCAGCACTGGAGTCTCAAGAATCTGGAGGAGACCTGTTTGTGGAAGGGCTGGAGTACTTTGTACATGGAACAGTTAAACACTCCCTTTCCTATTATTCAAGAACATATTATGCCTTTAAAAGTGTCCATGTATATCTTAGTGTCTCTAGTAAGTATGCATCTACAAATCGGGCATGCTTTTTCCACCACAGCATATATATTTTTAAACAATGATGTATTTACAAGAGCACTATCAAGCACACACCAATTTGAATCCCCTCGCTTAGGAGATGACGCCAAATGGTATCATACGTTTTTGGTAACTATTCATGGCAGAACTTCAACTACTCTCCTCTCACTGTGGAGTTCTGTGCAATTGGTTTTTCTTTCCATGTCTATCTGAAAGAGATTTTTGGACTTTTCAAAAATTAAAAACATGTGACAACAGTCAGCTTGGCACATTTGCCAAGAGAAAAATGTAGTGTGAACAAAGCATAAGATTAATTAATTTAGGAATATACTTTTATGAATCAGACAGAACTATCTAAACAGATAAGAACAAGTTGGCCTCTATTTCCAGTAAAAAACAAAAACAAATACACACACACACACTCTCTCTCTCTATATATATACATATATATATACACACACATACATATACATATATGTATATATATACAAACTATATATGTGTGTATGTATACATACAAATATTTCTGCTTTAAGTGCAACTACTTAACAAAATCGTATAAATGTGTAATAGGATAATGATTTCTGGATTTTGTCCACTGATCATTCTACTTGAGTGTCTAGAGAGTAGAGCAGAATATTATAGAGCATGGTAGGTTTAAGAACTTCTTTGTTGTTTCAATAATAAAAATGACATGACTAAAACTCTTCATTGGTAACATGGGTTGGGTCATTTAAAATACTTAAGTTGAGATGAGATTTACATTTTTTAAAAATAGGATCAGATCTGAAGGAAAACATGTTCTAGTGTGGAAGTGCACGTTCAAGGATGCATCATGTTTTAGAGCAATGGGTAAGGCTTGAGAAAAATCTCTCTCCAAACATCAGCAAATGTGGCCATGGAGAATCTCAAGTTTCTGTTTTTAGTAAAAAAGGTGAAAGAAAATCAATCAAAACAAAAAATTGTTAAGAGTAAATGAGTTAGCCAGGTGTAGTGGTGCACGCCTTTAATCCCAGCACTCAGGAGGCAGAGGCAGGTGGATCTCCGTGAGTTCGAGGCTAGCCTGGTCTACAAAGTGAGTCCAGGACATCCAGGGCTACACAGAGAAACCCTGTCTCGAAAAAAAACGAAACAAAACAAGAAAGAGTAAATGAGTTTTGGTTATAACAATTAGTTTGTTTTTAATAATTAGGTCTTTAAACATGTACTTGATGGCTGTGCTGCTCATTTCAATAGGATACAGAAGATAGAGGCTCTGTTTTAATAATGCCTTCAATATGGTTTCAGCTCCACCCTCCTTTCTCCCTTCTCCCTTTCTGAGGGCTGAATCCAGGGTCTCATGCATGCTGGGTAAACAAATGCCTACCACTAGTTTTATTTCCACCTCTACTTACAGGCTTCTGCTTCTTCTTCCTTTTTAAAATAATTTATTTATTTTTATTTTATGTGCATTGGTGTTTTTTTTTTTTTTTTTTTTGGTTTTTCGAGACAGGGTTTCTCTGTGTTGTTCTGGCTGTCCTGGACTCACTTTGTAGACCAGGCTGGCCTCGAACTCACAAAGATCCGCCTCCCTCTGCCTCCCAAGTGCTGAGATTATGAGATTAAAGGCGTGCGCCACCACCGCCCGGCTTGCATTGGTGTTTTGACTGCATGTATATGCATGAGGGTGTAAAATCCTCTGGAACAGGATTTATAGGCAGTTGTGAGCTGCTATATTGGTGCTGTGAACTGAACCTGGGTCCTCTGGAAGAACAGCAGGTGCTCTTAACCACTAAACCATCTCTCCAGCCCACTTGCAGGCTCTTTAATGCCTACTTCTTCCCATTTTTCCCATCCCAAGCTTTGTAACTGAGATGGGGGATGAGGAAGATGGGGGGAGGAAAGGAATGAGAGATACTACATTATTTATTGATGTTTGCTCTTTACCGATGAAACCCATTCTTAATGACACAGTCGTTCCATTTCACCTTCTCCCCCTGAACTCACGAATCAAACGTTATTAACGGTTATAGAGACGACTGGAGGCAACAGATGATCTCGTGTAGATAGCTGGGGAACAAGCTGGCTTGTTAATTGGGACCTGAAATTTTTCCATCCTACCTTGGGCAGTTTACTGTATGGCTTGCCAAACTTTAAAGCTATTATAACTAGTTTCACACAGATGCCAGACAAAACAGACAAGAAATTAATTGGAATGATCACAAATACATTCCTTCTGAATAAATTAAACAAACTGCCTGGTGCTAGGAGACATTTAAAATAGGAAACCTGAAACTAATCAATCAAAACAAGTTTAGTTCTTTATGATGTTATACTTGGGAGACATTTCACTTTAGAAATAATAGAAATATTACCTAAGGGTGAGTGGTAGGTGGTTTGATGGAATTGAGAAAGAGGTTGGTTTCTTTTTCTTTTTTTTTTTTTTGTTTTTTATTTCTCATTGTCCAAGAAAACTGCCTAAGGGAATGGTGTGACTTTTTGGTTTCTTTTGTTTGTGTGTGTGTGTTTTAAGATTATTATCGTTATAAGTGATAAGAGTTAAAAGTCTTTTACTGAGGACTCAAACAATTGGCTCAGCTTTAAATTATAACATTGAACAAATCAATGTCAAAGTGTAAAAGCCCAGAACAATATTCAGAGATGAGGACTTTGGTCAGATGTTAGACAAACTATCCAAACAGCTGGAAAAGATGTTGATTCTCCCTGGGAAATTTGTAATGCATTTGAGTCATGTTTTCATGGAGCTGTGGCCTGTCCTAGGGGGTTTGAAGGAGAGAAATCTTGCCAAGAACTTTATCTGGAAAATGATAGTATTTTACCAGCTTTCCAATGAGACAACAAAGGAACTTGAAGAACAATAATAGCAAAAGAACTGAGAATCGATGAGTGCTCTTTCTGTAGCAGCAACCATCCAGAAGTAGAAGAGAGAATCATTCACATGTATTTCCTTATATAAGATGAGCTCTAAAAAATGTATGCAGCCATAAATACAACATAAAGTGATTTTAAAAAACAGGTGAGCTTTCATGACTGGAATTGGATGGTATGCTACATCTCACGTTTAGTACACACAATGTGTTCAAGGACCAGCCTCCTTATGTACGCCTTGGCATACCCACAGCTAGTCTCTGATGCTGAGAGGCCAGGAAGGGAAGATTTGGTAATTGAATTCCTGCTGATGTGATGCAATCTTCAGGGCTAAACTCTTGTATAGGCTTTGTTCATTTTTAAAAGGTTTTTTAATTATCTGTAACTGTGATCGTCATTGCATCAAACCAGCCTCAAAGATGGATTGAGAATAACCTATTACCCATACTGAATTACTTATGGTTGAAATGGTATGATTTTTGGGATGAATTTAGGAACAAGCCAGTGTGGGATCAGGAATACCTAGGAATGGAGATTAAAGAAAACTATGAGCTGTTGACTGGGTGATGGATATGTGTGGTTTATTGCATTATTCTCTCAGCTTTTATAAATGCTTGGAATTTTCTACACTATATTTCTTAAAAACTAGATTTAAAAAGTGAGACTATAAGAAAAATCACTATTTGGTACAGAAGTGTAAATAACTAGAAAAAGCAAGCTTTCCCCATGTGAAAAACTTCTGGTGATTTTCATCAAAGTGTTAATCACTATTGTTCCCCCCCCCCCCATCTAAAAAATAGCTTCCTTAGACCTCATGAAACTGAAAAGCTTCTGTAAGGCAAAAGACACTGTCATTCGAACAAAACGGCAGCCTACAGACTGGGAAAAAATCTTCACCAACCCCACATCTGACAGAGGGCTAATATCCAAAATTTACAAAGAACTCAAGAAATTAAATGCCAAGAAACCAAATAATCCAATCAAAAAATCGGGACGGAGCTAAATAGAAAATTCACAAAGGAGGAATCCCTAATGTCTGAGAGACACCTGAAGAAATGCTCAACATCCTTTATCATCAGAGAAATGCAACTCAAGACGACTCTGAGATTCCATCTCACACCTATTAGAAGGGCTAAGATCAAAAGCTCAAATGACAGCACATGCTGGTGAGGCTGTGGAGAAAGGGGAACCCTCCTCCATTGCTGGTGGGAGTGCAAGCTTGTACAACCACTATGGAGGTCAGTATGGCGATATCTTAGAAAACTTGGAATAGCTTTGCCTCAGGACCCAGCCATACCACTTCTGGGTATACATCCAAATGACTCCTCACGGAATCATAAGGATGTTTCCTCATCTATGTTCATAGCAGCCTTATTTATAATATCTAGAAACTGGAAACAACCCAGATGTCCCTCAACTGAAGAATGGATTAAAAAACTGTGGTACATCTACACAATGGAATATTACTCAGCTATCAGGAACAATGAAATTATGCAATTTGCAGCCAAATGGATGGAACTAGAGAAGCTCATCCTGAGTGAGCTAACCCATGACTCAGAAGGATGAACATGGCATCTATTCACTTATAGTAGGATTTTAGCTATACAGTACAGGATATATATACTACAACCAACGCACCAAAGGGAACATGGACATAGACATTTTATTTATTTATTTATTGTTTTTGTTTGTTTGTTGGTTTGTTTTTTAGTTTTCCCTCCATGGCAATGAGACACTTTTCACTGGTGGTGCTGCCTTGTAGGCCCCCAGTGTATGAGGAGGCTCTTGGCCCTCATATGACTGCTGAACTGGGGCGAGGGACAGTTATGTAGGGACACTCCACTCCAGAGGAGTGGGATAGAGGGTTAGGGGGTAGAGGGTGAGAGGACGGGGCTGGGAAGGGGGGAAAGAGGACAATATGATGGAAATGTAACCTGAAGCAATAAATAAATTTATTAATAAAAATAAATAAAAAATAGCTTCCTTATGTGGGGCCATACTTTTTAAATATCATAATGAGATTACTTTCACTTCCTATCAGTGCAGTACTGAACCTGAGTCAAGGTGACTTGTCATTAGAGATTTTAGATCCAGAAACCCTGGTCCTCTAGCTCACTGTTCAACAGCTTCAGTGATATCTCCAGTCAAGGCATTTTCTATGGATCGTAAGGTAAGATGCTTTCAGTGGGCAACAAATGCAAGTAGGATAATGTCCCATTCTTTTTTTTTTTTTTTTTTTTTGGTTTTTCGAGACAGGGTTTGTCTGTATAACAGCTCTGGCTGTCCTAGACTCACTTTGTAGACCAGGCTGGCCTCGAACTCACAGAGATCCGCCTACCTCTGCCTCCCAAGTGCTGGGATTAAAGGCGTGCGCCACCAACGCCCGGCACATAATGTCCCATTCTTTAGCCTCAGTACTGTACTAGATGTCAGTATAGGAAAATACAGCAGCCTGCATTATACAGGGTGCATGTTTCCCTTCAGAGTTGCTGGCTGCTAGAGCTGATATATAAACACCTCTGTACTACTCATTGCAATGGCCTAAAAACACCCAGAAAAAGATCTAGAAATTTAATTGTGTTTCCCTCTATCACATTTAGACTGTTTGTACATTTGGGATGCCATCTGGAAAAAACAGCTGCACAGAAAATCTGTGGTGGTTTGAATGGGAATGGCCCCCCATAGGCTCACAGGCTTGAATACTTGGTCATCAGGGAGAGGCATGATTTTAAAGGATTAGGAGGTGTGTGGCCTTGTTGGAGGAAGTGTGTTACTAGGGGGTGGGCTTTGAGGTTTCAAAAAGTCCATTCCAAGCCCAGAGTCTCTCTCTTCTTGTTGCAGTTCTGGATGTAGAACTCTCAGCTACTCCTCCAGCACCATGTCTGCCTGCTTGCTACCACGCTCCCCACCATGATGATAATGGACTAAACCTCTGAAACTGTAAGTCAGCCCCAATTAAATGTTTTATAAGAGTTGCCATGGTTATGGTGTCTCTTCACAGCAATAGGACACTGACTAAGACATAGGCATACACAAAACAAAAAGTCACTAATAGTGAGAATGTTAACAATGGCTAAAGGACTCTGGAGAATACATGGCCAAGAACAACCCACAATGCAAAAGTTTATATTGGAAACAAGTTTGCTTTAGAAAGTTTAAAATTGTAAAATACATATAAACTTCACTAATGCTAATGTTCTAGCTATTCTGGTTTTTCTGAGATGAACTGACAGTCATCATTAGTATATATAAATGATGCTAAGATATTTACAATGAATTCTCCCTTTTCTATTTCTGAAAAAGTCTTAACGTTTTTTAGTTGTATTAAGCATTTTATGAAACCAAGTTTCAAATTTTATGAATAAGCAAAGATTATTTTTCTATAGCCACAACTGAACGGGGTCACTTTGAAACGAGCTACACAATTATAAGGTTAAGCGCGAGCATTTCCATCCCTCCCAAATGCATCCCTTCAAGGGGTGATTAATGGAAGAGAATCAGACTTTAAAAAGACATGACTGGTAATAAAAGTTCAAACTGCAACTCACTGTCCAAATTTTAATAGCAAAGAACACATCCTGATAACTGCAAAGCTACTGAGACAAAACACAATTCATAAGATAGTTACAGCTTTGACATTAGCAAAGCTATTCAAAAGATCTGCTTTTAAAGTATGTCTTCAACTTTTAAATGAAAACCAGGGTTGTTTTTTGGTCTTTTTCTCCTATGCTGTAAGCTATAGCTGAATTCTAAAGCTATATTTTTAAATAGATAAAACTTAAATAACAGCAGAAACTCTTCTTACATAAAGAATAAAGCAGATCTTAACTTCTGAAAGTTCACAAATGAAAACAAGTTTGGAAACCAAATATATCAGGTGATTAAAAAACTCATTTGGTTGAGTTAATGAATCTAACAGTTTGTAACCCACTATAACAAGTTCTCTTGATACTTTCCTGATACCTTATCACTAATAGAGAATAGTTTTACCTGGTTTAACTTCTTCCATTAAGAAAGAAGGATTGTTGTATGACATTCTTTGAAATCAACTGGGAAAGTCATATAATTTGATGAAAACTAAGTTCAGAGTATTTATATACCATGACTCAACTTTGTCTAAATTCAGAGTAGATAGCCAAATGTGTAAACCATATTTAAAGTAATCAAGCATCTGTTTTCACTTTGCATTTGCCCTCCCTCCATTAATCAAGGCCATGGTGAGGCAGTCTGAGGAACCAGAGCGATGCTTAGCTACGTCCTTCTTCCTACAGGCATCTTCCTCCACCTTAAACTGGTTACTGGGCTCCCTCCCCTGGCAGCACTAGCTGTTCCTTTTCTTATCTCTTCCATTATGGCACCCAAGGCTTGGTCCTGAACCCTCTCTCCTGCCTCCTCCCTATTCCCTTGCTTCTTGGGCTCTGACTGCCCGTTCCATACCTTCCTGTTGGTGTCTAACAGGTACACCCAATTAAAGGAACTAGGTGAATCTCTTAAAATTCCTAGCAACTTGATTGTCTACTTGCTTGGGCCCTTCCAGATCTCAAAGGTGTCTTGATTCTTCTTTCTCTCAAGCTACACCATGAAGAAATATGTGGGGTTTTCTATTTTAAAAGTATCCTTGAGGGCTGGAGAGGTGGCTCAGAGGTTAAGAGGACTGGCTGTTCTTCCAAAGTTCCTGAGTTCAATTCCCAGCAACCACATGGTGGCTCACAGCCATCTACATTGAGATCTGCTGCCCGGGCATATATGTAGAGCAAATACTGTATACATAATAAGCAAATAAATAAATGTTTTAAAAAAAAGTATCCTTGATTATGACTGCTCTGGTCTACACCATATAACCATCTCCAGTATGTTCTGATAACAAGCTCTTGATTGGTCTCCTGGTTTCTAGTCTTCTTCCCATAGGCTACAGCACCATAAAGAGCCCAGATATCCATTTAGTACACGTCAGTTCATGCTACTACTATTTACGATCCCACAAAGGGCCTCCACGTCAATCAAAGCCCAAATCCCTCTACATCCTCAAAGTCTCTTCTCCTTCATCTTCTCAGACTTGATCAATTTTGTTCTTTTAAAGCTATAGGCATACCTGCACTTCAGCCTGGCAAGTGCTCCACATCTTGGCTTTGTACCACTATCTCCTTGTAATTCAGGTCTGTTCTGATGATCCATCCCAACCCATGCTCCCCAACCATTGAGAGAGACCCTGCTTTCCTAGCTTTCGACTTCCCCACGTGACCCATTTTGCTAATTTCTTACCGTCTGGCCTCTGTTTATGAACTGCTGCTGTCAACTAGACTCCATGAGAAAGAGGAGTTATGTGCATGCCCATATGTGCTTATTACATAGACAGGTTATACTATAGTTATTTGGTGAATAAATAAACAAACAAATGACATTGTCTGGGATAGAAATGAGTATTTTCTAAACAGTCAGGGCCCCTGTATAAATAATGCTAGGTAGTTTCTGTTGTGCTCCCTGACCCCAGCCTGTGCAATGTGCCTCAGACCAACCAGAAACCTTCCCAGATAAAGAAGAACCCAGCTGGAAGATCCTGGGGAGACTGGAGGAACACAGTGAGTAAGTATTCACTCTCAGCCATGTCCCTGAGGGAACCAACACTGCCCTTTTGAACAGTGATGCCTTAAGAAACACTGTGTGCAAGGTAGACTCCGTTTTCCCTGGAAGCCAATCACACATTGACTTTCTGACTTACACTGAATACGCCTTCCCTCCAGCAAGTGCTGTCAGACCCTCCTCTTGGAAGGTTGCCTTACAGCCTCACCATGTTCTCCACGTTGGTCTAGAGGAGGGAAAACTGAGCAGAACTTAGTGACTTGGAAACTAAGAGGCTGTTAGTGCTGAGGAGTGCCAAATGAGTTTTAACAAAATGAAAATTTATAAAGTCAAGAGGTGAGTGTTTTCTTCAATAATCTGCCCTAAGGTACACTATATGAGGTATGTCCTGCCCCTTTGAATAATTTCTCCCATATTATGGAACACATAAATTATTTTTAATGCAAACAAATATACCTTAGTGCTTGATGTTTTCAATGCTTGGAAACAATGTGTCTGTGAGAAAAGATGAGAGGCAGAAGTCGGAGACTCTTGTGTAGACTTGTTCTAGCAGAATAAATTAGCAATGTAACATCATTTGTTTACTTAATTTCACCTATTTACTTATAAGTTTACTCACTCAACAAATCAGTGAATAAACGACAGGCATTGTTTCAGCAGTTAACAAAATGAACAGAAGGTACATCTAAGCTCATGGAACTTAGGTGTCTACTTCATTAGTGGATTTAGTGACTTAGCCTGTGCTTTCTTGTGCACAGAATATTCCATGCAACTGTAGTTCCAGAACTGATTAAAGTCCTCTGACAAGCATTGCACACGCACCCACAAGTTATAAAACAACAACAATAAAGAACACCCGCCTACCAAAGCCTTCTAGCTTCTTTACTGAAATGAAGTGGAATCTTCCTTTTCCTTCCACCTGGAAAGGTGACCAGCCACAAGGGTGAACAGCAGAAGCATGGGAGATCATCTGGTTATTCATCTCAGAGGTCATCAAGGAGCTGCTCAAAAGAAGACGCCAGGAGCACTGGGAGGTCACTAGAATGAGTGGTGGCAGTAGGGACTTTACTCCCAGGGAACCAATAATCTCTGATCCAGTCTACAAATATAATCCTTGGTAGTGGTGCAAGCCTTTAATCCCAGTATTGGGGAGGCAGAGGCAGAGACAGATGGATCTCTGAGTTTGAAGTCAGCCTGGTCTACAAAGCCCTGGGACAACCAGGGCTACATAGAGAAACAAATACAAAAGTAATCCCTTTTCTTATATCTACAATCCCAATACTGTCTAATCTTTTCTCCACAACAGTTCACAGGTAAAGAACAAGAAACAAGGCAGATAGAAAGGTAGCCTGAAAGATCCACCAGCAGCTTCCAGTTAGTCCCCAAAAACATCCCCAGCCTCAGAACCTGGAACTTGATGTGGTGAGGTGCCCATTTCTGGAAGGACCAGTTTCACAGTCTGACCATGCATTCTGAAGAGAGCTGGCTGCAAAGCCCTGCTGAGAGTTTCTCCTCGTTACTTTATACTTTTGACACTTTCATGATGATGCTAGCCTTCAGGGACACCCAAATCCTTGGCTGGTGTTACATTCGGCCATCACACAGGCCACAGACAAGGAACAGCATTCTGTGGGTTGTGAAATGCCCAGTGTCTAATTCTGTTCCTTCTCATGTCAATACTGAACGAGGCCAGGAGCATCTATGCTCATGGGGTGTGGCAACACGAAATGTCCTATTGAGAAAGAGTTTGAAAATGAAAAGAATTGAAGGAAAAGTGTCCACATGAGCCCTCTGGGAAAGAACTGAAGCCAGTTGAGACACAAGCAGCTACAGGGCCTGCAGGTGGGTGGGGAATGGAACATGTTGACCTGCCCTGCCCACGGCTGCTGATAGGTCTAGGAACATCACTACAGCTGTTTGGCCAGAATCCCTGGCTCTGCATAGGTTGTCTGGCTGCAGAGTTCTAATAATAAAAATGGTAAAAAGCATACTAAGAGGCCATACCTTTCTGTCAAGTAAGTTTAGCCACCACCATATTGAAGACTTAGTGTCCTGGATTTAGGCTGTGTGTGATCATGCACACAGGAAAGAACGAGGCTGCTTGATTCTGCCATTCCTCCATTAACAGACAATAAATGGGTATTCTTCTTGTCCTCGGTACTGGGTTAAGGTACCAGAAATAGAAATCAAACATAACCCTTGCAGAGGGTCTAGTGAATAGGATGACAGGGATCACAGATAAGCAAGTGAGTCCCAGAATAGGGGTTGGATGTGATGTGTCAGACACATCTGGATGGAGTAGAGCAGCAAGGGTGTGCAGATGCAGGAACAAGGGGATGATGTGACCCATTTGGAAAGCTGCTGTACCTCACTAGTTGTCACATGTCATGAGCCAAAGTGGCTGTAAACACACGAGGAGGGCAGTGGTAGGTCATAGAGGGAGGGCTGTCTGTGCTGTGCCAAAGAATGTGAACTTTTATACTTTGGGATATGAGGAGCCACTGCACAATTTTAAGGAGGCAACTGATAAGAACAGATTTCCAGTATGTGGGGGTGGGGGGGAGAAGACTTAGAAAAATGTGGTGGTAACAAGGCTAGCCTGGAAGCCCAACACAGCAAACAAGATGACTGGTCCAAGCATTGTTTGACACATGGAAGTGCCATGTAGTAAAACTGGACAAAAAAGGCAAAAGCAAAACCAACAACAATAACAAACCCATTCAAGACTGTTCACATGTTGAGCCAAAGATGATGATGGTCGTTCAACAAGACTGGTATCCAGTTGGAACGTCTCATGTGCAGGAAGGAGGCTGCCAGGCAAGGCAACAGCATGTGGACGATGCTTAGAGCCAGAGCTCTTGGATGAACCTTGGATTGGTGATGGACCCAAACAGTAGCCAGCTTCGTGGCTTTGTCTCTGCTGGAGCCTTCCTACTCCATGGTTACTGGATAGGGTGCAAATGAAATATACTTGATATCTTTCATCATAAGAGTATAAACACTTTTTAAAAGTAAATACGTCTTTATTATACAACAAAATTATTGGTAGACCAACAACATGAATACTGATAAACTCATTACATAGCATGCACACATACACACGCATATACAATACAAACCACTGCTTCATTTGTATTTTTAATTCCTTATAGCTGTCTTTTACATAGTGGTTTTCCCTAGTTAGGGATAAAAGGCACCAATAACTTCAAGTGTAAGGTTAAACTGCACAACCAGAAGACATTTCCATCGAGTCTGTCACAAATACCTGGTCTTAGTTCTTATGGAATACAGATCAATATAATCTCAGAACTTAAGTCCATATAACTTTGCCAAAATAAACTAACCCAATTGATTGACCCCAATGATAGAGGAGATCATATTTTGGAAGATGCTATCATAAAATATAAGTATTTCAGACACAGGCTCTTTGATGATGAAATTAGAGAAGAAAACGTCTTATCAAGTCACTGGAAGAAAGATCTGAGAACAATGAATTGAAACCAGGAGAATCAGGTTCTGTGTAATGCTTCTATTGGTGCCCAGTGTGACCTTGGGCAGGCCCCACCCCAAGCTCTCTACTCATGTTCTTCCTCTGTCTCCATGTGGACTTTTACAAAGTATTTATACTCTTAAGATGAAAGATACAAAGTACGCTACTTAAGTGGAATGTCTGAGTCACTCCACTCGAAATAGGAGGAAAGGGCCATCCCAACACACCAACTATCTTTATCTGGGGGGGTGCTGTTTCCCAGACACTATGTCAACAAAGGACAGGGTCACCTGGGCTACCTGTTTCCCAATCCTTCCATGTAAAAAAGGAAGGGGGGAAAAGGAACTGGGGGGGGGGGGGGGGGGGGGGGTGGGGGGGGGCAACTGAATTCTACAAGTGATCTGTCTCCAGAGAGAATGTTTAAGGCTGAGTTTCCTGCAAATTCAGGAATGCTTGCAGGTGAATTTGTACTTTTAAATAATCACATGGCAGTCACTTATTTTCACATATATTTAAGGTTCTGGGATCTGTATGTGTGAGACAACACCTCAGCCAGGGCAGCTACTAGCTTTGTAATGAGAATAAGAGGGTCCTGATATTAGGTCTTATTGCCCAGGCTGAGATCAGAAGGCTGGCTGGTCAGCAGATGAGCTTCTTGCCTTCGATGAAAGTGTTTTCTCTCCCCATCCCCTTACCCCCTAATTCTTTCACAGCAACTGAAAGAAAACTCTCAGGCCAGAAGAATGTTAAAGTCTGGGATTCTTTGAAATTTCCATGCAGGCAAATATTCTATAGAGAGAAAGGAACAACAACAACAAAACCCCACTTGCACCTCAAAAACAAAGTCACATAAAGCAGTGAGGGCACAGACAAGCACCCGGCTCCTCACCCCAGAAAGGGGATGAGAAAGTGTGCTTATGAAAATGTGTCTAAACTCACCTTTGTTGATAAGGTGTTTTTGGAAAGCACAAGATGCTGCCCAAGAAGCAAGTGATTTAGATTTGGAGGGGTGCGATGCTAATTTCCAGAAGCACTCAGGCATGGCCGCATTAAGGCTTGTCTATGAGCGAGTCAAGAAACTGACCTTTACTGTGAGGCTCTTGCTTTTTCTTGAGCACTGCTTGCTCTACGTCAAGTTTTCAGAATAGCACACCAAGAGGTGGCTGACACCGACGTCAACAAGTGAAGAAACCTCCTCTGCCTTTTCCTTCCTCCACTCCGGCCTCCATCTGCGTCAGTTAGCAAGCACTGAGGCCTGTCTGCGCCACCTTTAATCTCTGTCTTTAGCGGGGACCCCACCCTGGTCGCAACACTAGGGGAGCTCTGCGTGGCCTGAATCTGGAACGTTCCTTCATCCCACTACCAAGTAATAGGCAGCCAAATCCAGAGAATTCTCCTCAGTAAGAGACGGTGTGGAAAGCCTGTCAGAACAGACCTGGAAGCTTTGCTTCACGGATACTCAATTCTTTCAACTATTGTTTTGACTTATAATCTATTGCTTTGGGCACAGCTGATTTCACTGACTGAAATGGGGTGACACGGTGGTCTGCGCCCTTCAGTTCACAGGGGTGGACAGGATTCACACGACTAACTAGCAGCTAATACGGGGGTTAAAGCAGAAAGTTTCGAAGATGAAGGTCTAATTTTATTTTATTTTATTTTATTTTTTTTTGGTTTTTTGAGACAGGGTTTCTCTGTGTAACAGCTCTGGTTGTCCTGGACTCGCTTTGTAGACCAGGCTGGCCTCGAACTCACGGAGATCCGCCTGCCTCTGCCTCCCAAGTGCTGGGATTAAAGGTGTGCGCCACCACCGCCCGGCGAAGGTCTAATTTTAAATCACAATTTTAAGTACTATACTATGACTACCTTGCTGTTTTTTTCCTCATTAAAAGAAATTCATAGTTAAATGAAAGAGCAGTTGGAAAGAATGATATTAATAAGTTATTCAGAATGTACTACTTGTACGTGACCAACTTTATCTGCCTTAACTATACTAAGTAAAGAGCACACACACAGCAAGAATTTTACATGTAAGAGAGTAACGGTGGGATGGGTTACGAATACAGCAGTAAACTTTTCTCCTAGAGCAAAGATATGTTCATCTTCACATTTAAGGAAAAGCAAACCTCTTATCAAAGCACTCACAAACATATTAAATGACCCAGCATCCTTGGGACAATCCTTCTTATGAGAATGGTATGGTTCAGTTAGGCCTTGTGGTAGTTACTTTTCTCATTGTGACAAAACACCTGATAAAACCGACTCAAGAAAGGGACGGGCTATTCTGGCTCAAGGCCTGAGGGTCTGGTCCAGGGAAGTCATGGAGGCAGGAGTGTGAGACCACAGAGTGTGGTCACACTGCACCCACAGTGAGGAGTGCATAGAGATAAAGCGTGCTCACCTCGATGTCTCCTTTTTTAAATAAATCTTTTTATCGGCTTTTTTTTTTTTGGTGAATTTCACATCATGCACCCTGTTCCCACTCATCTCCCACTCAGACCCACCTTCCAGCTTGCAACCTCTCCTAAAAGAAAAAAAAAAGATCTCATTGTGTTCTACAGTATCCCCTTTTGTCTACACTTTTCTGCTTGCAAATAAATGTTCATTATAATGACTACTTGGTCTGGTACGAAGCCTTTCTCTGGCTTCTGCTACTTTGTCAACACTGGGACTCCTCTCATATATCCCATTGTTGTCCTGTGTCATGGAGATCCTGTAGTTTTGGGTCTATGGAACTGGCCTCTTCATGCACTCCAGCAGTTCATCCATGGGGTAGATGTTGGGGTAAGCCAACTCAAAGCCCTGGTTCTGGGTCTGCAACCCCACATCCAGGGCCAGTTTTACTCTGCTACTCAGTTAAGGTAGTAGAGTGCTCTCCGGAGTACTGCATCAGGTAAGGGGCTGGGCCAGCTCTCCTGACCCCATCAAGGCTACCTCTCCCTTGTCAAAACCACCAAAAAGCAGACAAAAGGCAGGGCTGGCTCACCTATGACCCCCACATCCAGGGACAGCTCTACTGCCCAAAGGAGGAGCAGGGACTGGTCTCCCAAGTGCTGTAGCAGGTGATGGGCAGAGACAACCCTTGCTTTCTCCTTTTCCTTAAATCCTGAACCACAGCCCATGGAATGGTGTTGCTCAGAGTTAGCGTCGCTCACCCCACTTCAATGAACCCAGCGTAGGAACTCCCACACAGACATCACCATAGGTTTGCCTCCTAGGTGTTTCTAGGCTCTGGCTCCGTCAAAGTGACAATCAATATTAAAAACTACAACCTCACTTGCTTGTCAATCAGCTGGTGAAGTCATAATGGCAAAAAAGAATCTTCAAGGAGAAAGAACTGTATTCCAGGAGGGTAAAATACATCTTCATGTTCTTTATGATTTTTTTGTTTAACTGTCCCAGTGAAAAATGAGATTAAAATATCTTCAACAAGAGTGAGAACATAGCCAGGTGTGGTGACACATGCCTTTAATCCCATCACTCAGGAGGCAGAGACAGGTGATTCTCTGTGAATTTGAGGCCATCTTGGTTTACAGAGCAAGTTCTAGGACAGCTGATGTTATGCAGAGAAACGCTGTCTCAAAAAAAAAAACCCAAAATAAAAAAATAAATGAATAAACAAATAAATAGATAAATAATAAATGAAAGTGTACAAGAACAGTATTATTGTTACCTTGACAATCATTCTTGGTTTCTTAAAGATTTCAGTTTTCGTAACCAGTACAATACTCCATTTAGTACAAACCAGAAGTCTCCCCCTTAGGGAGGGAGTCTAGTGTCTGACTCTTTCTGGACACTTGCAGGACTCTGGAAACAGTCTATGGGCAAGTAGGGGTAGAAAACAGTCAGTCTACTTAGGACTCCCAGTTCTAAAAACTTGAATAACACTGATTATAGCATCCATATGAACTCTTGGGAGAAATCATGAAGCATTTCCACACATAGAAAACAGCTTGGACTTTCCTTATTGAAATAAAGAAGCCTTTTGAGGTTTAAGAGCAGACAGGTTTCGAAAGGACTCAGGCAAGCAGAAGACCAGTGAGAAAAAAGTGACAGAATTCACTGGCGTAGCTCAGAAAACCAGCAAGTCTTAGGTTTTCCAACACTGCTTGGAATGCTCAGATTTTTATTAGCTCATTTTAAATTTTTCTGGGACAAAACATCAAGTTCGAAATAGCAAACTAATAAATGAAAGCTAATTGTTTTTATACCCTGAGTACACGGTAGTGATGTTTGAGGGATGACTGAGATGGACAGCCAAGGAGGCAAGCTCAAGAATTTAATCTTCTGGTTCTCTAAAAACCTAACATTAGAACTCAGTGCAGCTCATCACTCCCTGGTTTATACCTGAAGAGATCAGTATTCAGCAGAGATGTCTGTATGCTCCATGTTTATCACGACACAATAACCAAGGCATGGGTGACTACACGAAGACTAGATCTACCCAACATAGTAGTCAGTCCTAAAGAAACCATGAAAATGGGAATACCAGGAGATTACAATAAGCAAGATAAGCCAGATCAACAAAGACAAGTATCACATTTTCTCTCACATATGGAATATAGGTCTGGAAAGAGATGTGTGTGGTCCTAGAAGGGGGACTACCGGAGCGCATGGGTGGTGTGTGTGTGTGTGTGTGTGTGTGTGTGTGTGTGTGTGTTAGAGCAAGGGGTACAAGAGAGTGTGATGGTAGATAAGTGATCAAAGTATATCAGGAGCCAACATGAAAAAATCACAATGTTTTGTACAATTAATGTACACTGAGAGGGGGAGAAACAAGAATTGGATTTCTGAAAAGATGGCCTCATATTTTAGGACTTCTGGGAAGCATGTCTAAGTTGACACAAAGGAAGGACTTAATAACCTGTAATCACTCCAGATATAAAATGTAACTGACTTCACAGTTACAGGATCAGTGGGTCTTATGGTCTCAGTGCAGCGGTTGATATTATGTTCATTATAAACAGCAGACAATGGAAGGCTTCCTGAGATAGATGATTCTAAAAGCATGAGATAACTCACAGTTGTTCATGGAATTGCTAGGTTCTTATTTTTTAGAGGTTATTTATTTGTGTATGTGTGTGTGTGTGTGAGAGAGAGAGAGAGAGAAAGAGAACATATAACACAAATATATGAATTTTAAAATATAACTGACTTGATGTTTTTGCACCTGAAGGGAATTAAGAGAACTTAGACCTGCACTCCAAATGCATACTCCAGACTGACAATGTCTGCATTTTCAGCTGGGGACTCTGTCTCTGTAGCAGGATAAGGGAGACTCCTTAAATTGAAGCATCTCAGCAATCTTTCTCTTTGAAGAATGTCAGAGGAGGTGTGCTCTCCTTCAGCCTGCTTCCCTCTAACTGCTCCATCAACAATTTGCATTTTATTTTGGACCAGGGCAACTGTAATGGTAAATTGGTCTGCTGACTTTAATCTGGGACCAGCAGCAAATCATTTTTAATAGCCCTTAATTCCTAGTCTAATGAGATATCTTCATTCAGCAGTGACTCAAACATGTACTGCCGAAGGGTAGGGTGGATGATTCACAGAGAAGAGAAGGAAGAAAGCCATTAGGTAACCTCAGGCAGCCTCTGCGGGGATCAGGATGACTCTCTGCCCACGGCACAACTTTTAGGACCAGTTTCCCGCACGGTCCACTTGTCTCCAAGGATGCAGCTACTGACCTTTCCCATAGGCTGTGCATCACCCTAGAGCCCACCCTCACCCAGTCTTCTTCCAGCTCATAAATATTTGATCCTGGCTGTCTAGGAACATTTAGAGAATCTCAATCTTTGCAATAAAGAACCCACAGCATGGGGCTCATATTTCAGAGCCTTCTATGTTTTCTAGTTCTTTTTTCAAATTCTCTTTTTAATGCTTTCCTCTGACCTCTCTCCAGCTGTTCCACATGTGGAGTTGAGTTTCTCATAGTATGAACAATTGTTCTTGGTGTGATCTTATTTGATATAGATGAATTCTGGGCCTTTCCCTTTCTTGCTCTCTCTTGTTCCATTGCTTTCTACTCCTTTCCCTTTTTCTTTTTCCCCCTCTCCTTATTACTGAAACTCTACTTTGAACATCATGGATATATTCTGGAGAGAAGTCATCCAGTTCAATTCAATTTAATCTACAATGGTCAAGAATAATGGTAGTGATAAAAGTCTTTCTTGAGGCCCGAAAGCTTACATAGCTAACGTAGTAACATGGATTTCCAACCCCTGCCTTTCTAATGCTGTAACACTATCACCATCAACATCAGCCTTCAGCTTTTAAGAAACTCAATGTAGGAGCTAGGGAGGTAGCTTAGCAGTCAGGAGCACACGCTGCTCTTCCAGAGAACTGGAGCTCCCTTTCCAACACTCAAGCCAGGCAGCTAACAACTGCCTGCAACCCCAGAGCGATTCTATGCCCTCTCCTGGCTCTTGCACACACACACACACACACACACACACACACACACACACATTAATATATTAACTTCAAAAATGTTGTCAATTTACTTCTACTTACTTCCTTTTTATTTATGTGTGTGTATGTAATTACATAGTTAACAATGGCTAACTGACCTTTTCCAATTTTGGGGAAAAATGTATTATTTAACCAATTTTTTGGCATTTTTTAAATAATTGCTGTTGATTTGTAAATGTGATTTTTAAGATTGCATTATTCTACTGTCAATTTGCTAAGAATAAAACTCTTATCTCTACTTGAATTCTGACTTTGGAACTCACTTTTTGTGGCCAAAATGATTCTCAAGATCTCTCCGTAACTCAGAATTGAGAAAAGACTGGGTTTGTAGCTAGGCTAAGCTACTTCCTGCAGTTATGGGGATTTCCCACCAATTTCCCCTTGCACATGGAAAATCCAGCCCCACTTATAGAAGGGCCTACTTTGGGGGCCTTTTTAAAAATAAGACTTTCTAATTCCAATGTAAAAGGTTTGCCAAGAATGGAGCAAATCATGCCATCCCATTTTATCCCACCTCCTTACGAAGAGTGAATGGAGTGTAAATGCTACCCTTACAACATGAGGGGTGCTCTCAACACACAGAAACTGACTTCACCCCATGCAACTGACTACACTAATCATGCTTAACTGTGCAGTTTAGTGATAGTATATTATATTAGGATATTATATAGTATATTCTGAAGTAATACAACCACCATCACTACCCATCTTCATGGCGTTTCCACCTTACAAAACAACATTCTTATCTATTAAACAGTAATTCACTGTTTCCTTAATTCTCAACCTCTGGCAATTCATTCTGACTTCTGTCTCTGCAAGTGTTCCCACTCCTGAGTGTCACAGATAAGGGGAAATTGTAAGAACAGGAGACCAGAAACTGGACAGGCTGTTTCAGGGGCAGGGGCCTTGATTCTTGTCAGAATCTTGGCTCTACCAGAAGCCAGAAATGTCCTTTGCTTTGTCCAGAAATGCCAGAAGTATGTGGGGCTCTGGTCTTGGGTCTGATTTCCTATCATCTTTCTTTTACACAGCTGCCTAGCAGCTACAGTGAGGGTGTGACTGTACCTCCAGACCTGATGACACACCATCCTGTCTGAACATTTTAGTTGTTGTGACGAATGGGGCTACGGGCACAGTTGCACAACACACTTGTTGTTTATAATGGCATTTTCACAATACACACAAACATAGAATGCCTAATAAAACTGGCCCCAGATACTCACAATCAAGCCCTTAGTCCAAGTTTCAGGTTTCAAAGGTACAAAGGTGGCTCAGTCCCTAATATTCACTGGTAGGAATTTTCCTGTGTGACTTGGAAATGACCCCCATTGTGACTAGTCTTTGGGTCTCATCATACTAATCTTTTGTAACCACAGAACTCAGAAAGCATGTCCTCCTCCAATTTACGATTCTGATTGCAGATTTTCTCCTCCAATACAGGGTGGCCTGTATCACAGCCTGGCCTCAAACCTCAAACTTGCTATCTAACCAAGGATGATTCTGAACTCCTGAGGTCTCTATCTCCCTGTCTGCAGTGCTAGGCTTGCAGGTATATTCCACCAAGGCCCGTTTATTTCAGTGCCGGGATGGAACCCAGGGCTTCTTGTAATGCTAGGCAAACATGCTGCTAACTGAGCTCCACAGCCTGTCCATCGTCAGAAGTTCTAAGTAAAAGAAGAGAGGACCATCCTCTGACTCTAGAAGGTACAGTTTATTTTGAATTCTCTTAGCTAAGTTCAGTAATTCTTACATGTAGCCTTATGCTTCAATTTTCAAAATGCATGACACAAACAAAGGAGATGCTGCAGGAGGGAATGGAAGCCAGAAAACAAACAAACAGACCTGAAAGGTAAATTATTATTATTTGGGGAAGCTGCACCATCAGTCCTAAATAACCTGTACAAGGCCCTTGAGGATATAACAGGACCAGGGGAAGAGAATGACAACTACATGGTGGGCCATGTAATTTGACCTGGCAAGGATTCTAGTGCTGCAAGGTAGTTCACACTCTTGGATCTCATTTTCTGCCTCTGTACAATGGAGAGAATAAAACATACATTGTCCAATTAATGAGGATAAAAGATAATGTTTCAAAATTATCTGGCACATAAAACAGTAGAATGATCCTATGCATATTTGTTACATGCACACACTGTCAAATTTATGTATAGTTATCCGGCAACTCACTAAAAAGCAATTCTTAGATTTCAAAATTGTTTGCTTCATTAAAAAAAAAGGGGGGGGGGGAGACTCACCCCAGTCTCCTCTTAGAATGTGAGTTGCTGTGAAGGATATTTAGACTGTTCAACTCATTGCTGAGATGAAGTGTGATACACCATGCCCACAGACCCTTACCGAGGGGGCACATGTGTCTGTGCATGCTTGTGCATATTCCAGCTTGAAAAGTTAGATGCTAGCAACAAGGAGACACAAAATTGCCAGGACTGATTCTCTGTCCTTGGGAAACCAAGGGTAACTGTCTCCATAGGCAGGCAGGCATACAAGCCCAAAGGATCAAATCCTTATTTTGAGACAGAAAAAGGAGACTTAGAACAATGCAAAGTAATTAGTGTTTACAAAGAACTTTGATATGTTCATGCAAGAGGCACTGTGAATGTAAACATTTTCTGGGCACTTGGTTTGTGAGACCAGACTGAGAACAGGGCAGTAATTAGCATGTCAGGAGGCCAGAGAGGGTTTTAAAGAGGGTGTGCATGCAGGTATCCCCTGCCGAACAAGAGGGTGCAAGAAACCCATTGCAATCAAACAATTACTAAATAAAACTTGCTCCTAGGGTGAGATTCTGTGTAGATGATACATCAGGAAATCTGGAAATCTGATGTTTCCAGCACCAGGAAAGCCAAGGTTCTCCATACAAGTAAGTCTTAAACACTTTGTTAAAAAAAAAAAAATCCAATTAATTTCAAGTGCTAACAGCAGTCCTGAGGTGGAAATTCTTAAGCAATTGGCCTCATTTTCAGCAGGATCAAATGCAAGCAGCAGCCAAGGGGGTTTAGCGCCCAAGCTCGGTATGGTATGTTCAATGGATCTGATGGGAGGTGAGTGTGAGTTCTGTATAACAGCCATTTCACACTCGGCCCCACGGGTGTGCATTTCAACCTTACACACACACACACAGCCGTATGGGTGTGCATTTCCAACTTACACACACACACACAGAGCCCCAGGGGTGGGCATTTTCAACCTTACACACACACACACACACACACACACACACACACACACACACACACACA
>CAJQZJ010032332.1:7461886-7523896 GCA_907164525.1 Lophiomys imhausi
CACACACACACACACACACACACACACACACACACACACACACACACACCTCACTGATTATGACATAAAGATCACACCTTCTGAGTCCTAATCAATTCCTTCCCATGTAGAGGCAGAGGAATCTAAGTGCCTGGTGTAACAGACTGTCTCAGTTCCCATGCTCGTTACTATCAGACCAACCACAGTTATTTCTGGGCTACTACTGAGGTAGCCTTTCACACAGACCCCTGAATGCGAATTGTTAAATAGTTTTACATTCCAAAGTACCTGAACAGCAATCCTTGAAGTATTAAAAATCAAAAAGTTTCAAACTTCAGACCATGATGAGTAACTCCTAAGCAGGGACAGGAAAGAGGAAAGGAACGTGTGTGCTATGGAGATGGGGGATGGAGCACATGGCACATGCTGTCTTCAAATTCCAACTCCCAACCTGCTGATGCAGTACTACCACCGTGAAAATTGTATGGAGGGCTGAGACTTTTGTACCCAAAGCTCTGGGCTCTGGCATCAAAACCTTTAAAAGTACAGAACAGTCCTGTCACACTTCTGACCTCTGGGTTCCTGGCATCGCACAAGGCTAAGCTTGCAGGGTAAGGGTCAATAGCCAGGACTGTCCTTTACACTGTCATACTTACTTATTTCTTCACCAAAGCCAGACATTGTCCCTTCTGCTTTGGTGGCATTTCTCCCAGATTCAACAAATCACAGGGGTGCATTTTGATTGCTACTTTGTCATGTGAATAAGAGGAACTCTGGGGCCTGTTCCCATTTCTAACTTGCTCTTTGTTTTGACCCTTTTCCCAAATGTTTGTCAACTGCTCCACAGAATTCTTCAAATGGATTTATTTTCTTTTCACTCCAGGTGAAAAATTAAAGCTGATGTTAGTTAAGTTGTTATCTCTAATTGGAGATACTTTTGCATCTTGTGGCTGAGAAAGAATATTTTCTTTTAAATGTAAGACAAACAATTAATTCTGTTTAAGGTATTTCAAAGTTCTGAAAATGGCCTGAGCACCATTGGTATATCCTAGCAACATGCATGTTTTTGTATGTAAAATTAAAAACCAGGTACTTTTGAATTATAAACATGAAACACACACACACACACACACACACCTCTTAATTCCTACTAATATTTGGCAGCCTAAATAAAAGTTCTTTTTTATTTCTCCATATTCCTCATTGTCCAATCACAACAAAATTGCTTTCAACCTTTTTAATCAATTGAGAGAAGATAGTGTTCTCATTAACTTTAGATTTGTCATTCTTGTTTTTCTTTGCCCATCAACCAAAATTACTACTTATTAGCTTTCCATTAAAAATGTCATCTATCATTTAGTTTATTTGTTTAAATACAGTCCTATGCTTTTAAAAAAGCATTGTTACCCACTGCTACTAATTTGGTTGGTTATGCAATGTTTTAAAGCTTCCTATCATACTAGCTAAGTACCTGCTTCAGAAGACATTGCTCTGAGTTCTTCTCTCTTCTTGCTGGCATTGAGGCTTATAACCCAACAAGATTGGCAGCATAAACTGTTTTCTCCTTAGCCTGTGAGAGAGAACTCAGGCAGGACCAGGCTGATGTGTTATAGGGACAATAATCAATGACAATATTCATTGTATTATTAAGGCTCACGACATCACTAAGTCAAAAAGGTAAATACTATGTGTTAGAACGATGAGGTGCAATGCCAGCCTTATCTGCCATGAGTGGTCTCTCGGGTCTGGGGAATGCTATGCAGGGAGAGAAGAGCATCTCCCCACTCAGCTTAGTGGCATTCCAATAGTTTCAGTTACCACAGCTTCTAGACAAAAGCAAAGGAAAGGTTCATCCTTAACCCCAGCCCACCCTGGAGCTGAGTGAGGGGAAAGGAGAGAAGGGCTGAGTGAGAGTCTCTACACTTTCTCTTCACAGTGGGGAGTAGGCAAGGGAAGGAGGGAACAATAGGGTGGGGGAGGGGTGAAGACAAATATTTACACTCCAAACAGGGAGAATGGTTAGAAGTAATTTTGCACTTTCTCTTTTTCTTTCTTTTTTTCTTTATCTCTCTCCCCCTTTCTCTCCTTTTTCATTTTTTTCATTCTTTCTTTCCTTTCTTTTTTTAATAGAAGACCCAGAGTTAAAAAGGAAAGCCTCTCCTAAAGAAAACAAACAAACAACTACAGCACCCTGCTTAAGTTCTTTCTTTTGGGGCAAATTTACCAAAGTTCAAAGTGGCCTGAAAAGGAGACTTGTTGCACTGAAAGCAGTCACCTTATATTTAATGTTAAAAGTGCCAAAACAAGAATCAGTCCTAAAAGAAAACAAGATTGAATCTGCAACTGCAATGTGTTACAGGAACAATAATAGAAAATGCTGAACACATCATTCTAAAAAAAAAAAAGTATTAAGTAAAGCAGTAATCTGTTGAAACTGTCACTGTAAGACATTTCATGCTTCCATTGGAATTATCTACAAAATCAGTTAGCAAGACATATGAGGAAACCAACCTCAGAATCTGAAAGATACTGATTTATTATTTTGTGTGTGTGTATGTATGCATGCATAGGTAAGAGGACAATGTTGGTCAATGTTCCCCAGGAGGTACCATACACTTTGCGTTTTGGAGACAAGGTTGCTACTGGCCTAGAGCTCACTGAGTATGCTAGACTGGCTGACCAATGAGCTCCTTGGATCCCCCTGGACACCTCCCCAGACCTGGGATAAAGAGAACTTTACCATGCTCAGCTTTTGAATATGGGTACTGGGGATGAAAATGAGGTCCTAATGCCTATAGAACAAGCACTTCATGAACAGTCTGAACTCTGTTCCCAGTCTCCTGTCTTACTCTGGATCTGGGTAAGTATAGACTTAATAAGAATAGTAATAACCTGCCTTCAACACTAAGGCCATCAAAAGATGACACTGGCCTATGAAGAAATAATACCATATACAGTTTCACTGATCCCAGCAACACCCCAGAATCAGAAGGAAGAGAAGAACAGAAGGGGGAAGAAAAGGAAAGAGAGGAGAGCGTGGAAGAAGGAAGGAATGGTAAAAAACAAAAAAATGTAACAAATGAACTGTTAACAAAGTCCATAGCTGATATTAAAAGTTCTACAGGAACAATTAAAGATCAAATTGTAAGTTAATGCTAACCTATCCAGAACTGAAAATGCTGCAGGCAAGGCTAACTACATAGGAGCAGATCTACAGCTTAAAAGGATGTCTGTCTGACCTTAACACAGAGTCATACAATGCACTCAAGTTGCAGGTAAATATAAATACATGAACATGTACTGTGAACACTTTGCAGTTTTATACACACTGTTTCAAAGATTGTAACAACACTGACTGTCTTTCAAGCTTCAAGCTTTATTATCATCATTGCCTCAACAAAAGTGAATCAGAGAATTAGAGTAAAATTTCCTGTGACCTAGATCTATTTCCATGTATACATTTCCAGTATTTTTTATTTTCAAGAAACATTTTGTTTTTTACTTTAGTTGTATGGGTGTTTTGGATGCATGTACGTCTGTGCACCACATGTGTGCTTAGTGTCCCAGGAGGCCAAAAGAGGACACGTGGTCCCGTGGAAATGAAGTTCTAGAGGGTTGTAAGCTGCCATGTAGACCCTGGGAACTGAATTCAGGTCCCCTAAAAGGGCAGCAGCACTGAACCATCTCTGCAGCCACCTCTCCCACATGTGTACATTTCTTTAAGTGCTTTTCTTTAGTTGGAACATTTTTTAAGACAATAGAAAAAAGATTTAAGTACTTGGAAAAAGTATTCCTTATGTGTAGAAGAAACTTGATGTAGTGATAAATTCCATGAATTCCACTTTCAACTCATTTTCTAAGAAATCATTTAACCAAAGGACAACTTTGGAAACCAAAGTTAAAAGACTTGACTACCCCTAGATGAAGAGCTATAAGAAATTAATGACTGGTGAGATAGAACCAATCTTACCCCAGGGATGAGGTCCCAAAATGGTTATCCAATATCAAGTGGTTAGCCCTAAGAACACATACATATAAGCGACACTAAACAAACTCAGCAAATTGTATTTATACATGTATTCCCAGGTGTATGTAACAATAGCAATTAAAGAGGATACGAATTTGAGAGGGAGTGGGAGGGGGCTACAAGGGAGAGGTTAGAGGGAAAAATGAGAAGACAATTATTTAATTATGTACATATGCATATGTAAACAGACAGACAAGACAGACAGACAGACAGACGACTTGCCTGGTTACAGGAGCAGAGAAAATGTCACCAAACTGCTTTTAGTGTGGTATCAAAGGAGCTTTTACGTTTTTATTATTTTAACCAACAAACCAGAGACTATAAATCTACAAGTTTCTATCTAGTGTTATTTTAAAAAATTTTTTTATTTTTTTGGTTTTTCGAGACAGGGTTTCTCTGTGTAACAGCACTGGCTGTCCTGGACTCACTTTGTAGACCAAAGTGGCTTCATACTCACAGGTGATCCGCCTGCCTCTGCTTCCCAAGTGCTGGGATTAAAGGTGTGCGCCACCATGCCCAGTTTATCTAGTGTTATTAACAAAATCATTTTGTATAAATATAACCACAGGGACCATTGAGATGTCTTAGCCGATAAGGGCCAAGCCTGATAATGAGCTGATGCCCAGGACTCACAGGGTCAAAGATAAGAACTGACTGCCAGTGGTTGTCTTCCAACTTCCAGGCAACAGTTGTACACGCACACACACACACACACACACACACACACACACACACACACACACACTAAGTAAAACACAGAAAAATATTCCCTAGATATAAAAATGTACTGTTTATATGACTACCTAAATAGTATGCATATGTTTAAAAAAATCCTATTATAATATTTGGAATCTCTCGATCAAATTGTAGCTCTGGAAGACATATTAGGAAAGACATTACTCATTCCTTTAGGCAAGCACACATCACAATCTCCACAAGATTCCATGTACTGTTAACACTCATGCTCATGACATTGTATTGCTTCTTCCTGTTCCATACATCCAGCTGAATGAAGTGTCTCTAGTTTTGATTTCAGTTCTGTGACTCTTAATTTGCTTACTTTCTCTTTCACACCCGAAAGATAGCAATTAAGTTTTACCTTGAATGATTGAGGGCTTACATTAATATTTACTAATTGTATGGAAACTAAGCTACAGAATGACAGGTTAAGTGGGAAATAAAATCAAGTTAAAAATTCATGATAGAAGGTTAATTTCACTTTTCAAATTACAAGTATGTAAGACAGGCTTTAAGAGGAAAAGATATATTTTTTAGTGCAGTGTGTGGAATGTAGGGGCCTTATGCATTCTAAGTATGTACTACTGAGCTGCATTCCAGTCCTAGTTATGTATTTGAAATACTTAACATCCATGTCTTGCTTGTAGTCTGGAATTAAATTTTAAAAACTTCAAATAATGCTTGTGGATATTAGAACCATAGAATTTAAAGTTAGAAGGCTTTTGCCAGGCAGTGGTGGCGCACGCCTTTAATCCCAGCACTTGGGAGGCAGAGGCAGGCGGATCTTTGTGAGTTCGAGGCCAGCCTGGTCTACAAAGCGAGTCCAGGACAGCCAGAGATATTCAGAGAAACCGTGTCTCGAAAAACCAATAAATAAATAAACAAACAAATAAATAAATAAATAGATAAATAAGTAAATAAATAAATAAATAAAGTTAGAAGGCTTTTAAATGCTGCTAGCTTAATTATTTTACCACTGATACAGGAAAAAAAAATCAGATGAGCGTAACACATTTAGGTTTGCCTTAATATTGAACAATGTTTATTACAGATTTATGCATAATACAATTGTGTCTCTGCATTTTCTCGAGGTTCCCTGATTTTGAACTCTTTTTCAGGCAGTTCATCCATCTCCATTTCTTTAGGATAGTCACTTTAGATTTTGTCCATCTCATGACGTGTTTCCCCAGATACCCTTGGCTCCTAAGGTAAAAGTCTGTATCGGCGCACTAGAAGACGTACTCACACACTAATTCTCACAGAATGACTTTATCTGTAAAAGTCTTTCAATAGTAATCATGTCCAGGGTTGCTGGGCAGGCCATCTGGTATCATCCCTAAAGCTGAGATTACCATGGCACTGGCCTGGAGTTCTGTGACCAAAGAAGCTGGCAGCACAGGGCTAGACTAGAAATACATGGCGACTGAGGCTGACAGGGTCCTGGGGCCTGTTCCACTGAGGACTCTCTACAGCTGAAGGTTTCTGTATTTAGCCAGACTGAAGATTAAATGTGCTTCAAAAGGATTTCTTGACATTGGAGCATGTGTGAAGCTCAGTTTAGGGGTGGTAGTCTATAATCTGAGGTCGCAGGAGGCTGGTCACTGCTAGCTGTGATGGGCTTGGTGTTATAGTTAAAGAAAAAAAAAAGCCCTACATTTAGTTCCACCTATTTCCATACCACACCACAGACTGGGTAAGATAACTGAGGTAATGTAACACCGTCCTTCCTACCTTCTTCCATGCATCTTAATTGCTGATGTGATGTCTTCCCTGTTTTCCTTGTTTGCTTGTGAAGATGTGTTTTACAGACAGTTGTTGAAAATGGTATTTCTATGAGATCACTTTTGAACCCTATTTGACCTCAATATCATACTGTTCTGCCCTCCTCATGTGAGAGAAAACATAGGTTGGTATGTTTCTGCATGCAAGATAAATATCTCTTTCTTTTGTTTGAGACTAATTCTCATGTAGCCCAGGCTGGCCCAGACCTTATGATCCTGAACTTCTGGTCCTCCTGCCTAAGCCTCTGGAGTGCTGGGATTACAGACATGTGCCAATCACCATTTCTGGTTTTACATCTTTTTTTTTTTTTTTTTCAGTTTCTTCCAAATATTTGTCACTCTCTGTCAAAAAGTCCTTATAAAAACCACTGTGAGACACTGAGCATATAGACAGTGAATAAGGGGACATGGTCAGATACCTGAGGTTATAGGACAAGGAAGTAGAAGACTATCACAATGACCAACCCCCACTGCAGGGTGCTAACTGTACATTGATTGACACAAACTCAGTACTCAGAAGCACCTTGTGGTGTTATGTTCCTGAAATTCTTCATTGTTGAACACTCTGAGGCCATATGCTTTCAATTTATTTTAGGCTCAGAAAATGTATATAGCATTTCTGCAACCTTGTCTTTGACACTGTACTCGCCAAGATATATGAAATAATTTCCAGATAGGTGTTGAGCACAACCAATCAGGGTCTTGTGTCCTTCCTCAGGCTCCCTTCCCTTTTCTCTGCTTGCTGAAAAGTTCATCTCTGCACACTAAACCTCACTCAAATCTTAACTCCGTTACAATTTATGTATTCATTTATTTTATGCTTGCATGTATGTGCATAACATGTGTGCAGTGTCTAAGGAGGCCAGAAGAGGGCATCAGATCCCCTGGAAATGAATTAAGCACCTGTTTTTTAATGGTAATTGTTCATACTATGTTTTCCATATATAATATTTCCTCCAGGCTTCTGTGAGTAGCCAAATACGTCTTAGTAGTTTGAGGGTATGGATACAGGAATATGAGGATGTGTTTGAGAAGGATGGGACATTTCTCAGACCCTGACAAAGCCAATGGGTACCGAAGTACCCTGAGTCAGTGGCTTTTGGGTTCTAGTTTGGAGAATTGGAAGAATGAAATTCACAGACCACCCAGGATTGAGTTCCAGAGAGAACTTTACTATGGATTCATATGTGGGAGGATGAGAGGGAGAGAGAAGGAGGAAATGGGAGAGGAAGAAAGAAGGCAGGAATGCAAGGGAGTTCACACTGAGCTCTTGTACAGTGAGTGGGCAACAGTGTATCACCAAGCTGCTGGAGGCTGGCTTGCTCTGTTTATTTGTTTGTCTGTTTTATTCAAGGTCTTATCTTGTAGATCAGGCTGGCCTCCAAGTCACAGAGATCTGCCTGCCTCTACTTCTCCAGTACTGGGATTAAAGGAATGTGTCACTATGTTGGGAGTATGGTGTTTTTCAAAGTGCTTCTGGCAGACTCTAGGGTGAGGTGTGGGGAAGACATTATGCTGGCTGCTCTAGTCAGTTCACCCCGATGACCATTTGCCCTCCCAGGGCCAGCCAGTGATGATGAACAGTCTTCAGACAGAGACCCTCATGGGGAGAAACAGGAAGTAGACCTTTCTTCTCCTTTTCCTACCTCCAGCAAGGCCATTCTCAGAACTACTGCTCTGGAGTCCCTACCCAGTTGAAAACACCATTCCTGCCTTGCTTTGCATCTACAGCATCCTATCCTCTCAGTTCCTACTTAAAACAAGTCTCTTAGAATGAAGAGAGATCAACTTTCAGATTGGAAGGACCAACCCTTCAAATGAGAGCCATCCAAGGAAAGGCCAAGATGGACAGCAAGGTGAACTTGCCAGCCCTTTAATCTTGATTGCTTCTGCCTCAAGTCCTGGCACTTGAGTTGATCTGTCTCTGTCTCTGCCCACAGCAGCATCAGGCTCTCTGCTGGAACTGAAATATCCCAACAACAATGAGAGTGCTAAATGTGTGTGGAATTTTCATCAATACACATGACCTTTGAATCCCACCCTTGAACAGCATATTCTAACGTAGTGTGTGTGTCCATTCACATACAAACATGGGCACCCTGGCTAGTCTTTTTTATTAACTTCAGATGAACTGAAGAGGCGGAGTTAGGAGCCATGGAGCTTTAGCATTTTCTGTATGGTACCATCCATCAGGCTCTAGTGGCAAGCAGGGGCCGGTGCAGAAGACTTTCTATTCCAGGAGTAAATAGAGCTCCTCTGATTGACCGGGGTGCAGCCAGGGTGCCCTGGCTATTGTGATAGCTTCACTTCTAGCTGTGCTGTCACCAGACCAGGTCAGCATTCCCACACCACCCAGAAAAAAGCACACAGTGGCAGTTTCAGGGGAATCAGTGCCTCTGTGAAAGAAACCCTCCCAATAGGCAGAATGGAAAAATGAGCCCAAAGCAATAACTGGCATCCTTTGAAAAGTAGGTTTAAAAGACCTCCTTCCCTGCCCGTCCCATCTGCTCTCTAACCCTTCCATTAACCCCTAGAGCCTCTCCTGCTTGCTCCCTTCCACAGAACTTAAGCGAGAGACAAAAGACACTCAGGACAACTGGAATGGGCTGGAGAATGGCTGAGGCAAAGCTAAAGGGGGAAATTAATAAATCTCCACATTTCCTAGACAGCAGACCCCGTAAACCATCATGATTCACAGATACTTTTAAAATGAGAGTGAGAGGAAACGCCCTTTAAAAGTGGACCGTGTTTAGGAGGCTCGGAGCGCCTCACAGTCAGAAGGCTCACTGCCTGAAGAAAAGCACGTTTCTCACGTTCCCTGTTGCTCTGTTTTGTTTGGAAATAACTGGACTCTAACCCAATCGCAACATGATGTTTACCTGTCGACCGAGCACCCTACAAAGTAAAAATTACCTCAATCGCACATTTTTTTTCCTGTGAATTTCACATTTGAGCTTTAGTGAACTGATTGATAATTGGTCACCTTTTGTCTTTTTTCAGTGTGGCATTAAGTCTTTAATTTGGCGTTTCCTGTAGTCTGTAGTTAGGATATATGCTGTTTTAAACCCAAGGATTGCAGACATAGATGGTGGGTAAAGATCTGTGAACCAGAAGTAAATTCGTATAAGGAACATACAAAAAAGATTGTTCTTCAGTCAGACTTAAGCCATTACTTTTTTTTCTGAGGAAGAAAAGGCACAAGTTAAGAAAAAGGCACCCTCAAAGACCTTCTGCCCAAATGTGCATCGCCATCAAGTTTCCTGCTGAGTGCGTATGAATGCGCTGGGATCTGGGAAAAGGATCCAAATAGGATTTTGAACATCCAAAAATTTTAACTCAAACATTTAGGTATTTCACCATGCTGCTATTCATTCATTCACTGATTTTTTTTTTGTCTTAGTTTAAAGAGATGCTAAACAAAAGGAGGCAAGCTCTACATGTATTTACATTCCAAAACTAAGCTGCCCTCACCATCCCCCAAGTCTGTCATCCCTTCAGAGCTAAACAAACCGTAAAGTCTAGCCCTACGTGGAGGCTGGGAAGCAACAAGCATGGTTAAGAAAGTAACCCCTCTTCCTTAACAAAGCAGAACTAAACACCATGCTTGTTAATGCATCCTAGCTCCTTTCTGTTTTATGGTTTGTGCACTTGAAGATAATGTCAAGAAGACTAAGGAATAAGATGTGAGCCTGTACTAATTTGGTATGATTGTTCATTCAGTGGTGTTTGGTCAATCAAATGTTTCTGTCATCTTCACTAACAAATGTAATAAGAAATTAATTCATAAAATTGAACAATTTATGATTTAAAAATATAGAATAGCTTCTAAATCCCTGAACAAGAACCCTGAATGAGATAAACATTTTCATTTTATTTACAATGGCTTTAACCCAGCTAAAAAAGTATGTAAATACCTTACCTAATAGTAAAGTAAGGGGATCTTTTGTGTGACCTTATCGAAACACACCTAAATACTTAGCGAGGCAGCTTTTATCTCAGTAGTTTCACGTTGGTTTGGGAATTAGACTAAAGTGACTACCTGGTATTCCTTATTTTTAAGACATTTGGAATTACTATTTCTTTGGAAGCTTTATCTTAGCAAATGAATTAATTAGCCAAGACTATTCATAGCAACTTCAAGTAGTATTAGGTAAATCTGCAGAAGGCTGTGCTGTACCTAGAAGTCCTTTTGTTGGAAAGATTTCATAAACTAATATGTGGAACAACAGTTGAGTGTACTGAGGCCATAAAGTGATGGAATGATCTAGGTCTCTAAATCTCAGTACAGATTCCCAATTTTCAAATTTAGATCAACTGCGTTTACATAATTCCAGAAATATAATAAACTCCTAAATTTGATGAAAAGATGTGACTATTACAATATAACACTATAATGACCACAATTACTCCATAAACCTTTATAAACATAATAATACACTCCATTCTGTCAAATATCTAGAGCGAAAAGTGGTATTTCAAATTCAGTTGTTGTATACTGAAGAGTCAGAAAGGAATTTAAGCATTGTCTATAAAAACAGACTTATAATTTCACTGTTTTTCACAAACAAGTACAAAAACCCTAAACCCTTTCATCTACAACACACTTTGCAATTATTATCTTCTTCTCACATCTGAGAAACAAATTAGCAGTTTTCAAATGAGATGCTCCAACACCAGTAAAGATGGAAGCTTTGAGCTTTGTTAAAGCTAGTCTGACAAAAACTAAATATATCTGTAGAGCTAAGAGCAACACAAGCAAATACCTAAATTAATATAAGAAATATTAAGTTTAGCTTCTAAACACATCAGTCTTCAATACTAAAATGAACATTAAAAATCAACTATGAAGACAACCTTCCCTACCTTCCCACATCACAAGATCAGTGGAAACTAACTACATGAGGAAGCTGAATTTGTACCCACACAATGAGGGACCCCTCCTTTCACCCCCATATGAAGCATTCAGGAAGCTCATGTATTTAAACAGATCTTTCAGCACTACCCAGCAGTAGGCAGCCAACTTCCTACAGAGGCTCCATAAGGAAAAGTAGGAGGAAATCCTCACCTACCTTGACAAGCCAGGGAGGTCTGATGGAGCTAGGGCTCTTACTGTACCAACTACAAGCAGAGTGTGACTACCCAGCAAGAGTCAATGAAGACCTAGTTAGGAGTCAGAACTTCCAAGCTCAGTCACCAGCAAAGAGGCAGAGACATATCAGAGAACATCTACTAGAGAGGAGACTGAAAAAGGATCAATCAGAACTTATAAAAATCATTGCCTGTGGTGCTGAGAAGATGGCTCAGTGGTTAAGAAGATCATCTCTGGCTGATCTTCCAGAGAACACAGGTTCAACACTCAGCACCCACGGCGTGATGCACAACCTTCTGTAACTACAGCTTCAGGGAATCAGATGCCCTCTTCTGGCCACTCTAAGCACCAGTCATGCACATGGAACATATACATATATGCAGGCAAAATACTCACATACATTTGAGAAACAAATCACAGCTGTATGTCCAAAATCTACTGGAGAACCACTCCTGGTGCCATGAGCCAGGATAATCGCAAGCTGGCTACAGAAAATCAACAGACATCAATACTAAGATGACACATGTTGGACTTGCTTCACACGGGGTTTTAATCAGCTTCCTAGTGCTAAAATGTTTTCTCTTTAGTTTTGACTTGAGACAAAGTCTCTTTATGTAATAAAGGTGACCTTGAACTCATCATGATCCTCCTGCCTCAGCCTCCTGAGTGCTGGGAATATAAGTATGTGTCACTATGTCTGGCTACAAATAAGCCTTAATGAATAATTATAAAGATTCATGATACAAAAAGACAAAAAAAAAAAAAAACCTGTCAGGAAACAGCAAATCCAATCATCCATTTTGGAATTTAACAATAAATAAATGAAATCAAATACCCCTGAATACACTCAGTGGAAAGCAATAGTACAATTGAATTCTTCAGAGAGCAATCCAGATTACTCAATCTGAACAATAAAAAGAAAATAAGGATGCCTATTGTGGAAGGCAGTGAACAACAGCTCCAGGAACCCAAGGAACAAAAAACATACTCCTTCTTTGTGTTTGGAGTCCAAGAAGAGAAAGGGAAAGAAGGTGCAGGCAATTTTTTTTCTCCCTCTGAGGAATAATGGCAGAACAGTGTTTGCCTAACATGCATAAGGTCCTGGGTTTGAGAATTCTTAACTTCGAGAAAAGGAAAATGAGAAATAGTGAAGGAATATTTCCCCGATTTGTCAAAAGCAATAAGCCTGCAGATTCAAAAGGCTATGAGAAGCCTGAACAATCAAGAAACCCAAGTGAATCCATATCTTGACTTACCATAATCAGACTTCTAAAAACAGCTTCAGAGAAGAAGGCTGACAGCAGTAAGAGAGACATACCACCTAAAGGATAAACAACCGAAACAGCCGGATTCCCACCAGAAGCTGTGTGAGCCGGAAGGAAGTAGCATGACCTGTTCAGGCGCTGAAAGGAAAGACCTTTCAACTCTTAGTGAAAACATCCTTTAGAAATGAAAGAGACATAAGGACATTCCCAATGAAGGAAGACTGAGAGAGAATGTGTCACCAGTGTGCTGCTCTCAAATGATTACTGAAGAAAGTTCTAGAAACAACAGAAACGGTAACAGATGCAAGCTGAAACCTTAGAAAGAAAGAAAAATGAAAACATGAATTAAAAACAATACACTTTCCTTCTCTTTGGATAAACTATGTTTATGGTCAAATCCAAATCATCCCTGCGTGATGTGCTTCTTGAGCAGGAGATATGAAGAAAAAAAACCAGACATCTTCAGAACTGAGAAATGAGGTAAGGAAATGAAAAGTTCAGTGGGTGGGCTGGAGAGCAGAGTAGAGTTAGGGTCAGTTAACCTAAAGCCCGAACAGCAGTAACCATCCGGTCTGAAACTGGAAAACCGGAGGGAATGTTTCAGGCAATCACAAGTCTGGCATGGAAGCTAATACTTACTCAGAGGGACAACATTTTACATTTCATTAAAATTAGTAAAACATCAACTGAAACAGATGATAGATGTATAGTATAATAGCTAGAACAGACTACCACAAAAATCCAACAGTAGATGTATTTAAAGCATTTAGGATGAATCAGAATAAAATTGTTAAAAATGTTCAAGTCACATGGAAAATAAAAAACAGATAACACAGTGACAAGCAAGAATAAAAACAAATCGTGAAGTGGCTGCTGTCAGCCTAACACAGAAAGCTAAAAGAAAACGAGGAGCAGCTTGAGGAATGTGAGGGCGACTGCAGAAATCTACCCATGTGAGAAGCTGACGCAGAGGTGGGCACTCACTATACCAATGCCAGTCCCTGATTCTGATGTTTACTGTAAAGGTTCATAAAATGTACCCATGGGGGAACTGTGAAGGGTACATGGAACTTCTCTGAACTATCTTTATATAATTCTCTAATACATATATACTTAAATTTATTCTTTTTAATAAATGTATTATTTTTATATATGTGTGTGTATCTGAATATGTACATGTGAACATACCAAATATCCTTGGAGCCGGAATTACCTACTAGTGGTCGTGAGCCATCATGTGGGTGTTAGGAATCAAACTCAGGTCCTCTTCAAGAACAGTACATGCTCCTAACCCTTGAGACAACTCTTTAGACCCAACTTTCTGATATTTTCAAAATAAAAGCCAATGGCACATACATAGTATTAAGAAGGTCATAGTGCTTTTGTAGCCTGATGGAGGGAACTGACCTTGATTAGTGTGTGGTATAACCATAATTCCTACTGTATGATATGATGTGTGAGTGGCAGGTGTGCAGATACCATGGTGTGTGTGGGGAGGTCAGATCAACTCTCAAGAGTCGGTTTTCTTTGTCCCAATGCATGCAATAAACATTGATTGGTTGTCAGGCTTGTGCAATGAGTGCTTTTACCCACTGAACCAGCTCATCAACCTGGAACTTCTTAATACTTTAAACTGTGTAAGACTTACCAAGGTTATAAAATTTTTTTTTAAAGATTTATTTTATTTATTTTATGCATATGTGTGCTCTATCTGCATGTACACCTGCATTCCAGAAGAGGGCACCAGATCACATTGTGGATGGTTGTGAGCCATCATGTGGTTGCTGGGAATTGAACTCAGGACCTTTGGAAGAGCACTAGGCAGTGCTCTTAACTGCTGAGCCATCTCTCCAGCCCCCTAAAAATTTTAAGTTAGTATCTACTTGTCATTTTAGGGTCAATGTGGTATTAACTCAATTCACACAGTTGTTATCTCTGGGAGTAAAACAGTGGTTGTATGGAGCTTCCTAAGCAAGCCTATGAGCTACTTCACAACTAGTCAGAGCATGTGTAACTGTGTCTCTACGCCTAACAACAATGGTAACATACTTAGCCAGAGCAGATAATGTTCCATTACTCAGTAATCTGGATTAAAAACAACTTCTATGTCATATATTTATACTTGAATGCACAGCCAAGCACATGCATGTTCTTTCAAGGCTAATATTAACCTACAGAGAGTAGAACATAATATCTTAAATTCAGGGCCATTTAAAAAAGATCATTTAGAGGTAGATGGAAAAATCCTTTTTACATGAATTTACTAAACAAACTAGCAAATTAACAATCATTTCAGGAATGAATGATATAAAGTGATCCAAAAATGACAAAGGCAGGCTATCCATGATATGTATATATCAGTTTACAGTATGAAGCTGTGGTTTTTGAAAGTTATAACTCTTTAAAACTTAACTATAGACATAAAAGGAAAGCAGGACTCAGTCCCATGCTCACTTGCTACCTCAGAAAAGGCTTAGGCTCTCTGGCCACTAACTGGGCAGGTCCCTGGGTGAAACAATCCTCTCTGTGTGAAGCTAAGGGTGGTGAGAGCAGCAGTCTCACCTGGGCTTCCCATATCTGCTGACTGAATGCACACACGATACAGCGGCAGAGCAGGGAGGAAGAAGGTAAACAATAGCTATGCACCGAGAGCAGTCTCCATGCCAAGAACAGCAAACCCAATATCGTACTTATGAAGGAGATTCTGTGAGGAAACAGAATTTAATTCAATTTCGCAAAAATTAATTGGAACCTTGTATAAGATGTTAAGCTGATAAAGAACCTGAGGCAAACTTCTAATATACCATGATCACATTTTCGTGAACAAGACTCAAAAACTGCAAAGTCCATGACCAAAAGCAATATGGTTCTTTTTGAATGGAAGCATTCGCAAAGTTACAATCATTTTTTCCTTCCTTTCCTCAACTTAGTGGGAAAGTTCCTTGACTCCTGGCAAGTATCTGTTTGTTTTGGTAATTATGAAGTCTAATCAAATCAGTGAGAAAGTTATTTCCCAGGCATAAGACGGCAGGAGGGGTTTTGAATATTTTAAGCTACTAGGGCATCAGTTAGGAACAGCCATTAATTTCTGGGAAATCTTCATTTGCCATGAAAACCAGCTTAGCTGGAACCTCCTTGGCACTTTTTTCTCAGAAATATTTCTAGAACTTTGCAAACTATAGTCCTCAACATCCCTCTTTGGCAGAAATATTAGAAATACCAGCTTCCTGTGATATCTCAGCTTCTACTAAGAAACAGAAAGTCTGACAGGATAACAGTTTGTTCCAAAAATGAACAAGGATCAGGGCTGTAGCCATTTACTACAGAAGCAATTAATTTCATGTTAAATCATTCTATAGCTTTTATTAGGAATAAAGTTAATGCTGATTTGTTTAAATTATTTTTGAAAACATGATCTCAAGTTTAGCTCAGGTTGGCCTTGACAGTTGGCTCAATTTTTAGAAACACTAATGGGTTCTAACTTTAACTGAACATAGGAACTGCTCAATAAACAACTGTTGACTGAATAAATCGCATTCAGTTATGTTAAAATTCAGGCTATTTCATAAACAAACTGTCATATCAAAGTTTTATTAACGGTGTCCAAATATTCCAGGGGGCCAAGGAAAGTTTCTTGAGGCTGCAGGAGGCAAAAACAGTAATTAGCTTATAGAAGCTACGTGAAACTATGGGAGAGGTGAACAGAGCTGAAGTCTTCCATCAGCATAAATGTTCCCTGAGCAGGCCGGTCCCCACAGCAACTGTAACTACAAAAGGAGAGACATCAATAAATATTCATATAGAGGAAAGAACCCGCACGTTCAAGGGCTGTACCAAACACACAGACTGAATTCTCTGGTGTCTGACTCCTGGGTGCAGTTTTCCATGAAGCACAGCAGTCTAAAAGGAAGACAGACACTCAAGGCTGTCCTCTGCACGCCCAGTATACTTCACTTGTGACCAACCTGCACTTTGTTACTCTTCTTCCTCTGCGGCTCATTTCAAACAAACAGGACTGTGGAGTCCCAAAAAGTTCTCTTGACTTCCTCTGGCTCACAGTATTCTTAGCTACGAACAGGCAAAACTAGAAAAGCTTATGAGGTATCCAGTATATACAGATATCAGAACTTTACAGAAAGTCAGTGGGGCCAAACGGTCCTGCCCCTCCCCAAACAATAAATGTGTGATTTGAGCAACTTTTTTTTTCTTTCCTTTATAAAAATGAAACAAGGCCAATACCAAAGGTTTCTACTCCTGTCTTGGCTAGCTGGGAGTGACTTGTGGGTGGTCAGCCCATTCCTGATATTAATTACTCAACTTCAACTTCTTTATGGAAATTCAGGTGTAATCTCCACTACTGTTTTAAGGACTACAGAGTACGGTATTTTCCAAAGGAGAATTAATTGTAAGAGTCTACTATGCATGCCAATGTATCAATATTCAATACTGAGCAACAGGAAAGTATAATGATAAATGTGCTAGTCAGCTTTCCTCTGACAAATTACCGGAGCAAAGGAGGTTTCAGCCCACGGTCACTTGGCTTCTTAGCTTCTGGGAGGTGAAATGGAGTAGATCTTAGCTTCTGGGAGGTGAAATGAGAGTGGACAAGAAGCAGAGAGACAGAATGGGGCCAGCTACAAGATATGCTTCCAAGGAATGGCCCTGATAACCTACCTACTCCAACCAGGCCTCTTCTCCCTCCCAACACCAAGGATTAAGCCACTGATGATGCGAGAGCCTTCTTGCTCCTGTCTGCCCTGCATTATTGGACCCACTGGCTTAGGAATAAGCCTTTAACACACAATTCCTTTAGGGATCACTGCACATCCAAACAACAATAACAAATTCTAACAGTTTTGTTTTTTCAAACAGTGTCTCACTTTGTATCTGAGGCTACCCTGGAACTTATTATATAGCCCAGGATGGTATCAACTCAAACAATTTTCTTGTCTGAGCCTCTCAAGTACCATTATTAAAGGTTTGACTTTAAGTTAAAACATGTGTAATACTTTCAACCTCAAATGCAAAGCCTATCATCTATAATATGATAAATTCTAAATTCCAAGACTGACTTCAAAAATGAAATTATTTGCACTCTACCCTGCAGATACATATATTACAACTTCATACTCTTGTCTAATATTAGCCTCTTGAGAACCCCAGTGTGTCTAAAGCTCCTTCATGAATCTGAATAAGTTTCTATTTTCTCATTCAAAATCTGCCTCTACACCTATCATTACGAGACCAGATAAAAAGCCTTCTTTTTAGATTAAAAAATAGTTAAAGATTAAATATTTGCACATTTCTAAGTTTCAAATAAAATGTTACTTTGTTTAGATTGTGTGTGTGTGTGTGTGTGTGTGTGTGTGTGTGTGTGTGTGGAGAGAGAGAGAGAGAAAACACATGTATGTGTATGAGTATATGTAGAGGTCAGAGGGCAGCCTTGGGTGTTCTTCCTCAAGAACTGCTTATTCACCACCATTCTCTTCTTTGTCAGACAGGGTCTCTCTCTAGTACCTAAATTATAAGCATACACTGTATATTGGGCTGTTTTTACCTTGGTTTCTGGGGATTGAATTCAGGCCATCATGAGTGCATATTGACTAAGCCAGCTTCCCAGATCCAGTATCTTTAGATTTATAGTGACATGCCAAGCTATTCTTTACTACCCTATACCAATCAATACCTAACTGACATTCTGCCCACTGAAGGTAGAGAACAGTACTATGTCTCTCTCTGGACACACTGAGTGGAGGCAAGCAGAATTCTATTGGTTTATATTATTTCAGAATAAGGATTACAGAGTCAGAAAGCCTAGGATCCAATCAGTGTAACCACATGAACAAATTTTCTCTGGTATATAATGGAGATAATAAGAACAACTATTTCATCAAGCTGCAGGTTTAAATGGAATATTTATAAGAAACCTGCTTCCAAGGGGCTAGAGTGATGCCGCAGCATTTAAGATCACTTATTGCTCTTACAGAGGATCTGAGTTCAGTTCCCAGAACCCATACGAAGGCTCCTTACTATCTGCAACTCCAGTCCCTCTTCTGAACTCCATAGGCACCAGGCATGAACTTGATACACATGCATACAAGCAGGCAAAACAGTCATACACACAAAAATAAATAGTAACTCTTTAATAGGAATCCAGTACCGTATCTTGAAAATAGTGTATTTATAAACATGGTTCTCACTTTCCACAATATGTAGAGAAACCCACTAAAGAGAAGTCATGATTCAAGTCTCATTTTCAGTTGGGAAGTCCACCCTCCACCAGTGGGAATACTGTGGCCAGTGCAAGCACACAGATCATACTTAGATGCAAATATTCCATACTCTATTGTGAAATTTATACAAGTAGTAGAATGTTACTATACAAAAGACCTAGAGGACAGTGTGTACCTCAGCAGTAGTAACCTGTGGCTATCATGCATGAGACCCTGGCTCAAGAACCCACACTAAAAAAATAAGGAAGGTCAGAAAGGGAGCTGTGAAAAAGGAAAGGAATTCTTATGTAGTAAGGAAAACCAACAAGGCAAATGTGTGTAAGATATGCAGGATTTCAGTGGAACAAATAGAGTTTCAAACACAAATAATGACATAGTAGGTCAAGTTCAGCTCTGACTACACAAGGACAATCAAGCCAGCTATGTGACATTTTTATAGAGTTTCAAGGGACAATCCAACTTGGAAGCCATTTTGAGAGAAAATGGCACATAGAGACAGCTTCAATATACAGCTGGGGTACGTCTCTACAAATGGCACATATGTACGTGAAGTGAAAAGTGAGTTCTCCAAAACCAGAAGGACAGAGGCTAAGACCGTGCTGAGAAGACAGGACCCATCTTAGGCTATCAAACCCATCACTGAGACACTTGTAAGAAAGAGGCTTTGTGCCACACAAGGAATTTTCCAATATCATGAGTCATTTACTAAAACAGACATTTTAGCCTATCAAGACTAAAATTAATATCTGTGAACCACTCTTATGTACCATTAGTAAAAAATAAGCCCAGGTTCAGACCAGTGAGGATGTACCATCAAGTTCCTGGAACTACAACTCAAATTTCATCTTGGCCACTCAGTCAGAACAGATGAATAGACACATTCTATTTCATGATGAAACAAGTCTGGAAGAGCTTTTAAAGAAAATATCCATGTTTCATTTTGTACAGGACGCTGCAGATAGAATATATAGTATATATAGTATATATATACTATAGAATATATAGAATATATAGTAACTGTGAGAAAAGAGGCTTGTTTATCTGTTCTCAGATAACATCTGACAAGCTCTAGGGGCAATGGGGACAGGCCTAGTAATTGTTGCTTTGGGATATTATTCACTAAAGGAAATAATGATTTTTTACTAAGAGTGGCATAACGTAAGGCTCATATCAATGTGTCCCATTCCTTTAGAAAATAAACTTACGCCACTGCTCACAGAGGAAGTGTTTGGAACTATCAATCTTGCTAAGAAAAAAATGTTTTTAGACTTGGCAAAACCACAATAATGTGTTTTTCCACTAAATAACCTCTGGTATGCTCCCCATACCCAACACACACATACACACACACACACACACACAATTGGTGGTACCAACAACAAAGCTAACAACATTGGAAAGGAAAAAAGTAAATTCTGCCAAACAGCCAATTCCAGAAGAAAATGCATTCATCACAATTCCTTTCTTTTATCATACATATGATTAACATTATTGAGACAGAGAGGGCTTTTATGGGTTAACAGAAAAGACCTCTCTTGAGATGCACCAGGTACTCAACTCTCAGATTCCCCTGCTTTTCCTGCACACAAAGGTTTTTTCTTTTTTTTTTTTTTCGAGACAGAGTTTCTCTGTTTAACAGCTCTGGCTGTCCTGGACTCGCTTTGTAGATCAGGCTGGCCTCGAACTCACAAAGATCCGCCTGCCTCTGCCTCCCAAGTGCTGGGATTAAAGGCGTGCGCCACCACCGCCCGGCACAAAGGTTTTTTCTAATCTTTTTAATTTTTTAAAATGTATTCTTCTCTCATGCAATACATCCTAACTACAGTTTCCCCTCCCTCCACTCTTCCCAGCCTTCCCCCATTAACCTCTCCTCTCCCACAGACCCATTCCTCACAAAGGCTTCCTTAATAATACAAGAACATTTAACATACCTTTCTGGTTCACTTTTGTTTTGTTTTGTTCTTAACATTTTTAAGTCTAATGACATATTTGTTTATATATTATCTCTTTTGGCACATGTATTTTGTGGGCATACTAAGGGCCGGGTATGATGACAATTAAAACATATATATGAGTAAAACAAAATCTTACAGTGTAAATGAGCCAAGATGAAACTGCTTAAGTTTGGAAATCATTTCTGTTTCCCCAGAACCAAATTTTTAAAAAGTGGTCATTTTTTTAAATTTGTTTTGTTTTGTTTTTAAGACTGAACTCTCTTTCCTGTGCTGAATAATTGGATTGAATTGAAAATTTTGCCTAATGTTTTACTTGTTAAACGGATTTGTATTCTTTCTACGGAGAAGCTGGAATCTGCAGAGGCATCCAATAAGAAACTGCAGCAAATACCTCCTAGAACCGTATCTGAGAGCTGAGGAGAACTTGTTAACACTGTGGACGTAATAATTAGAATAGTACTTTGATGAAGATAAACATGTTTTACTGAGTGATGGCTACGCATCCATTCTACTCCAGGTTTGCTTGCGACTATTCCCTCAGATAATCTACACAAAGGGAAAGGAATCACAGGGAGTTCTACAGCCATAAGTGGTAGCACACGGCTATGACTGAGACCCAGCGGAGGGCTGGAGGACAGCAGAGTTAACATGAGTCTGGGATAAACAGCAACGCTGTCTAAAAAACAAAAAGGTGTCTCGTTTTCACTAAATCTGTTGGATTAATCCATTTTATTGGTGATTAATTTGACTCCCACAATGCCTAGCAACTAAGTTAGGGGACTATAAGACTGCAAGACCTGTGTATGTCTTGCTAAAGTAAGTTAATGGCAAATGAGAATAATGCACATGGAAGACCTAATAGTGTACCGTCTGAGCTCAGCAGGGTGAACTACAACAAAAGGGTGGGATAAGTTACTTAGAGGGGAGACGGCCGTTCTCTTCGGCCATGTTGGAGGGGAAAAAAAGCATTCATTAAAAAAAAAAAAAAGTAAATGGTGGTCAACATGAAATCCAAAATACAAATACCTCTAAAATAAGTCTACACTGTAGGTAGGCCTAATAACTCTTTGAAGAAAACCGAAAAATCTTGTTGAACAATTTGGTAGACATGAAATGCTATGAGAGTTAAATTGTAAGGCAGTACATTTTTAATCATTTAATCTAAAACATTGAAACTGTAACAAGTTTGGGCACATGAAATCCTTTAAAAATATAACTTCTGGTTGAGAATGTGAGGGAGCAAAGTATACTAAATGAAAGAGATTTCAATTAATTAAATTGTCAGCTAATTAGAAAACTATACTTCAAACATGAAAACATACTGACTCCTATCACTTGGCAGAGCTGATGCAAAATCAGCCTCCAGTTTTGTTAAATTCACAATGATAAGACACAAAGACTTCACTCTTCAATGATTAGTCATAATATCAAATAAGGAACTGTCTGGAGGAGAGAGGCACAGACATGGTAATCAAATTCTCCTACAGGAGATTTGTGTGCCAAAGATGATCCATTTTATTTTAAAATTAATTACAAAAATCTTTGGTTGTAAAAAGCGAAATACATATCCTTGTAGCAGTTTCCTTAGGCAATGACAAAATAAATGAAACATATTTATGATCTATCACGTCACAAGTTCTGTAACAGAACAGAAAAACATGACTCTTCTGAAGAGCAGAACTAAGATGAGCAAATGAAATTTGCCCCCCTCTGGAAGCAGATGTCCAGGACCTGGTGCTCTCACTGAACTGGCAGATCTCTTACAACTAGAAGGTACAGAGTAAAGTCTACAGCCCAACACCATGGAATGTCTGTCCTGAATTCCGTTCTAGTTTTGTTTACTTCATACTTGGTGAATCTTTCAAAATAATTTCGATATTCAAGGAAAGAAACACGAGTCCATTAGACGCCAGTTAACAAAAACTACCTGAGGGCTGGGCACGGTGGAGTACAGCCTTAATCATAGCACTCAAGGATCTCTGTGAGTTTAGGCCAGCCTGGACTACACAGTGAGTTCCAGGACCATCAGGAGTACAATGAGTACCGAGAGAGCTGTCTTAAAAATGTGTGTGTGTGTGTGTGTGTGTGTGTGTGTGTGTGTATGTGTGTGTGTGTGTGTGTAAACTTCCTCAAAACAAGTAACTGAAGTGTCCCTGGCTACCCATAAAAAGAAATAAGAGAACAAAGCTTATTAAATATCCAATTACTTAAAACGAAGCATGGCCCATGTAAATTACATGCTTATAACTTACTACATTAAAAAAAAAAAAACTCAAATAAAATTCAGCAAATAAATCACTGTAGATTCCTATTTTTAGCACTACTAAATGTCAGAATACTTTTAAATTAAAAAACAAACACTTAGAAAACAAATTCAGTTCAATATCCATTAGTTCAACATTTACCAAGAACAAAAGCTTCATTTTCTGCACTGCTTACCTAGATGTGCTATCAGCTTTGACGAAGCACCCTGGTGCAGTGCTTTTATCCTTTAAATCTATGCTTCACACAGGTTGAGTGATAAGTGTCTCTTACAGATGTTGGAGGATTAAAGCAGCAGGTGGGTGCAATGGAAGGGACACAGCTGGCAGTTTCCAGGCCAATAAAAATATTAATTATAAGCCACACATGGTGGCATACCCCTTTAATTATTGCGCTAGGGAGGCAGAGGCAGGCAGATCTCTGAATTCTAGGCTAGCCTGGTCTACACAGTAAGTTCAAGGACAACCAGCACTACTGAGTGAGAACCTCTCTCAAAACAAAAACAAAAAAAACCCCTCCAGAAAACAAAACCCCCAAACCAAAAACTGAATTGTTTTAGAATCAATTGCATTTATTATAGTTTTCAAAACAGCCGAAAAGGGGCTGGAGAGACGGCTCAGCGGTTAAGAACACTGGCTGTTCTTCCAAAGGACCCAGGTTCAAATCACAGCACCATATGGCAGTTCACAGCTATCTGTAATGGCCAGGCATGGTGGCACATGCCTTTAATCCCAGCGCTGGGGAAGCAGAGGTGGATCAAAACCCTGCCTTGAAAAACAAACAAACAAACAAAAAAACCCCAGCCCAAACAATGTAATGACATTTGCCATGACAAATTTGATTTCTAAAATTAAATTAATACAGTTTTATTAAATATTAAATGTGACAGATTCTATATCCACGATTTTATGTGAAGCTTGAAAAGTAGATAATTTTTGTAAATGCAAATAAATACACATACACAAAAGTGAAAACATTTTGTTTATTAACATTTATTTAAATACGTGTAAACACACACACACACACACACACACACACACACACACACACGCACGCATATGTGCACTCAAAGACCATAGGACAACTTGATGGGGTGAGTTCTCTCTGACCATGTGAGTTCCAGGGACTAATCCCAGGTCCTCAGGCTTAGTGGCAAGTATCCTTACCACTGAGACATATCACTGACCCCTGATTTTATTTTTAACTGATGATTTACACAAAGGATTCCTTGTATATAAGGAAGACTATGTTCTCTTGTTTCAGGTCTTTTATAATTAGAGTCTAGAAATAAAACTGTGAGGAATATTAATTCCTTATAAAGAACTATTTCTATTTGCCAGAATTGGTCTATTTTTAGGTTGGTGAAGTCCTAGTACCTTAAATAACAGAGCATACTAAGTTATGAAAAGTAAGAAAAATGAACACAAGTATTGAACATATTCCTGGATAAAGTTAAAGTACTTTTCAAGTATATACTTCTCTAGTATTAACCACAGAAACATTAAAAGATAAACATACAAATAAACATTAAAAGAACACTAAGCTTCAAGAAAGTTTTTCCTCCTTTATATTTGGTACAAACTGAACTTAGAAATACTTCCCAAGATAAAGAAAAGTTTACACAGTTCTCTTTGAAGAATAATGACTAATCAAGGAAAGTTAATAAATACATGAATGAAATTGTGGAAAGATTTCTTTCCATTTTTCAGATATACAGATTGAATTAAACTCTGAATACCAAAATCTAACCATGGAATTTAAGAATACCAACAACTGGAAACCAAGGGACATTCAACGCTTTCACTCTCTTACTATATTTTATATATCAAGTAAAAATAACATACACTCTATCAAGAAGTGTTATTCTAGGACAAGAATGGAAGGAAAAACAAACACACACCTGATATAGGATGGCAGCAATTGTAACTTAAAATCCTTTGTATTTAGCTACACTGAATTAGCTGTTTCTCATCTGTATTATGAAGAACTCAAGCTCACATCACTGTACATTAAAGCACACTCAAAAACCTACAATTTTGTTCCACTGATTCTTGACAATAATATTAACATTTCAGTATGAGGCTTTCCAAATTTTGCAAACATTATGGAACGTTCACGAGAGAATTAAATTACCTACCCTAATCCTCAAAATATTATATGCCCTCAAAATAACTTATTTAATAATCTATTTATATTATTTAAAAAGAATTACAAATCAATAATATTTTAGCAGTATATATACAGTATATGTAGTAAGTTTAACGCTCTGTAATTTAAGGCTGACTACATCTACAGATGTTTTTCTTAAGGGGGGGTGTAAGAGGCTCTTGTGTGAGTATAATCAAACTGCTGCTATTTCTTAAAAAAGGCTTGCTTCCTTCGCCATGGTTGGAACATTAAGAAAATTCTATTTAGTCCAAACACTATACACTGTAGTAACAGGATAATGAAGACACAAGACTCCCCTGGGCTAATCAGATCCTCTGAGGAGCAGACAGAGCTGGTGCTTAGCAGTCTAGACTGAATAACAGGACATTTATTTAGAAGTGTATTTTTACCTACACTTATTGTGATAGGCTGGTAATGGATTTCCCAATGGACAACTCAAATGTTCCAGGATGAACCAAGATTAACCTCATCTTAATGATAAGCTGTAAATATGTCTACTGTCTAACAGAAATAGTCCAAAAAAAGAGAAGAAAGCTGTGTTCTACCGAGTGTTCATCAACAATGAAGTGTTAATCTTTACAAAACCCATTTAAAAATGAAATGCATTATAGGCAACTGAATAATTAAGCAGTAAAGAAAGCCAAAATTGAAATTCTATGAAAAGGGACCAGGGACATGGTTACTCAGTAAAAACAAACAAACAAAAAAACCTCTCATGAAAGCAGGAGAAACAGTTCTATGTTCCATATCCATTTGAACAGCCAGGCATAGCATCCCTAAACTCAAGTGCTGGGGAGGAGAGTCAGGAATATCTCAGCCAGCCAGTACAGTACAGGTGAGCAGCTGGTCTAATCAGAGAGCCTGTCTCCAAAAATAAGATGGAATGTGGTTTAACTGTCTTATTTGCTGTAAACTGGTCTCCAAAGAAGTCTTTCTTATTCTTATCTTACTAAATTGTAAGTGTTCTTGGATAATTTGTGCCCATGTGTTTTGGGGACAAAAGGGAAATGAATCGGTCATTACACTAGAATGTTTGTTTTCAACTCACAGATCAAATGTGACTTAACTTTCCTTTTATTTAGATTTATAACAGTTGGCAAATTTGCCATTTTCAGTTAATGTGGTCAGAGATTTGCTTGTCTGTAAATAGCTTATTGCTCATTTGAACAGATAAATAGGTGGACCAAAAAAATGTGGAGAAGTGGCTGCGCTGACCCCTGGCCTCTATATACACTTAACCCACACACAAAGGTCTGCCAAAATTGAGATAAAGTACTGGCTAGGGGACTCAGTGAAGAAAAGCATCTGCTGCCAATCCTGGCAACCTGAATTCAATTCCTAGGATTCCACATGGTGGAAGGAAGGATCTGACCCCTGAAAGTTGTCGTTTGACCTCTGCGTCCACACACATAAATAATAAATATATGAATAAATGTAACTTGAAATTTTTAAAACAAATGAAGATATAAGTATCAAATTAAAAAACAAACGTATCTAGCCAGGAGGTGGTAGAACATGCTTTTAATCCCAGCACTTGGGAGGCAGAGACAGAGGGAGCTCTGACTTTGAGGCCAGTCTGGTCTACAGAGTGAGTGCCAAGACATCCAGAGCTACACAGAGAAACCCTATCTGGAAAAAAAAAAAGAAGTATCTATGAATTTATATGTGAGATTAAATGATAAGCCAGTACTTATAAATATATTTTTAGCTTAACAAACATTCTAACCTTATTTGCAAAGAAATTTACATACATACACACATTTACATTTATAGAGGTGAAAAGGACAATGAGAAGATAAGACAGTTGTTAACATTGGAGAAATCATTATTCTCATAAGGTCATATCTCAATTATTTATAAACACATGAGAGATAAACTAAAGACTTTCATTATATTAATGCATAATGCAGCAAGCTGATTATTGCATGCTATAACTTAGTTTAAGGTGTTTGATTCTCTAGGTATTTCCTATATGTCTTATAGTTTCAAAGCATATGCTGATATGCTAAAATGTTCTCTGGGACCACAGTGGGTCCTGAGACTGCCAGTGATCAAAGGAGAAAGACTAGGTAACGAGGGCTGAACATCCATGGTGAGAAGAAAAATGCACCACTTGCTTACCTCTCAATCTCACTGTCTTAGTTACTGTTCTAGTACTCTGAAGACACTCCATGACCAAGACAATTTATAAAAGGAACCATATAATTGGGAGCTTGCTTACAGCTTCAGAGGGTTGGTTCGGATTATTATGGTTGAGAGCATGGCTGCACACAGGCAGATATGGCACTAGAGCAGTAGCTGAGAGTTCTTGGAAATTCAAAGCCCACTTCCAGGACATGCCTCCTCCAACAAGGTCATGCCTCTTTATCCTTCCCAAACAGTTCCACTAACCTAGGGCCAAATAATAAGAAATATGAACCTATGGGGTATCATTTTCTTTCAAACCACCATACTTACCAACATATCCAAGCATCCTCCTAACTACTTGTGATAGTATGAATAAAAATAGCTCCCATAAGCTCATATATTTAAATACTCGGTCCCCAGTTGATGGAACTGTTTGGAAAAGATGAGAAAGTGTGCCCTTTTAGTGGAAGTGGGGCACCCTCTGAGGTTTCAAAAGACTAGTGCTATTCCCAGTGTCTTTGTCTCTTAGCTTCATACTTGTGACTTAGTGAGCTTACAGTCCTGCCTGATTATCACTGTTGTATGTAGGCTTCATACCTGGGTAGGACTATTGAATGCTTTCTTCTCTTGGTAGCTTGCATAGAATTTTAGGGTATTATGAAAGTTCATCCTTAGGGAGGAGGCTTTTGGATCAGATCCAGCTCTATTCTCTCAAGTCCTATCTGAAGTGTGTGGTGTCTTCAGCAATGAGGAATTACTGTCAAATTCTGGGGAGAAATGCAGAGAACCAACTACACCCTATACTGTTTTGGGAGGCTCTTGGACCCCTCCCCCTCCCAACAATTGGAAAGGAGGTTTCTCATGTTCAGTACTAGGGTATTTATTAGATAGTTTATGGCTCCTGGAACCTCTTTAAAAGTTAAATAAATTAGAACCAGGTAGAACTTTATTAGAAAAAGACACATTTACTTTCTATCTTTACATTTCAATATTCACAAGAACCCACAAAGTAACATCAACCCCTGTGAATACAAACTTGTATGTTTATGCGACAGAAACTACAACCCACATATTCTATTTTCCAACAAGAACTGTGGCTCAGTTAGAGAAGATATTTAGCCTAGTGTTGAATTTGTTCTCTTGCATGGGCCTTCCTGAAGGGGGATTGTAACACCCTGCCGCCACACCTACTTATGATGTTCACCTCTTTGAATAAGCATTGGCTCTGTTCTTCCTGGGTTTATGTGACTCACAGAAGGCCTCTGACACAATTCTAATTTTTGTGTTTTAAGACATTATCTTTAAATTTCACTGTGCATTACAATCAGACTTGGCTGGCAGCAATGGTACATTCTTCCTAAAAGGCATTAAACATGCAACAGTCATGTTTGTTAAACCATACGTGATTATATTTTTCCCTGTTGTAAAGTTTTTGTGAAATGATTGCAACTCCTTGTTGCAGCCCATGTCCACAGTTCCCGAGATGTATGTATCAGGAGACTGGTCAGAAAAGAACTAGCAACCCCTTGGCAATGTGTTTTAAATCCCCTTAGTCAAGCAGTATCCACCAGGCCCAACAGTTTCCATTGTTATACTAAAACGTCCTAACTGTTTTGCTGCTCTGGACTACATGTGAGAGATACAACACATCTTCTAAACTCTTTTGAGTGCCATGGACATAATGTGTTGTGTGGTCTCAACAATGCAGTGAAAAGGATCAATATGTTTTATGAGATGCGGTGAAATGCAACTGTCATTTCAGCTCAGATCTCAGTATGTAGGCCATCCATAAGAACCTGGCTTGGCTTCACTTTGTAACTCCTATGGCCCCAGTTGGACTCTCCTTAGAACCATATTTTATTCTGATTACTACTACATCAATGCCTGTGAGTGTAGAGCAGCCCCAGCCACTCCTCTGTGGAAGTCAGCCAAAAAAACATTCTGTTGGAGAAAGTAATATGCCTAAGAGGCTTGGAAGCCAAAGAAAAACAGAGACACATGCAAGACAATATATAAACCAGTGAACTTGGCCTCTCAGGAAAACCGTCTTCACTTTCATCAAACTGTGTATTATCTGGCAATATAAATCGAAATCTATTTATAGAGTAGTCACACTAAATCTTTTATTGCTAAAACAGAAGTAGTAAGGGTCAAAGAATGTGAAATCCTAGGAAACCCGAATTTTTTCCAAATGCCATTTAATATGCTTTGGATACAGATTACTTTCTTGTCAATGGTTCTTTTGTCTTTTTAAAAACTACATCTGCACAACAACCAGGTCACCCTGAATTTCAAGTACAACACTGCCAATAAATTTAATTTAACATTGTATTATCCATAATTACCATAAACAGGAGGCAGGTGTGACCCTTATTGTCATGCTTGGAAGAGCTCAGGACAGAATGGGTTAGTCGTCTTGCTGGAGGCTATGGGTTGGAGCAGACTATAAGCTCACTATGAGACACACGTATGAACTGGCTATTAAAATATTATTATAATCAGAAAACAATCATATGCTTCTTTAAGAAGTAATTCCTCTCTATCAAGAGAGGTATGGGCTCTATTCACTGAATAGAGCACCATTTAACCCATCTCAAAGACTGTATCTTGTATTTTAAGAGCTCAGAGTTGAACAGAGAACATCCACTTAGGGATACTTGGAAAAGCAAGAAATCTGAAGTGCAGTCCCATGAACTCTTAACCAGGGAACTCTGGGTGATCCAGAGGGAGGAAAAGGCAGAGCAAGGATCTGAAGGCTGAGCATAGATAAGCAAAGGACTGCTTGGTAAAACAAGCCAACAAATGATTTCTTAGAGTTGCGAATTGAAGGCAAGAGGGTCTTAGCAATTTTTTCTTTCAAAATGTAATTAGGGTTACGCCCCTCCCATGGGATTCTATCTAATAGAGTATGCTGCATATCATGAAAATATTCTACACATCCAATGACATAATCATTTGTCCACTTCATTGTTAAAAAGATATTTGGGACCATACTTAAATGACAACACAAGGAATGTCCCTGTATTACTCTGCTTTGGGTTGTTGCAACAGAACATCTGTCAATAGGTAATTTTATAAAGTCAAGAATACAGTGTTGGCATCTGATGGAGGACTGCTTGCTGCACAGCAGCATGGTGCAGGACATCATATGGTGACAGAATGAGTCCACTATCTCGGGATTTGTTTCCTCTTCTTAGTGTTTCCCCCTAGGACATGGTCTCACTGTACATCTCTGGCTCGCCTGGAAGTTACCATGTAAACCAGGCTGGGTTCTAATTCACAGAGATTTTCCAGCCTCTGCCTCCCTAGTACTGGGATTAAAGGTGTATGCTATCACATCTTTACTACTTTGTTTTTATTTATGCGTGCGTGTGTGCGTGTGGGCATTTAACAGAGATCCCACACATGAACTTTTGTGGGTGGGAACATTAAGGCACAGCAGTACCTTTAAGTCTAAGGTTCTGCAACTAAAGGTGCACACAGGTCAGTTCCTTCTTTCTTAACAGACTGACTCTTGGTCTATACAGAATGAGCAGGGCTCTCCTTCTAGCAGAGTTAATGCTAAGGTCTCTTGATCTGTGAAATGTTCTGCTCTGCACTCCTGAATCTATGGAGCCACCTCCATTGTTTTCTAACTTCCTGAGGTGTCCATGGTTGAGTGACAGGTAAGCAGCAGTTAATCTAGGTCTTGTTTCCTTTTATCTCTATTCCATGGAATTCTGTTTTCAAAAACTAGCTGAAACAAACCATTGCTTCAGATATGCAAAGGGAATTATGACACACCTAATAGCTCTACCTATATTCCCAGGCATTCTTGCCTTTAGGAAATGGAATCTCCTCCAGGAGAATGGGACTCTAAAACAAATACAACTTTCTTTCTTACAGACCTCCCTTTGAACAGTGTGTGTGTGTGTGTGTGTGTGTGTGTGTTATGGCCCTCCACACTGGGGTTACAGGTGGATCTGAACTCTGGGACCAAGCATCTTATACCAGCCTCAGTTTTATACAATGTTCGTATACCACTAGCTCTCCAGGGCTAGGGAATGGAAGTCTTACATATCTTTTTAACCCTCCATGCTTGCACAGTAATTGGGATGTAGAAGACCTTCTATGAAAGTTTGAGTAAATGGTAATCAATCTGCAATTTATGTCATTCTACAATTCTCTGAGACTTAGAAAGAATTCTGTAATAGTAATACTGCCCCTATATTTTTGAGCAATATCTTTTCTTAGCCCTTGAATCAGAAATGCTATGGCTCATCTTTAACTGTAATCCAGGAGCCCTAGTGGATGTCTAAAACGGTGAATCGTACAAAACTTTGAATATACTGTTTTCTTTCTTTTTTTTTTTTTTTTTTTTTTTGGTTTTTCGAGACAGAGTTTCTCTGTGTAGCCCTGGCTGTCCTGGACTCAATTTGTAGACCAGGCTGGCCTCGAACTCGCAAATATCCGCCTGCCTCTGCCTCCCAAGTGCTGGGATTAAAGGCGTGCGCCACCACTGCCCGGCTAACTGTTTTCTTATTTTACTATTGACCTTAACTGTCAACTTGACAAAAGCTAGAGTCATCTGAGAAAGAATTTCTGACAGATTTCTGAGGTCAGAGGCATGACTGTGGGGACTGTTAACTTCATTGTTAACTGATGCAGGAGGGTCTGGCCCATTAGGCAATACCATCCCAAGGCAGGTAACACTAGGCTGTATAAGAATCTAGCTAAGCATAGGACAACTGTTTTCCTAGTTGCTGCACTGTACTTACAAACTATAACATGTCAAGACAGCAAGTCTTCTACTTAGATAATTTTCTTGGGATATTTCAAATATCCGCAGTGCTCTAAGTTGAAATATATGGAAAATGCCTCAGATCTTAGTACTGTGGAGGCTTAGAAAGCAGAATGGTGTAGAAAAAAATGGCTAGTTAACCAATATTTATATTATCATTAATTGGTCAGTGGTGTTAATCCTTAACTTGCCATTATAAATGAATGCACACAGACACCGGATGGATTCCAACAAGCCTTGGCCTGAATTGTGCAATCCTGGCCCATCTAAACTAGCTAATAATTCTGTTACCCAAATATCACCCCATATATACACACACGTCCCTTTGGACTGTTATTCTCCACACTATGCTGATGTTCCAGGTCATGTGGAATGATCTTTAATCTACCCCATGGCGTGTGTTCCTCTTTCTTCCTGCCTGTTTGTTTCCCTCTGGTTGGATGATGGACGATGGTTCACATTGTTTTGGGGGGCCTGAACCGGTAGGCCCCTCTCCCCGTTTCTCTGCAAGGGGTTACCTCTGACATCCATTTTAGCTCTACAATCATGGGACCAGTGTTCACCTCTTCCACAACCAGTACAAAATTCTGGAGACCTTAACCTTCCATTGCTATTAAAAGCCGTTTGTTTGTTCCCTTTTACAACCATCTTCTATAGAGTTCAAGCACCTATCATTTTGAGTTTTGGAGGTTTCAGCCTTACGATATCTTTGGAAATGACCAAGTTCACCATTTTAAAAGCACTCATTAAGACCCCTAGCAACGGCTTGTGCTATGATATTTAATCTGATGATCCTGAAAACCAATATCAGTTGTTTCTCTTATCCATTCCTCTACTGGGGCTCCTTGAGCTTTCAATGGTCTAATTGCCCTTTGACATTCAGCATTTGCATTTTCATATGCCAAGGCATTTATCAAGTCCTGTCTGGCATCAGGGTTATCTACATCTCTCTCTACAGCTGAAATCAATCTCCCTAAAAAGTCTGAGAAGGTTTCCTGAGGACCTTGTATTATCTTAGTAAATAAAGTAAATCTTTTTCCAGCCTCAGCAACCATATCCCAAGTTCTCAGAGCTGTAACACAACATTGTTCTATCACAACATCTTCAAATTGAGTCTGTAACCGAATGTCAGCATAAGGTCCCTAACCAAGCATTTGGTGGGTTGTGACCTTTATTCCCCTTGCCATATTTTGTTGCTCTAATTTTGTGGTTTCATGTCTCCGCCATGACAACCACTGCTATTGCTGGCTACCTTCTAGCACAGCTGACATCAGTACCTTCCAATCTTTGGGAGTGATTCTATTTTGTATAGCCCAATTATTCAACATTTGTTTAACGACTGATGAATGCATCCATAAGAAACAATGGACTCCTTAAATCTTTTTAAATCCAAAATGTCTATTGGACGCCATGTTAATTCCTGATTGAGTTGACCGTTATTATTATCAGGCCCAATTTGAAACATAACTGGAAAAGCTGATGGTGATTGTGTAGTACCACACAGCTCCTCTGGGGGCGCACTTGTTTCCACATTAGCACCATTACCTACCTGGTTTCTACTGGTACACGTGGTAGCTGTGGAAACCTAGCTAGAAAAGAACTTGGCATTTTCTCAGTTCCAGTCACCTGCCCTGACAGATTTTTCTTAAACTCTTCAATCTGTATTTGCATACTTTTTAATTATGTATCAAACTTCTTCCTTATGAAAAACTAATAAAAGAAAAAAAGTAAACAGCATAAAACATCTGGTCTGATTGAAAAACAGTATAGAGGTCAGCAGTAAACATTGCCATATTGTCAGCAACTGGCATCATAGTTTCAAAATCTGTAGTTTTGAAAATAAAATTACCCATAATGCCTTACCACATTGAGTGCTACCTGAAACTGCAATTTAATTAATTATCAATTGTAGTTATTAGTAAGTATAAACTGTAAGATTAAGCTGGTGGAGTAGCCGGCGGCTTGACAGAAGAGTGGGCAGCCTGACCCGCATGCCTTAACCGGTTGCCTGATTTATCCTGGGGAAAGAGCCCCAGGACCAAGGGTGGTCTACACCACCTGTGACCTAAACTCTGTCAACTAAATTGTTATATTAGGCTGGCAGAATTACCAGCAGCTTGGCAGGAGATTCGCCTGGGTTCCAGGAGAGTCCAAGAGTCTGGAAGTCCAAAGGCCAGGGACTGCTTGGACTGAGGGTCTATAAGCCACTGCAGTCTTTTCCCCAATAATTAAATACACCAAGACCTTTTAATGTTTTAATGCTTAGCCCTTACCTGATAAGACTCTCAATTAGCTACTCTAAGTTAACCCGGATCACCTAATCCCAAACTGCCATGTGCTTGTGACTGATTACCTTCCATAGTTCTCAAAGATGTCTATCTCCTTCTGTGTCTCTTGGTGTTATCTCCTTCTGTGTCTCTTGGCGTAAAGAGAGGGATTCTCTGTGTGTGCTCAGGGTTCCTGTTTTAATCTCAGGAAGTCCTGCCTTCTTATACTCTTTCTGCCCAGCTAATTGACCATAAGTGACTTTTATTAACCAATCAAGAGAATGCCTCAGAAGGGGATTAACCAGATCTCAGCATTGAAAGCAACCTAAGCAATGATATTAGACCTTCCCTCAACAGAATGGGCACATGTTCAAGACCAGCCTAGACTACATAATGAGATCTTCTCTTAATTAACAAACAAAAAAGGAAAAGTCATCCTTGGCTACATAGTGAATTTGAAACCAGCCTGGGCTACATAAGTTCCTGTCAACAATAACAACAACAACAACAACAAAAGGCAGCGCTCCAGAGGCATTAGCTGTTATTACAGAAAAATACTTGAAAACTTCAAATTTCTATTCCTCTGAATTGATATGATTTATTTTAAACTAGTTCTAAAGTTTCAGACCATTTTGGATTTAAGATTTCCTTTTTGTTTGTTTTAAAATGTATTTCGCTGGCCAAGATGTCAGAAAGCCAGCTTTTGGACTAAGAACACATTTCTGGAGTTTCTACAGCTAGAACAACTGCAGCAAGCCTGTCAGACCCGTGCTGGTTAGTGCAAAGATTCAGCTATAATACGAGCTACATGGTGCTCCTGGAAGCATAACTGCTGGGAAGTTGTCAATGCCTGGTTTCCTATACCTTGCCCGCACAGGAGTTGTATAAAGATACAACTCCTAATACACAGCACAAAAAATCTTTAATAACTGCACAACCATTAGTTGCAACAGCAGTTGCATAACTAGACCAATTGCTTGAAAGGCTAGAATGGCAGGACAATGGGGCTAGGAATGTAGCTCATTCACAACCTGTCTTCTTACTTCTTCCATTTCCAGTGCTAGAGAGCGAGCCCAGGGTCTTACATGTGCTAAGTGGGTGCACTGCTACCAAGCTACATGCTCGGCAGCCCTTCTCTTCATTATCTGTGTCCAAGCTTGCCAACAGGAACCTCAAAATCCTTTGAACGCATCTATTTCTACCTCGTGTTTATTTATTGTAGGTATTAAAAGTGTTGATATACTTTGTATCAGATACAAAGTGTTAAACCATAAGATGGCAATTTATTTACACATCACCGAGATCTTTGATAAGAAGGAAATTATTTACCTTAGAGAGAGGAAGGCACCAAGAAATAAAAACACTACTGTGAGCTGGGCATTGTATTTCCAGCTGTTTGGTCTTTCTGTCCCAGACAGTGGGAGCTGCAATGAGTCAGTAAAGATCAAAACAACAATGAATTTTTTTTAGCATTTGCCTTTCACCCAACAAGAAGCAATGGAAGCTGACCATCACTTCTTTGTGTGATTACTTTTTTTTTTTTTTTTTTTTGGTTTTTCGAGACAGGGTTTCTCTGTGTAGCCCTGGCTGTCCTGGACGCACTTTGTAGACCAGGCTGGCCTCGAACTCGCAAAGATCCGCCTGCCTCTGCCTCCCAAGTGCTGGGATTAAAGGCATGTGCCACCACCGCCCAGCGTGTGATTACTTAAATGGGGTAAAAATATCCTTAGAGGAAAGCAGGATGAAAAACAACTGCATTTATTTCCTCTCTCTGACCTCTTCAGCTGGTCTTTCCCACACTACCTATCCTGACTCCCTCCTTCCCTCATGTGGGGTGTTTACTATAGTAATATCACATCTATAACAAAAGAGACAGTTCAAAACCCCTGAATTTCTATTCTACACAGTTTTGTGTCTCTGTGTGAGCTGAGAATAAATAGACGAGAAAATAATGAGTAAACAGCATTCTTATTGACTATAGTATCCAATAAGTTCCATGAATGATGAAAGAAATGAAAGTTACACACAATGGAACTAAAAACATGATTAAAAAACATTTGAAAAATAAGAACCATTGCAAAATATATTAATATTTTGAGTAAAAGCAGACATTATACGATTAATTGACAGGCAAATAGCAGAGACACTAGAATGCTCCAGGGAGTTTTGAGAAGGAAATGATCATATTGGAAAGACTAGTAAGAAGTCATGGAGTTCATTTCCACTCTAGTCAAAATAGCCAATGTATGCAATGAGCCTGGGTGCCCATTAATATGTGAGTGGACAAAGAAAATACAGTAATATATACACAGTAGTGTTTCATTCAACTATAAAGAAGAGTGAAATCACGTTGTTTGCAAGAAGATGGCCAGAACTGGAGATTATCATGTAAAGTGAAATAAACCAGACACAAAAGACAAGACATGCTTTTCTTTCTTCTGTGGAATTTAGTGGGAGTGTGTTGTACAGGGGAACCATAGGGGATGCAGACAAGGAAGGGGGGGGGGAGGTAAGGGAAGTGGAGGGAGTGAATACGATAAGTATAACATATGGAAAAAGTATAGCAGATCCAAAAAGCACCATGGCTGGAGGTGGAGAATGCTAAAAAGGAGAACAGCAGTATAGAGGTGATTTGAAAGGAGAAATGGGTAGCCTTTAACTGGGGAGGGAGATAAAATGTCTACATAGAAGAAGGTGGGGAGGGAGGACAAATAACACTAAGGATACTTTAAAAAGCCACAAGAAATCATATTACTTAGTACCAGACATGAGAACCCTTCTTTCTAGTTGCTGGTTAGGAGAGTCAAGAGACTCCCAAAACAATATAGGCTATTACTGTTGCCCTTTGCTGCTCTCTAGAACTGGCTTTAAGTTACTACTGCTGAAGACACCACACACTGCAGACAAAACTTGGGAGAATGGAGCTGGATCTGATTCAAATGCCTCCACCCTGAGGACTAGTTTTTATAATACTATAAAGTGCTATACAAGCTGCCCAAAGAGGAAAGCATTCAATAGTCCTATCCAACTGTGAAACCTAGGAACCACAACAATGGTCATAGAGGTATGGCAAGTATCTCCAAAGGTGCAAACGTGGCATTTATATCTCCAGGGTTACCAATAATTGTCTAATTGGAAGCCAGTCTGTTCACCAGAAGAGAAATCAAGTCTGGTCCTGAAAACCTAGTCAACCTGTGGTAACAGGGTCACAGATCTCAGAGAAGAACCTACAATTGCCACATCTCTAAACTAGTACAATTTCTAAATGCATTCTAAATGCTTATCCTGTTTTCAATAGATTAGAATAGCTCTGGGACCTTATCAAAGAAGGTTCTTTCCACAATATAATGACTGAGACTGTTACAGAAAGCTACAACTAGTAAACGCGGAGAGCAACTGGCTGTGGGAACAGCTGCAGCATAGTCCCCATGACCTAGACTAAGGGAACATCACAGAAGAGAGGGAAGAAAGATCCTAAGACCTAGAGGACCAGGAACTCGACTGAAAGATTTAGTCTTCTATATAATGCGATAAAACTGTACTGTTATGTCTCAACAATATGGTAGCCTAAACAAGACTTGAACAATGACAATGCCAGCTGGTATGCCAGCATGGACTGGGAGATTTCATGGGGCCCTGTCTCTAGATGAAGAGCTAAAAGCTGCTGAGAGGAGCAGAGTTAATCTTTCCCATAGGTTAGCACCCTAAATGATTTTCAACATCAAGTGGTTATCACAAACACACACACACACACACACACACACACACACACACACACACACACTCACTCTCTCTCTCTCACAGACACAAGTAACCTTAAATGGACTCAGCAGGCTGCACTTACATTTGTTTTTTTCTCTCTCCCTTTCTCTCCCGGTCCCAAATACATACACACCTGTAACAAGAATAATAAAGAATAAAAGCGATGGATTTGAAAGGAATGATTTAGAAGAAGAGGGAAATTATGTAATTCAATTCTATTTTATTTTTTAAAAGGTAAAAATTATATGGAAATGATGAAATTGTCTGTAGTATTTACGTTGAATTTTTAAAATGGGATTTGAAGAACTGGGTAAGTTCAGAGAAGTAGGTAAAAGACAGGAAAGAAGCCACAAGGGATGAAGATGAGCTACTAGGACAGGAACAGATGGGTGTGGAAGGCCTGGTCAGCCATCCCCAGGAGTCTGGACATTCTCTATTTTGTTTTTACTTTGAGATAGGTTCTCAATTCAAGGCCCAGACTGCCCTGGAAGTCTCTATGTAACCCCAGGCAGCCTCTAGATCAAAATGATCCACTTATTGTATGGCTTAAGTGCTGGGATCCCAAGTCTTGAGTCACCATTCTAGACTAAGTATGTTCCTTGAGTCTGCTCTTGTCCCAGGTCTGTATCAAGGGCTTCAGGTAGATAATACTATGTTTCCTTCTCTCAGAACTGGGCATCTGGATCATGAGGCTCAGACCACTGGAAAGACTTGTTAGTGAGGGACTCCAAATTCATTCATGCACTCTGTCCTAATGGCAGCGAGGGCATCGAGGTTTCTTAAACAAAGAGGGAAGATGAAGGCTTTAGTGCTGTATGAACGTAGAGCGCTGGTATCCGGGGACTGCACTCAACAGAACTAGCCAGGAGTGGTTCCACTGAGGGTCTCAGAAATGATGGAGAATGATTATGCAACTGAGAGAGGCGTGGAGTGAGATGACCTCAGTGTGGCCACTTCAGTTAATAGCTTGGCAAGCTACTCCCTGCATTGGCCTCCTTCCATCCTTCTACATGTGCCACGTCTGCCTCTATTATGGTGGTTACAGGGCTGAAAAATAAAAGAGCCAAAGCCACAGACAATATAAGCTAATGGAAGACACCATTCTAAAGGCCTTGTAAAAAATATCAAGAAAGGGGTTGGTTACCCATGGTTGGGATGAGGAATACTCAGTGATAGCTCAGCAAGATGATGAGAAACTCCAGACAGGAAAGCACAAAAAAATGACTGCATAAGGTTCTCAGAAGAGTCACTGGAATGCAAGGACCTGTTCAGCATCGGAGAGCAAACAAAGGTTCGAGGATGGAACAAATTCCTCCATGACTTAAGTCTACAGCAATGGTACAGCTAGATCACACTTTAAGTTGGGTGATCTTGAGTTAGTTCATATTACATGGCAGCTTGTATATCTTATTTACGTACATCTTGTTTACTATTATATAATATTAAGATGTGTGAGCATTATATAACTATTGTTTTCCATTTAATGCTGGAATAAGCTCCAAATTTTTCTATGTCTTTCTCTACTAGTTCAGACACCAGCTTTTAGCTGCTTCTGGGTTTGTTTCCTACTTGTTCTAATAGCACTCCACTCCAAGGACCACATTCTGATTTTTATCACATACTATCATCTTTCACCTAGTCTTCCCCAAAAGGACCATTAATCTATTATTAAGGCGGCTATCCAATGGGGAAATAAAACAGACTTTTGGAGGATTGCTGGCCACAGTACCTAAAATGAGACCAATGTTAGATAAGCCAAACCATGTGGCTGACTAGGCAGAATAGGGACCTCTGGAGGTTAGGCACTCAAGGGCACTGAAGCTCATACAGTCCTATAGTAGGCTCAGTGGGCCAGACACTCTCCTACTGTTGTTTTCCTGTCTTGAGATAGATAATGAAATGAGAACAAACATACTAAAACAACTAGTAAAATCTTCACATTGGTGAAAACATGAATGCCTTTTTGTAATCTAATCATTTCTATTCTATATTCTGGATTGTAAGTGTGTATGTATATATATATATATGTATATAAATAATGACTATATATGTGTATATGTGACTATGAATATATATTTATATGACTATAAATATATGTGTATATATATTTATATAACTAAAATTATATGACTATAAAATATATACATTTATAGTCATATATGACTATAAATTTATATTTCTGAGGTTGATGTTTTTTAGCTGGAAGCTATTAAAATTAAATTATACTAATCATGGATGGAATTAACCATTTGATGAAGCACAGATTTTAAGCTTACCCTGCATTTGTTCTTCTGAACAACTTGTTTCCAATAAAAGTGCCTAGCAACAGTGAGGTCAGCTTTTTGAACAGACTCCTTATTTATGTGTTACATAGGACTACACTTTCCTCTCTAATACATTCCTCTAGCCCAGAGCAGGAAAATTTCTCCTCGCATTGGTTAACACTCTTCCTCATCTGGATAGCCTTCAACTATGTGACAACAGAGAGCTCAAGCACCGAAATAGCAGCAGCCACATATCCTCTGTATGACAGTGTAATTTCTTCTGCCTTAAGGCTGTGTCTAGCGCTGAAACCAGTCTGTTTACTTCGATCTGGTGCTACATCACACTGGGAGGGATTTAACTGTTACTTATAAATCCAGGGGGGAATTATCTCTCAGTTCTGTTTAACTTAGAATTGGAAAAGAGACTGTACAGTTCTCTTTGCTGTTGGGCCAATCATACCATTGATCAAAGCTGTGCACTCCACCTTTAGTAGACAAGAGAGAATACAGTGCTGTCTCTTAAAACACTCAGCAGTAACTATCAGAATTGTGGGTGGCTAATGAGAATAGGAAATTAATCTTGAGGGTTTCCTATCTGATTTAAGTGGCTAGTTTTTCTTCAGATACCTTGCTACAGCTTCAGCGCTTATGAGTTGAGAGTTCTTTAGAATGTAAATTTGACTGGAAATATTGTGTATATTTAAAGCTTGGTTTTCTAGGAGGTATTAAGTCATTACTCTATTATCCGTCAATCAGAAGACCAGCCAGTTTAACTGCATTCTCCATCTTCCACAACTCATATGGCAACCACTGAGACAGCTCTCCTGTTTGGTCCCTCCATTTTCATTCCCAATTCTATCACCTTGGCCCCTAAAAGCCTCTTGTTTGGATGCTTAGAAGGGTCTACCAATTTAAACTCTGATTCTGATGTCTACTTTCACAAAAGCCTTTCATATTCTGAACATAAAATTGCAATTCTGTTTACATGACTTCTGCAAAGCCTGTGACAGAGACTTACGGATGCACCCCAATGCCTGACACAAAACAGGCATCTGATAAATATTTAGTGAATAAGTCAATTCTTCATTGATGGAAGAATGTGTCACCACCATATGAATTTCCTATGTCATACAAAGTGAACTCTCTAGTATTTGCTGCATTTCTAGTTCATTATATTTTTTTCAATAAATTCATACACACATATGTGGCTCATGTTATTCTATTTTATTTCATTTTAAGAATGAAGAAAATGAGCACTCTACAATTACATATCATCCTCAAAGTCACAAGACTTAAGTTAGAATTTTAAGTCTGAATTATTATTACTTTTCTTAGTTTGTTTTTACTTTAGACAGAATCTTGCAATATAGCCCAGACCAGTCAAAACTTTTTGGTCTTTCTGTTGCTGATCTCCAACTGCTGGCATTATAGTTGGGCACCAACTTGTAAGGCTTTAAGTCTAAACTTCACAATAAACCTTCATATATACAATAGAAAGCTTTCCCCCCGTGTTGTTACTTTAACAATTTAAATAAAGAATTGATATACACAAAAGAATACATGTAGCATATACAAATTACAGAACCTAAAATAGCAAACAGCCCAAACAAACAAACCAAACAGGCAAAAACGTTTGAACATACACCTCATCAAACAGGCAGCTAGCACAGTACCTGGTACCTAGCACCATTTGGCATAAAAGATTTCCACATTAAGATAAGGAATCTGACTACGTATCTACTAAAAAAAGCTAAAATCCACAAGACTAGTGATGCTGGCTGCTGGAGAAGATGTAGGCACCAGCATCCTTCTTGTCAATGGGAGGAATGTGAGCAGCACTACTTCCAGACATAAACTTGCCAGTTTCTTCTCTTCTTACTCCCTATTTCTTTATTTTCTTGGTACAGAATCTTACAATAAATCTCAGCCTGGCTTGGAACTCACTACATAGCCCAGGCTAGCCTCAAGCTTCTGCCTCTTTCTCCTGGGTATATGAAAATGTATAAGCACCATACCAACCCTAGTGTGTCAGTTTCTTTTATACTAAATGTTATTTTAGTATGTCACCCAGCAGTGACTTTACTAGGCTGTCAGGAAATTTTATGTTCATATAAAAACCTACATAGAAATATTTAAAGGAATTTTATAAAGAATTGTAAGAAGGGAGCTGGATAGATGACTCAGTGGTTAAGGCCTGGGTTCAGCTCCCAGCATTTACATGGTAGCTCACAACCATCTACAATTATAATACCAGGGGATCCAATGTCATCTTCTGGCCTCCACAGGAAACAGGCCTGCATGTGATACACAGACATACATGCAGGCAAAACACCCATACACAAAAAATAAAATACTAACGATTAAAATAATGAACTTCAATAAAAATCAGAGGCACCCACGATGTCCTTCAAGAGAAAAACTGACTACATAGTGGTATAAACATTATTACTCAATGCTAAAAAAGAAATGATCTATCAAACCATAAAGACATGTGTATACTTTCAATATATATTCTTAATAAAAAGAATCCAATCTGAAAAGGCTAGATAATGAATAATTCATATATATTACATTCTGAAAAGAAAACCAGAAGCAATACAGGTCAATAGTTTCCATGGATATAGTGTGTGAAAGCTGAGTAAATTAAACTTGGGGGCACTTTTTTTTTTATTTTGAGATAGGGTCTTGCCATGAAGCTCTGGGTGGCTATCCTGGAACTCACTATATAGACCAGGCTATCCTAGAACTTATGGCAAACTTCCTGTGAGTCTTTTACTCAAGATTACAAATGTATGCCACAATGCCCAGTTTGTCACTGAAGAAATTTTTAAAAATGGAGGTGAAACTATTTTGTATGGTATCACAAAAGCTATGTAAGAAACTAAGTACTTGCTAGACCCCAAAAATCTTTGTGGCACAAGGATTAAGTATGGATTCACACATATTTTATAAAGCTACCACAGACTCAGGGGAGTCGTAGCATGGAAAGTAGAAAGTGACAAAAAATGCAAATATAATACAACATGTAAAGCAAACCACCAAAAAGTTTGAGAAAATGAAGGCCTGGCCTACCTCGTTGGAAAGGCTGTCTGTAAGACTAAAGGAAAGGGGGACTAGATATGATTTTCCCCTTAGAGACAGGGATACATACATACATATATATATGTATATATATATACACATGTATATGCTATATAGCTCATATATATGCTTATGTAAGTATATTAAAACTGAACACTAATATGAAAAGAGGGTGGATGGCAGGAGCCAGGGTTTTAACTGCTGGAATGAGAGACCACAGATACATAGGGCATAAAGCTAACATGATCCATACAGGAATAAATCAGAGTTGAAGACATCAGTATGAACTTGAATTAGCCTACTATAAATATAGAGGATTGCATATGAAAATATTTATAGAAACATAATCCATATATATATATATATGGATTAAAAGATACATACATATATCTTTGCTTTGTCAGCTGAGAAGGCCTAGAGCAACAATACCTCAGTAGCAATGAATGGGCTGAAGACCAAGATCATGGCTTCTAATTCTACTGTCCAATGAAAGAATCCAGGGCTTTTTTTTTTTTTTTTTTTTTTTGAGAAATACCTGATGCTAATATTGGAGGTAATTCAAGGACTATACAAAACGAATTTGAAACATCTTGTAGTGCTAGACTGTTTGAAAGTATAAAACCAAAACCAAACAACTCCAAACACAAAAGCCACAAACCCACAAAAATGATGGTACATTCGAGGGACATAGAAGCCAAATAAAAGAAAATCTCATGGATAAAACTAAAATCATTGAGCAACAAAACACAGTAATGGATTACAGCCTCAGGTATAAAACAAATATACAGTAGCCTCTACTGGTGTACCACCACCACCAGCACCAGCACCAGCAGCAGCAGCAACTGCCATTTAGGAGACCAATCTACCATGTAAGAGGGGTTCAAATAATCCATGTAGCCACTGTGCCCTTAAGGAGGCTGAATAAACTCTCTGTAAACACAGCTATGCATATTCAACTTCCTTCCAAAGACTAGTGTGAGAGAGAAGAGCAAGCATAGCATCGAGTTTGAAAAATACCACTTAGCCCAGGAGTGTGAGTGCACAGCAGCAGTCATAGGGGTCATGCTAAGACAACAGATATCTGGATTCTTCCCTGTCAGTCTAATCTGGACAAAAAAATTCCAAGGACTCTCTAGGGAGAGACAGTCGAACAAAGTACCTGACCAGTACTCCTTGAGCCTGGTAAGGCCTTTTTGTGGGAATCGGTCACAGCTGAGAAGGGAGAAAGGAGACACCAGTATTAAATATGAGAGGGTATTTATTTTGTAGAAAATCCTGGAACATAAAAAGGCACTAGATGCCTAGCGTGGTGGCGCACACCTTTTAATCCCAGCAGTTGGGAGATAGAGGCAGGCGGATCTCTGTGAGTTCAAGGCCAGCCTGGTCTACAAAGTGAGTCCAGGACAGCCAGGGTTACACAGAGAAACCCTGTCTCGAAAAACCAAAAAAAACAAAAAACCAAAAAAAAAAAAGGTACTAGGTAAAAACAAAGGAATACCTGCTTATTACTAATACTGGAAGTTCTGAATGGGCTGCATAGAACACATGGCATTCTCTTCACAGCAATCCTGCATACTTACATCATTCTAAAATAAAAGATTTAAATAACCACAGATTGGGAATGTGCCTCCCAATCAAGAACAATAACAAAGGCAGGTGTGCTGGTAGCATACTCCTTTGATCCCAGAGAGTAAAGCAGAGACAGGTGGGTGCGCACGGTGAGTTCCAGGCCAGCTGAGGTTATACAGTGAGACCCTGTCTCAAACAAACACCCCCACCCCCGGGACCTACAACAATTGCGGCAACTTGCAGTATCAGCCCTTTGGATCCGTGCCACACCCTTCCTCCTACCCGCTTCCCCCCATCCTACCTAAAAAATATTCACCTGAATGCTATCCTTATCTTTTTTCCCTTGGTTCTGTATATTGTAAATAAAAACCAATAATGTTCATTCTTATGCTTTATTAAAGTATTGTTCCTTGTCTGTGCTGAGAGAATTGCACCAGGATACTGATATCAAAGCTTATCTTAACTTAGTACTTTGTGTAAGGACAAAGTGTGGGAACAAATGCCCCAGACCAGACAAATCATCAAGGAAATAATAATAAATAGTATACTTACATAACAAAATATTGCAGAAAACTAAAAGATTGACTATAACATTATGGATACATTTTAGAATCAGGATACTTGACAACAAAAAGGAAAAAATTTAATTTGGTCTAGTAGACTCTTTAGCACATGACCAGAACCAATTTCAAATTTTATGGTCTGGTCACCAAACTTCTCATTGAAGATAGTATTGTTCACTCAACTATATTTAAAGAAAATGAAGGAAAAAAAAAAGAAGTAACATATATAGTTCCCATATCACACAATATGCCCACTAAAATATGCAGCTCAATGGCTGTAACTAAACCAATTTTAAAATATTTTAATGGTATCACAGAGAAACCACATTTATTAGCAGTCAGGGTATTACCTCCTGGTAGCCTTCCACAGCCCTAGGTAACCATGGACTTAGTTTCTGTCTCTGGATTTTCCTATTCTGGACATGTCATATAAATGGAATCCTATGGTAGATTGCAAATGGCTTCTTTTGCTTCACACATGCCCAATGCTCATCAACACTGTACTATGTCAATCTTCCTTTCTAATGCCACATTATCTCTGTGTGGATATACTCATCTGCAGTTTCTTCTTTCTTTGCTGGAATGTTCTTTTTCCTTGGAGTCAAACTCCTATTCATCCTTCAATACCCAGATCAGAGATTACTTCCTCAATTCCCATGGTTCTCTGTTTCACCATTATTATATCATTCATGCTGTGTCACTGTTTACTTCCCATTCTGTACCCACCAAGTGAGCAGAAGTGCTGGGACTAAGTGCAGGGGCTCCAAGCTTTGTTCATCTTCAGGTCTGTGATAGTCAACAGAATGTCACTGACTACTCACTGAAAGTATCACATTAGTGAATGAGCAGGTTCTTCTCATATTTACCATGCTTACACTTCTCCCACAAAGGGATTTATGTAATTATCTAGAAATGTAGAAAACTGTAGTATTGGTTCCACATCTGAGTTCATATATATGTACAACATATAACCTGGCACTGGGAAGTTGCTCAACCCTCTGTCTCACTTGAGAGGAGAAGAGAACAACAGGACATTGGTTGGGTTATTAATTTTATGACTGTTTATAAAACGATGTAAAGTGGGCATGGTAGTTCATACCTATAATGTCAGTACTTGGAATACTGATGCAGGAGGATTGCCATGTAGCACCCTGTGGAACTCAATTATATATTGAGTTCCAGACCAGCCGGGACTACAGAGGAAAACACTTTCGATGATGATGTTTGATGATGAAATAGTTGTGTTTATTATTCCAATAGTAAAAGCCATAAACAGACAGGCAGATCATCAAGGGGAAGAAACCTGAAGGAACAACTGACTCACATCTTTTTGCTTAACACACAAAAATTTAACACACATGTTAAATTTCAACCCATGAGTATTCCCTGGAGTGTTCAGTTCAGAGTAAGCATGTTAATCTCCTCAAATGTTTCCTAGTTCTCTGTGGCACATTCAAAATCCTTTCTTCTAGATTGTTTGAGACAACTCAGTATAAAAGTCCACAGTCAGCCGGGCGTGGTGGCGCACGGCTTTAATCCCAGCACTTGGGAGGCAGAGGCAGGCGGATCTCTGTGAGTTCGAGGCCAGCCTGGTCTACAAAGCAAGTCCAGGACAGCCAGGGCTGTTACACAGAGAAACCCTGTCTCGAAAAACCAAAAAAAAAAAAAAAGAGTCCACAGTCATCCAATTAAACCTTTCATTTTACAAATGATTTAGCAGATACAGTGAGGTTAGAAAAGGTGCCACACCCCACTCAGTCTCTTGAGGAGGGGGAGTGCTTAAAGATTATATAGTGTACAGTGCACTTGATTCTCACTCCTAGTTCCTGCCTCTTACTAGTGAAATATCCTTGTACACACGACAATATTTCTTAACCATCCATCCTCCTGGTATGCAGGGCTGTATATACCAAGCTCACAGTAAAGATCTAAAACTGTGAACTGATTTGCACGCTGATAGGAACAGTAATGAACTGACACACAGAGATAGGCCTCCAGACATGTGCTAACGGACACAGGAACCAAATAATGCACTCTTGAAGGAACCGATGGGTAGGGAAGCTTGTCAAAAAACCGCACAGCTTGACTCTCCCCAAAGGCTAGAGAAATCTTTTTTCAAAGGCTACTGAATTTCAGGGGTAGAGATTTACAGTCAGTCTGAAGTAGGAACAGGATCTTGTAAGTGTCAGTGGGTGAAATCATGTGGCCTCTAGGAGGACAGCAAGGACAGGTTACTGACCTTGTCCTTCCCCATCTGCTTCCACAGTGGGCTCTGCAGTCTTCCCTGTCTGACTCATGTGGAGCAAATCCCAAGGAAGCATGTTTTCTCTGTAGTTCCTAAAAATCTATCCACAAACTCCCTTTAAAAATACAACCCAGTAAGTCTGTTACCATATTTAAAAGTGACAGAGTGGGGTCAGCAGAGGAATGTGCGATGGGTTTAAAAGGGATGCTGGATATTCATTCCTACATGAGTCCCTTGTGGTGGGCCTCAGGTGGGTTTTGCTTTTGCTTTTGTTTTTAGTATGTTTATCTTTTTGTTGTGTTGTTTTTGACTTTTTTGAGACAGGATCTCTCTATGTAGCTCTAGCAGTCCTGGAATTCACTATATAAACCAGATGGCCTTGAATAGAGATCCACCTGCCTCTGCTTCCCAAGTGCTAGAATGAAGGGCCGGTACCACCAATGCCTGATGCTCGGTGTTTTTTCAAATTTTACATTCAACATCGTGCATGATTTTCAACTATCAATTTTTTTTAAACATTTTTATTTATTTATTATGTATACAGTATTTGCTCTACATATATGCCCGGGCAGATCTCAATGTAGATGGCTGTGAGCCACCATGTGGTTGCTGGGAATTGAACTCAGGACCTTGGGAAGAACAGCCAGTGCTCTTAACCTCTGAGCCACCTCTCCAGCCCTCAGCTATCAATTTTTAGGAGGCAATTTAATTAGTTGTACTGCAAGAATGACATGCTCATTTCATCTTTGGGTTAGCATACAGTGATACAGTGGTATCAACATTTATTTATGATACAGTGCAGACATGGAAAACAATTCTATAGAGTAAAACCTTGTAAACATGCAAACAGCATTCTATACATGTAAAATGTAAGAAAGAATATAGAATGGTCTATAACAACATAAGAATTGTCGTGATGGTTACCGTTATGACCTGCATGGGACAGCAGAGATATTAAAAAATGAACATCATGTGATTACAACCCACCACTGAAAACACTGGGAACAAACTGCCTCACTGCGCAGTTTTTTAAAGGGGTCCATGCCAGTTATTTGGCTCCTTGTATCGAGTTACGTGGTTCTCTACAGTGTGTGTGCATGGCAGACAATTTAATGTAATTTATTTGGGGTTATGGCAATTCAATGCTTGTTCTTACTTAAACCCAAATAACAGAAGAAGTTACAAAGTTGCTTTTGAAGCTGAGATTTCATGAAAGGAATACAGGCTAAACTCACAATATTTTGGATCTTTGATGACAGTGACTATCACTTTTTTTAGTTTATTTATTTATTATTTCTCAAGTTACATCTCAATTGCAATCTCCTCCCTACTCCCCCCTCTACCCCCCATCCACTTCCTTTTTTTAAAGTTTAACGTATATCTTCTTCCCCCCAACAACCCCCCTTTCAGTCCAAAAAATGGCTCTTTCTCTTATAACAACAAATATAATATAAAACAACAGAAATAATTGGGCCACAATTATGAGAATTATAAAGCTTAGCATACATTCCCAATGTCCAGTCCATACGTATTTGGCAAGTGACTTTAACATTCTACTATCTAACCATCTCCACAACTGATACCCTCAAGTCAAGTTCTATATCAGGAAAAAAAAATCTAACAAGAAGGCTAACAGGTAATAAGGGGAGTTAACAGAGAAAAGGAAGTAGGTCCAGTAATGAGAATGGGGAAGTTCACATTTCTTCCCCCAGGAAATCATGAAAAGAAGCATTTAGAAGGAAACACTGTGGTCCCAAGAACACATGTGATTCACAGAGGCTGAAGCATACTCCGGGACCTCCAGAATCAGCTCCCAAGTACCTTGTCTTCCTTTGCAAATGCCTAGTTGTGCAACCCACTCTCCTTACCTCTCATAGTAACATAGTAGAAGCATTTTGCATAACTTCAAAAAGAAATTCCTTAAACACAAAGCCTAAGATGCTAGGAATTTTTTTTTTAATCAATAAACTAAGCTAAAAACTAAATCGCTTATAATAAATATTGTCCAGTGTGGGGGATTCACATGAGTACAGTGTGTCAAATGACCACAACTGGCAATGTCTGCAAGGGTCAGGGAGGGGCTGGCGTGTCTGTGGCTTGACAGACATTCCCAGGGAAACATGAGGATTCTGTAGCTGGTTTCCACAGCATTGCCAAACTGTTGGGAAAGGCATGGCAGACCTGGAGAAGACAATGAGTTTACTGTGTTCACCATACCCACACTCTCTGGAGCACCACACAGCAGTCCTGCCCTCGCAGGCTGAGAGGTCAAATGCTGGGAGTGGTGCAGCTTTCTCACTGGGTCCAGTCAGGACCAGAGAGAGAGCAGATCCTGGATGTAACTGCATTTTCTACCAAGTCTGGTGCTGAGGGCTCTGATGTGTAATGACGAACTCCAAACTCAGGACCGCGAACTCATGTCTCCTGATGTTTTACTTGCAACTGTCTAAACGAGTTAGAACAACTCATTATTTTTTCACCCAAAGGGCTTGCCTGCTACTTCTTGTTTTTATCTCAATTAATTTTATATCTGCTGGACTAACACAAATTACCACTTCCATGTCTTGCACTTTTGATTTAAAAATAAAGCTAATTTGGGAGGTGTTTAAAGCTTTATTAATATTTATATGGTCATTAGAGGTGGCTATGATGTTACCAAGCCTGTTTAAATTAGCATTCCTTCTTCCGCTGCTCTCCCTTATGCTGTGACATTCTCGTTCTGACCACATCATTTTTAACATTTTTCTTAGGGCACAAGCGGAATTTCAGAGGGTCATAGAGAAGTTGGTTTGGGTTTTCCCACCATTTATCTTGCCCATTCTGTGGAATGAGTCAGGCTTATATAATACATTTCTTTCTCTTGACTTCTGACAAAGATTCAGAGGTAGAATTCTGCCTTACAAGCGCAGAGGTGCTGTGTGACAAATGTATACCACCAGTCTGGCCTATTTGCTTCCCCTTGTCCAGCCTGACCTTGCAGAGGGTATGCAGGAATTAAGAACATATCTCTCTAGTATGGCCCAGAAACACACAGGAAGGGGTTGTCCTTTAAAAGGCAGGGAAGTAAGGGTGACCTAAGATCCTCCTCATTTCCCTCCTATTTTTTCCCATCTCAAATAAATAGGAAAAAAAAAAAAAACAGACTCAAAGAAGAAGTACTTTTAGGAAAATCTAGTATGAGAGATGATCATTTTGGAACAATAGGTCTCGAGGCTTATCACATATAACTAGTGGAACGAGCAAAAGGGATTAAGTTGTGGTGAGAAAGGATGACCGGCCAAGAGGGAAGCTACCACCACCCTGGAAAGCAGAACTGTACAATCAGGGCTTATCAACTCTTACCCCACGCCGTTCACTTACTCTCGCTGCCCTCAGTACGTGATCTGGCCAGTCTGTGCTTTAGTTTCCTCATTTGGAAAGTGGGTATTTGTGACCACTGAATGTGACAGGAAGAACACCCTGAGAACAGTGTCTGGCACATACAGTATGGCCCTTCACCAGGAGGGAACATTCCAAGCCCCTCAGTGAATGTCGGAAAGCACTGAGACATAGACTGTATGTTTTCTGAACATATATCTATGATAAACTTTAAGTTGTAAATTGCCAAGTAAAAGATTAACCATAACTACTAATAAGGATAAATCTTGGTAAATAATAAAACAGGTATTACTAGGTGGAGTAAGGGTTATTTCATTATGAGTGTGACAATATCACAACATTCTACCCAATGTCCAAGATGGCTACTGTAAAAATTACTTTTTCTTCTTTCTGTGAAAAAAAAAAAACTAACAAAAATAAGAGAGGGAGGGATAGAGGGATGAAGGGAGGGAGGCAGTGGGGAAGGGAAGGATGAAGGAAAGGGTGAATTGATTCATTTTGGCTCAGTTTGAGGGTACAGCCCATAGCAGCAAGAGTATAAGGTCACAGTGAGCCCACAAACAAAAAGCAAACGGTCACAAAGGCAAGTGGCCTGGCTCACTTCCCTGCTTTGCTCTTCCTTTTTATTCAGTCTGAGAGCCCAGCCCACATCAAGGGTGGGTCCTTCTCGTTTCAGTTAAAGCTCTTCAAACACACCTTCACAGACATGTCCAGAGATGTGCATGTCTGCTAGGTGATTCTAAACCTAGACACACTGATAATGAAGTTTAGGCATCACAGCTAAGTGACTAATAACACAAGTAGCATATACAGGATGGGTACAGTGAAGTCCTAAGAGGCAGGTAGGATGGCATGGAACTTTATCAGGTCACTCAAAATGGCATGTTAGGTAAAACTTACAAAATGTTTATTTCTGAAAATTTCCATTTAATATTTTTGGATACAGCTCACCACAGATAACTATAAAAGCAACACTATGACTAAATGGGTGGGATAAATGTGCTGAGTACTCAAGAAATATTTCTTGAGTAAAAACGTTTGTTCATACTAAGTGAAACATGGAATTGAATGGTAAATATAACATCCAACAAAGCAATTGCAATGGAGGTTTGGGTTTCTTTGGAAACACAGTTACGATGAATGAATATGTAAGAAACAGACTCATAAAAGGGGCATATGAAATCAGTGTAAAGACTGGCACCTGTGGGGACACCTTGGGAGGAGGGCATTAGGTTGGTCAATGAACAAAACATCCTGGTGCATAATTAGAGCATATAAAAAGGAAGGCCCAGAAACCTGGAGAGGGCTTTTTTGCTTGGCATTGCTTCGCATCCCTTTTTAACTTCAAAAGACCCTAGACAGTGTTTTGCTGAAGGTTGTGGCTGCTAAGGCTCCCTTGGAGACATAAAAACAGCCTGAATGCAGGCTGGTCGCCAACTGAGGGGGTAGCAACTGCTGGAAGAGGTACTATTGCAAGCAGGGGTTCACCAACAACCTGCTCCTAAACCAATGGGTGAAGAGACCACAGCATCAAGCGAGTGTGCGACTATGGCCAGTTCCTAGGTTGTGCGAGTACAGCACCTGCCCCAAGGCAGCAATCTTGGGTGGGCAGAAGAGCCCAAAGTGCAGGAATGCCCAGAGGAGTTTCATAAAAACTGGACGTACTGAAGAGACCTCAGAAACAAGCAAGGGTGCAGGAGAGGCCAGCCGGCACTGGGACTGTAGGTCTGTAGCAGAGTGTAGGTCTGACACTCTCAGAGAGACAGAGGAGGCCTCAACCCCAAGCAGGAGTGAGGCAGCGGCCATCTCGGTGCCAGAGCCGGGTGACACTGTAGATGATGCTGATTGCTGGGTTCCCTTTGGCACTGGCTGATGAGTTGTCCCAACGAACCACACTTGAGAACATCTTCATTTTGGTATCCTTCTAATGTGTTTTGTGTGGGTTTAGACAGAAGGTGTTTAGAATTATTAATACATAGTTATAAGGTACGCCAACAGGGAATAGTAACTGTGATGACACTGATAATCAAAAGATTTTAAAAATCTGGTAAGTTGGGCTGTAGAAGTGGCTCAGCAGTTAAGAGCACTGACGGCTCAGACAAAGGACCCTGGTTCAAATCCCAGCACTCACATGGCAGTTCACAGCTGTCTGTAATTGCTGAGCTTTTAATCCCAGCACTTAGGAGGCAGAGGCAGGCAGTTCAAGGCCAGCCTGGTCTACAAAGTGAGTACAGGACAGTCAAGCATACACAGAGAAACCTTGTCTCACAAAAAAATCTGTTAAGTTAAATACAAAATATAGGGATTTGGGCAGTTTTCCTGCTATTAAAAAGAAAATTGACGATAGTTACAATTTACTTAATATAAAGGGAGTTATTTCTATCATATTCAGTGGTAACCTATTTGCTATGAGAGCACATGTTCACGTGGCTTCTTTCAAGTGTGGCCTAAAGCCATGCTGGCCACCACACAGCCACTAGTTAGATATGATTCCTGAGACTTAGCAGCCACTTCCAACTGAGATGGAGCTGAGAGCCTAAGGCACGTATATCATTTCAGAGCCTTAAATTGAGAATACCATAAACAACTGAGTAATTTTTAACTACAGTTAATATAAAAGCTATAGAATTTAGAAAAACTGAGCTAAACTACAATTAAAATTAGGTTCACTTCTGCTTCTTATTAGAATATTTAAATGAACAGTATGGCTCCCATTTGCTGCCTGCACAACATCTGGACAGCACTGGGTAAAATGAACAAGGAATATGAGTGAGTGTTTCACTGTTTCTAGTAACCCCTATCAGTGAAATGATTTCTAGGCTAGGCGTTGTAAATAAATGTAGACTTCTGGCACCACAGTAATGCTACCCTCCTTTTCATAGGTGCAAGGATGCTTTTAGAGTATGCGCTGCCCTAACTTCCAGAGCTGGCTGTGATACGATCAAGTTCATGTCTGCGTGATTTCAAAGCCTGAATGTTTTCTCTGGTGCAGAGATGACATGGAATGTGAGGCCCAGGAGTTAAAAGGGACTCTCTGTGAGTCAAAGAGACCTGGGGCTTCCCTCGACAGTTTATGTTTTATCTAGTCTCACAAGAGGCCTAAGCTCCATCTGCTAGCAGAAAAGGTACAAAGACAGTTTAGTCAATATAGAAAATATGCTAAAAGAAGAAAATTCTAACTGTGGGACTTATGCACAGGCATACACCCCCTCTTGCCCCAAGTAAATAAAAAAACATAATTTTAAAATCCTAACTAAAAATGTATATGCCTAAAAGTGTCATTTGTAATGTTGTTTGTAAAAAAATTCAGCAAGGGACTACAGGTGCTAATTTTAATACTTGTTAATAGAACATGTTTGGAGGACTTAAAATTCAGAGTATAGTTGTATGTATATACTATATACTCGTAAAGCAATCTATTCGTGAAAGAAGACTATCAGGGAACTTTGCTTTCTAGTAGATCTCAAATGAGTGGGGCGTACAGGTTTGGCCTTAAGGCAATGTTTGGTAACACTGGGACTTGATACTACTGTTGATCACAGCAATTTAGTGAGTGCTGAAGGCACACAGTGAGGCCAGTGCTGTTTCTAAGCACTTCCTGTCATACACAAGACATTGCCCAAGCAGAAATTTTGGGCTCCAAATGTCAACAGTGCTGAGAGTGAGAAATCCTATATTAGGGTAAGTTATACAATTAAGACTTAAATACACATATTATAAAGTTGGTTTCTTAATTTGTAGATTTTTATCACATGCCATTATCTTAAAGTACAAAGAATAAAATAAAAATAGAAAAGTTACTGAAGCAGAGAAACAGACTGAAGCAGCAGTTTATTTTCTTTTTTCTTGGTCTTGATATATTAACTTCTTTTTAACATTATCTACTAAATTATTTGAAAAAAATCCACAGATATATATTGTACATTTGGCATATTCCACCCAGCATCCTCCCACTCCATTAGTCCATGCATTCTCCTGATAGTTTTACTGACTTTCATGTCATATACACATATGACTTTGTTTTTATATAAAATCCAGAACTACAAATGAGAGAGAACATACAGCAACTGTCTTTCTAAGACTGGCTTAATTCATTTAACTTGAATCTACCAACAGGGTAAGTTTGTTTTTGTTTTTTTTTTAATCTAAATAGATTTATTAATGCACAAGGCTTTTCTAACATCTGTAACATCCTCACACAGACTTTTGATACCCAGGGATGGGAGCAGGGTGATGGAGGAAGGCCTCTCAGGAGGACAAGTGCCTTCTGAATACTTAGATGCACTGCAAACACCACCAAAGGACATATGCAAATGACATGCAGATCGAGTCTTGGCCCTATTTCTCTGTCTCCTTGCTGATGGGTGAGTGACTTGACACTGGACAGAAAACTGGCACGCCCTTTACTGTTGAGACAGCATTTGCTAAACATCAAAATATTTTTCTCTCTCCTCTGAGCGAGCTCTGCTTCCTGGATGTTACCATTAACAAGGCTGACAATATATGTTGTTGTTTGCACTGCATTTTAGGGAAAAAATTTTTTTTCTTAGAAATTTTCTTCAAGCCGGGCAGTGGTGGCGCACGCCTTTAATCCCAGCACTTGGGAGGCAGAGGCAGGCGGATCTTTGTGAGTTCGAGGCCAGCCTGGTCTACAAAGTGAGTCCAGGACAGCCAGGGCTACACAGAGAAACCCTGTCTCGAAAAAAAAAAAAAAGAAATTTTCTTCAAGTAATTACAACACGGTGAAGAAAAAACAAAGTCATAAAGCTTTCACGTGTGACGATTCTGTTGGAGTGCTGCTCATCCTGTGAAGCTCCTGAACCACGTCTATTAACACGTGATCCGACTGCACACCTCACAAAAGGAGGGTGTCATGCTGTGCTTCCCAGGCATGGCAGTCTTTCTGCAGATGTTTACACACTCATTTCCTTCAGCTCATTTGACTACATCTGAAGGGGGATTTAGAATAAAAGTATCTGCAAGGCATACCAATGTAAATGAAATTCCTTATACAGCAATAAGGTCTAGTCATTCTCTGTAGCAAATGCTTGTGCTGGATATTATGTGAACAAAGACATTCGAGGGCTCTAATTGAATATTCAGAGCAACCAACAACTCAGTCTTCTCCAAGGAGCATCAGCCACTCTTTGTTATCTCCAGTCAGTACCACACTCCTGGCAAGAGGATGCCTGCTGGGTGACTGAGTGGACACTTACAGATTTACACCATGGGTTACCCATGCTCCCGCTGTTCCTCCTGACAAGAAGTGTTATTTAGTCCAGGTTCTTAAGTTTCAGTCAAATAGATGTTCACTCACTCACTAAAACTTCCCAGCTGTTACGCTCTTTTTGCATGTCATGCTTTCTGCCCTTGCAAGTACATACTACTTAGTTAGTATCATAATAGATCTAGTCTGCCAAAACGTTAGGACTTCAAGGGTGGAGACATTTTGTTTTCTGACCCCATCTTCAATATGGAGCCAGGCAGTGAAGAAAGGATGGTTCGGAGAGCTTGTCTACAGGCACACGGTTAAAACTGTGAAGGGGTTGGGGAAATGATTCCGAGGGCCACGTGCTGCACAAACGTAAGTGCTAAGAAGTTACAATGTATGTAATCAATGGGAAACAGAAAACACAATTTAAGAAACTGACTTGGACAATTTGGCACGCCTAGAAGCACTCCATAGAGAGGGAGTCCATCTAAGAATTAAGGGAAATCAACCAGTGACACTTGGACCATTCAAGAAGGAACTTCTTCAGGGGAGGGGCTACCTTCTGTCTGTTTCCTGACCTTGTAAATTGCTGTAAGAATGAGTGGTTATATAATGCTGTCCTAGTGGAAGGAGTCCTTGTTCCAATGGGTAAGCCAGGTGATATAGGTCCTGTAATAACTAGACCAGGGCGCGCGGACTAACCAAAGTAGGTAAGTTTACCCTACCTGTAACTTCCCACAGACAATGAACTGAAATGTTACCAGGACTGTGGCATCGTGTCATCTACTGTAATGAAGCCCTGGATAGCTTCTCTGTATGACATGGTGGTGTCAGAATTAACTAGAAACCAAATGGCAGAGTGATTTAGGAAGTGGACTGTGAGCTCTGTGTCTAGGTGGTCTCTCAGCTGTCACTGCTTAGCTGGACAACTGCGCTGGCTGTACAGTGGAGCACATCTCACTGAGTTACCAGTGCAAAGCAACTAAACAGTGCACAGCCCATTATATACCTTCACAACACTGTATTAATGTCGTTTTTGTAGAGCCATGGAGGTTTCTATTGAATATAAAATGACAACCTAAAATTACTGAAAGTGACAAATATGTACATTGATTGTGTCTGTTTGAGTCTGGTTGGAACATTTACATGAAATCAGAATCTGTGAGCTATGGCCATAAGACCATGACAGCAGTGATGGTGACAGCAGTCATTCATGTCCTCCTGCACGACTGGATGGATGTGCATGTCCATCACAAGCTACATTTTCAGACATACAAAGAAATACCTTTTTAATCAAAAAGAAGATTGATATCAATTTGAACATCTGCAATTTGCAAACAGAACTGCAAGCTATTCACAAAAGACTTCAAATTTACAATTAAGCACAAGGGAGGGAAATACCAATTACAGTTCATGCTACATCAGATCTTTTTTTCCCCTTCAAATTCAAACTTGTCTTTAACTTTTCAAAATCAAACCCAAGCTGTTGTCCTTGAGCAGGAAGCCCACCAAAGGCACTGCAGTGGTGCAGGAGGGACCAGAACTTTCCAAGGAAGTACGTGAAGGGAACTGATCAGAAAATAAGAAGTACATTATCAGCCAGAGCAATCACAAGGAACAGACACTCCATGCTTAGTCCCTTCTCCCCAAAACGTCCCAAACCCACAATAGGATTATTCTTCTTATCCGGACATCTACCCCAACACTGGGTTGTTGTTTAATGCTGACAGAGCTGAGTTTCCAGGTATGTGTTCAGGATCACACAGTAGAGTAGGCAGGTTGGTCACCATCAGCCAGCCACTAACAAGCAGTTCCCCATCATCGGTCCCACCATCTGTCTTTGGATCTCTTGCTACACATGGGTTTGGCTGAACAGATTTCGAACTGGCCAAGGTCGCTGCACAGCTAGCCTGCACAGATGGGGACAGTGGGAAAAACTTAATTGCAGCTGTGGATAAACATAAGCAAGGACACACCGTTGGCAAACACGCTGTCTAGACTTAATGGTGGCTCGGTGTCACTGTGTATAAAAAACAAGGACATGGTTTCAAGGTAACTACCTCTCAAGGAGAGGATACTTATTAATGAAATGTCACCATCATGTGCCAGAAATTTCTCCAAGATATTTAAATGTTAATTTTAAACCTGGCAGCACAGAAATAATAAAACACGCATTTACTAAGATTTATCTAGAGAAAAAAAAATCCCTTCTTAAAAAACATCAAAATAATACCTGGCAACTAGCATAGTGCCACAATCCAAATGAAGGTCACAAGGGTTATCTGAACAAGCACAGAGAGTATGAAAAGAGTAAAATGTTTTATTTCTACATATTTATTCAATCCATAAAGATTTCCTATCCCTACTTCCTTTTCAAAAACAAAATGAGTGGTTAGAAACTTGACCTTGTTATTGTTTCAACAATATTGCATTGAGTACATATATCTCCCACTCTACACTCAAATAAAATGTCATCAAAATGGGATCCTGGTGAAGGCAGCATCCTTAGATTTCCATTGAAATACAGGGCCTGCAGGATTTGGATGCTGGTGTCCTTTCTAGAAACTCAACATGTCTGGTCACTGGACTTTAAAGGCAAACTAGACTCACTTTGCCTTTGAGAAGTTGTTAAATTTAAAATAAGTGATCAAGTCAGTACTATTTCAAAAGACTGTTGATAAAAAAAGAACATTTAACTGTAACCACACTGAACAGACAGTTGATTATAGAAAGACATGTCAGTGCACATATGGCAGCCGGATAAATTATGCACATCTGGATTACTTTTGGCAAGAAACATAGCTAAGTGTCTAAAGCCAAGTTTAGCAATCTGTCACTAACAATATGTACATTTATTTTAAAATGTCAAGGGCTCAAAGTCATATTTTCTATTTCTTCATAAACTTTCCAGCTCTTCATAAGACAGCAAACAGGTGACAAAACACATTGCCAAACTGCCAAAGGCTGTATAAATAAGGGGTGATTTTGAATTTCTCCCCCATACACAAGAGAACTCAGAGTTTGTAATGAACTCACATGCTGCCAGGGGTACCAAAGTACAGATCTCAAGTAAATGTTTTAACATTTCCCTTTAGAAGTTGCTTAGAAAAAGCTTTCATATGAACGTGCAGGGCAGTAAACAGTATAAAACCTTGGGAAAAGCCAGTGGAAATGGGTTCATGAAATTGCCCTATCAAAGGAAAAAAAACAAGGCCTCTGTGATCATCTCAGATTAACTTTTCTTTCTCCTATTGCCAATTACTGACATCATTTAAACCCCAAAGACATGTTTTCCTACTCCTGGTCCCCTTGATTAAAAGAACTGCCAAGAGACATGAAGGTGGCTCAAACTAGCAGGAACAAGAAACTTTACAGTTGGATGTATGAGTATCAGCCAGGTGGGAATGTAGTCGCATCTGTACACACAAAACCCATCTTGACTTTAATGCTGCTCACTAGTTACTGTAACACTCCAGACTTCTTAACAACTTGAGCAGGAATGCCAAGATAGATCATGGGGCCTGGGTGGGGCCATCATCCCAGGTGTTGCCTTCTAGTTTTGTCTGTGCTGTCAGCAGAGAAAACACAGAGCAAAAGTATTTTATTTGCAGACTATTAGAACTCTGTGTCTAGTTCTTGAATGTGGCATTTTCACTGATCAGCACTCTTACTATACACAAAATCTAGAGTTTAACATTTTAAAATGGTATGGTGGGGTGAACAACCCCATCTCTAAATGGCAAACAACATTCAAACACCAGCCATTGTAAGGGCTGCAGGACTGATTCAGTCTCACCTTGTGGCTGTGAGAAGTGACAACCTAGGGGAACAGCCAACAATGTTGACTGTGGTCATTATCATTCCTTTCCTCCTCCTCAAGTGACAGACTGAGAGTAATGCAGTGCATAAACTTCAGATTGCAAATAAAATGAGCTATGGCCAACTGAAGAGACTGGAGAAGAATAAAAGACAAGGATCCAGATGGAAAGGGTGGCTCTGTGTCTTTATCTGTTTTTGTGAAGCTTGATGCATGAGGGTGCTGAGACCTGTGGGAGCTGGAATATCGTCTCCAGATTGGCTGGATAACAGGTTGCTAGGAAAAGTCACAAAGCTTAAAGCCATTGCTTTCTACCATCCATCAATTCAAAGGAATTTTAGTATAAAACCGTTAAAGGTAGAATCAATCTATTTTCTTACCAATTAGATCTCTATTTGTCTACACTGCTTCATTTTTAATTATACCTGTCACAAGAACATTCAAATAAAAGGTACATATATATGTGTGTGTGTGTGTGTGTGTGTGTGTGTGTGTGTGTGTACATATATATATACACACATACATACAAGTAGGTGGAAATCTCCACACATTGTCCATATTCTTTAATCTCTGTATCTTAATGATACAACACATCATATCTGTTTGTGACACAAGAGTTCTAGAAACATGTTGAATGGACTTTGCATTATAGAACAGGTGAGCATGGGAAAATCTTTTAACATCTAGCAAATTGAACAGAAACACTAGAAAAAAAATAGAGCAGACAGAATGACTCTTAGCATTGAATGGAGAAAACAAAACCCATGAACAGAAGTGCTGTTGCATTATTTTAATGTGTAAAGTCTCCTGGTTTGAAGAAGCTATCAGGAGACTTTACAATCCAGATGGTCAGCTCAACATTCACAATGAATGTAAAGTCAGGGAGAGTGAACATTGTGAGTTCTTCCAATCCCAGGACTCTGTTGCTGTCATTAGCTACACAGCGCTATATGAGAAAGCTGATATGCCCTATCTACTGAGACAAAATACTTCTTCCTATTAAACTACATGAAATTTCAGTTAATATTTTCTCCTAATTCACTGATAATAGTTATTCAGGATTTTATTTAGTCGTTGGGTTAGCAACTTAACAGTTACTTTGAAGCAAATTGAAATATATTTCATGTGCTATACAAGCTCATACCATGAAGAATGTGGACTAACTAGGTAAAGCCCCCAGATGCGTACAGTGACTCTGAAGGCTGATTTTTGTTTGTTTTTACATTATCCTATTTGAAATGCATACATATGCCTCAGAGGGTTGGTACACATAACAAGCACAGTGTGGGGAAGATGTTGGCAGAGTGAAAAATCAGAGTGCTATAGAAGATAATGCAACGAGAGCTTGTTAATTCATATGCATTATAATCAAAGCCTCCATGTTAGACTCTGTTTACTTATTTTGATTATATTTATTTTAAAAATTATAGTGTGTGTGTGTGTGTGT
>CAJQZJ010032332.1:7527019-7541300 GCA_907164525.1 Lophiomys imhausi
GTATGTATGTATGTATGTATGTATGTATGTATGTATGTATGTATGTAGATGTATACTTCACAAAAGCAAGGTGGAGAATTGTAGGGAGGAAACCAGGGCGGTCACCGTTCATCAGAGGATTCATTCTGGCTCTGGATTACAAACTGGTATAATATGCAAGTCACCTGTCCTAGATTTTCATGGGCAATCCTTCAAAGATGCCTTTAGGGTCAGACAGCTTTGGTCTACAAATTGATTGTATGCAAACGTATGTACCACTGTACGAGTCCATTCACATGCACATGGAGGCTGCAGGCTGATGTTAATGATGTCTTCCTTTGTCACTCTCTGCCTTGTTTTCTGAGACAGGGTCTCTCATTGTGCCTGGGGCTCATCAGTTTGGCTAGACTGACCTTAGGACCTGTCTTTACCCAGTGCTGCACTGGAGCTACAACAGTTCACCTGGCTCTTTCATAACTAGCTTTCCCAGGAATGCTAGAGGTCAGAACTGAGGCCCTCAGCACTTACTCAGGGAGCTATCACCCCACACCTGAAAAATTCTGCTTATTTTTAAAAGTAGGCATTATTATTTTTTAAAGTAGGCATTTGGATTTGACTATAAAATAATTTGTGTTTGAATCATGTCTTCCTTCGCCATCTACAAGGGGGGGCAAAAAGAAAAAAAACAAAAAACAAACAAACAAACAAAAACAAAACCAGGTGCTTAAAACTCGTTTTCCTAATTTCATTTTAAAGAATTATGGAAGTATGTTGAAACAAAGTATCTGAATATTCAGTTCAAATAAATATTCAGATTTGAAACTTGAAATTTAAGTGTTCTGGGTTTGATTTTTTTAAAGTCATTTAGTGTGTGTTCGTGCGTGTGTGCATGAATATACAGAGCTCAGAGGACAATTCCTTCTACCATGTAAGAGCTGCAGATGGAACTCAGTTTAATCTGGCTTGGTGTCAGGCGCCTTTACCTGCCAGCCCTGAAAAGTGCTGTGTCCACAGAAAATTTAACCAACTGCTACAGATCTATGGTTGCAGCATGCAGCGAGAGAGCTGAGGATGAACAGACCACTCCACTTATTAAATGAACAAGGGGACTGGAAAGCTTCAATACTTCAATTCAGAAACTCCATAGTTTCCTGAGGATGTCTAAGAGCAGCTGTCAAGTGGTCACTCTTTTGAGGACTCTCTTCCAGCGTGCAGAAGGCCACCTTCTTGTTGCATGCTCACAAGGGGCTTCACCAAGCCTATCAGATCAGGACATCACCCGTATGACCTTGGGTATCAGATCAGGATGTCACCCGTGTCACCTTGGGGAGATTGCGTGATACTATTTGGGGGCAATATGACTCAGTCCATAGCATAAGTCAAAAATACATATCTTAACACCATTTGTAAAAGTGCACATGGTATACAAAGATTTTTGTGTGTATCCAATTGTGGGTTTTTATATGTTCTCTCCACGGATGAGCTACACAACGATTAGCAACCTGAGAAAGGAGGGACAGAGAGTCCATGGCCCTCTTCCATCTGATGGACTGATGTTGTAGGCCTGGACGATGTGAATCCCACCCCCCACCCCACGTCTCAATACTGCAGAACTGTGTGAAAGTCTCTGCTGCAGAGCACAATTCTTACAAATACTTAAAATGGGCATTGCCCCAGCAACCTGTTCTTTGAATGCAAATCAACTATTATATCATTTTATGTAGCATAAGAAATGGGGAAATAACTCTTGGGTATTAAATAGTATGAAAACTTAAATCAGTGAGCCCTTCTGCTTTCTCCTTATAGGCTCACTTTAGAATTTATCCACCAAATATCCAGTATTGTTAAATTTTATTCCTTCCAAAATCATATATACATGTATAGACAGGCATGCACATTTGGAAGGCAAAAATTCTCTTAAGGCTTTAAAACCATCATTATAAGGTTTTAAAACCACCATTAAAAAAAAAGCATCATTCTGACTGAACTGCAACTTCCCCCAGACACACTGAAGAATCACCATTGCCAAGGCCCCTTTTAGCTAAGACAAGAAGAAAACCCTCGTACCTAGACCCTTCCTCTGGAGAGCTCTTAGTCCCTCATCCATCTGTGCTTGGCTCTGAATGTAAATCTCTTCTGCACTTTAAATGGTAAAAACACTAGAGATTTCACCTCCGGCCTAGTTTAAACTCAGCATTTCAAAAGGGGGGCGGGGGGGGGGAATCATGTCTTCCTTCGCATTGCATTTTTGCATATGCAAACCTGTCAAATCTTTCATTAAGTGGTATGTTAAAAAGATAAGGAAGGGACTGCTGAAGGACTGGACTTATTAAAAGATATAGTTTCAAGCTACTTTTGCCATTTCTGATTCTGGCAGAGTTGCTACCTTTGTTGGAAATAAGGGGAAAGAGAAGAGAATGGTGCAGGCCAGCAACATACTTTCATATTTTAGAGCAAAATATCTGAGGAAAACATAAAGGGGATTATGTAAGCAAACCAGTCTAAGAGTTCCGATTCTCACAAGGCACTTCTTTTTCTCAATAGTTGTGTTTGACAATGGGGCTTAATTTATCAAGAAAGAAATAACCAGGCTGTCTCTCTACTGTCAAGAGAACAAATCAAAGAATTGTTTTTCACCAGCAATGCCCTCCAATTAAACAAGCAAGAGAAAGAGGAAAAGCTCATGTACTCTGCTGGGTGTTTGTGCAGTAAGTACATAGTGCTACTGTGGCTATTAAAGCAATTGAGGCTCATGGAGCTGGGAGAACTCTTAATGCAACTGGAGTCAATTCAATGGCACACTTTAATTTCTAAATGCCTTTCTTCAACAGCTTATGCTAGGGGTCCGAGTGCTTCTTTGACTAACTGGTTTCAGGGGTGGTTGTGCAAGAATTAATTGTGCTTTGGCTGGGCCCTGACAATGAAATGAATTTCAATGTATTTAAATGTGATGTGTATTTCTGCTTCAGGTCAAAAGTTTTTCCACGAGAATACCTTCAATTACAGTTAAAATCAAAGAGGGGTGGGGAAGGGGAATGCTATTTTTCTTATTTAGTTTCTTTTAGGAATTTATTTAACATGTATGAATGTTACACCTGTTCTTCACTAACAAGTTTATAATAAATGGTTCTCTGATCTGTCAAACTTTCAGCTCAAAAGCTCCCTAAAGTAAACCACTGGTGATAATCGTAATACGGGTCTATAATCATGTAGAACTATGGTTCCTGCACAATATCTAATGGGATTTTTTTTTTTTTTTTTTTGGTGCTACTGAACAGAGCACAGTTTTTCTGTTTCAAGGGATAAAAATTCTCCAGAACAGGTTTATCGCTCTGGTTGCCCTTCATTATTCAACGAAGATTCATTACAGATGTGCACTGACGTAATGGAGGAGGAAGGCGTGTGTGGAATTCACCACACAGGCAGCCAGATGCCTGAGTTACCAATCCCCACACTGCCCCCGTTTATCCCACAGCCAGGGTTCTATGGGAACCAAGGGGCCCAAGTTACCCTGTCTCAACTTGGGAAATCAGGAAGTCCTCCAGGGGAACCACCGGCCACAGGCCACGTGACTGAATAGAGAAAGAAGGGTGGGAAACTGTAAGACCTTAGCATGGTCTTGTGCCAATGGCCTTACTGAGTGGACCTGTTGTGTGGCCAACCTTCAAGGGGATTGATAAGGCCTGCCAGGACACAGGGTATTTCAGAATGAGAGCAGAGGCTTGCTCCACAGGCTGCTGTTGATGGAGTGGCTGGGTGGGGTCAGACTATTCTTGGGCTCATCTAATCTTAGAGATCTGAAGGCTCCCAGAGGGGTGGAGGAATAAATAATACGCTAGCTTTAGGGCCAATGCAGTGGTACTGACTTACTTGGGAAAAGATCCAGAAGCTGTAACTTGAAGGGGTCTAAAGTCATTTGTTGTTCTGAAGAGAAAAGTGCAACAGGAAGAACAATTACTTGGCCCACTGTTCTGCTTCAATGCTGCTCTCTACCTCTGACTTAGAGGGCCCATAATCTCTCACCATTTTTGTACATTTCCATACACAGTGTATAGAGTCCTCATATTGCCCATGCCCCCCAAGACCCCATCTTTCTGTGGCATTGGTCCCTGTGAACTGAGCAGGTTGGGTTGGGTCCCTCAGGAGGACAAAGGCTAATGCTCAGTAACCTTGCAAACATATGAAGACAATATTGCCTACCTGCCAAGGGTGTGGCACCATGTTCTGGCAAAGAGGACTACAGCTGATTTCACTCATCCAAGCAAATTCTTAGGGTGTAACGGGAGTTGAAAAACATCTTGGAAGCTGCTAAAGGGACAAGCACAATATGAAAACGATTGGGTGGGAGAGGTCATATTTATGAATCCTCGGTGAGGCTGTTTTATGGTTCAAATGTTATTGCTTTGGCCAGTGTCTGAGGCAATGTATACACAGATTTTGATAAAAATAAATGTATGAAATCTGAGAAGCCAATTCCCTGACATTACAGAATAAATGTATCTTCGATATTATATGTGTACAATGATCAACCCAGTCGTCTTGAGTGAAGAGAAATGGCATGGCTACTATGTTCATTCCCTGCAGAGCAAGGAAACAAAAACGAAGTGGACGGTATTTTAACTCTACCATCTTCAGGGTGCTTAGTAAACGACTGGGGATTAAAACATATGCACATCTACCAATATTTAACTGGACTTAAAATTCAGTTTACCACATTTATCATTTCATTGTACTCTCATAGACCTTGTTCTCGTACCCGTTGTTACAGTTTACACTAACAGTATTTAAGTTGTGGTCTGAGGACATGAAGTGTTACATATGGAAATGGAGAATGAGCTCTGGGTGAAATCGGACATGGCCATGATTCTCACATGTGTGATCAGCTCCCCTTACTAAACATATCCACCAAGACACAGGTTGATGATGAATATGACAACTGGTATTTTAAGGGGGAAGATGGTTCTTCATCACAAACAGTTTTATGACAACTGGCTTAAACCACTGGGCATTTGGGCATACACTGTTTTGAAATCTCTTTCAGCTATTCACATTTTTTACTATAGCAGAATTGAGTAGGTCAAAACATTTTAAGTTGTGGCTTTAAATGCAGAAGAAGGGTGTTCTTGAAATTTCCGTTTGCCTCTAGAGATGTTCAGCGCCAGAGGTGGTAGCCATGGCTTTCAACACAAAACTAGAGCTGACAAATGTTGAGATAGGAAGGCTATAAATAACTGTAACTTCTTAGGGTTTCGAGGCTTCAGCATCATAGCTCAGCTGCAACAATGGGACACTCCAACTCATGTAGTGAAGGTCTAATGAACAACTGAACAGGTTATAATTTCAGGTGTCATAGGACCATCCAAAAAGCTTCTCTAATTGCTCCTTACTTCTAAGTATTTTGTTGGTGGTGGTGGTGTTTGTTTTTAAGTGCAAACACCTTCACTCTGATAGCAGGAACTTTAGAACATTTGGGGAGGAGTTCTAAGATTTGAAGCTTTTGAGACACATAGGCAACTGAAACATAATCTCCAGGGATTTTGTAGTAGCTTAAATGTCTGTTTATAGGATGCAAATTTAAAAAAGAAAAAAACTTCTTTGATGCGTGTGTGATACATGGGTGATGTGCACATGTGTGTGGATGCATTCACTTATGCATATGTGTGGCTAGGCTAGAAGTTGAGATCAGGATGCCTTTTTCCATTGCCGTTCACCTTATTTATTATTTTTGTAATTTTTTAAATTTTTGATGAAGGACCTCCAGCTGAACCTGGAGCTTCCCATTTGGCTAATTTGGCTAGACTGGCTGGGGAGTGAGCTCCTTGGATGTGTGCACCTCTGTTCCTCCTCCAGCACTGGGGTTACAGGTGCACGCTTTCACCCCTGTCTTTCTTTGAGGGTGTTAGGGATCTGAATTCAAGTCTTCACACTTTTCATGGGAAGCACTTCTCCCGCTGAGCCCCTTCTCCAGCCTGAGATGTGTTTTATTTATCAGGCTTTTGATTGACAGTAAAAGTTGGCTTCCATTGTAATGTATTTTGTAAACTCTCCAGACAGTGCAGTGTGTGTGTGTGTGTGTGTGTAGGAGAGGTGGGGGGGTGGGTGTGACAAGCAGAAAATTACACTACTTTCTACTTATAGTTAGTAAACTGTAGTAAAGACTCCAGAAAAAGCATGCTAATTAGATGCAAATGCACAAACTAGCCCCCCAGTAAGCAGGAATAAAGGAAATTACAATGAGTTAAAGCAAAGTAAGGCAACTAACTGGCTTGATGGTGAGCAGGAAGGGTCTGGCCTTTATTCTTAACTTCGGGCTAGCTTTGTATAAAAATAAGAATTAAGTTCCTATAGAAAGAAGGCTCAACAGTTAGGAGAACTCTTCCAGATGACCCAGGTTCAAATTGCAGCACATACATGGCAGCTAACATCTGTAACTCCATTCCTAGGAGATCCAATGCCCCCTTCTGCCCTCAAAAGGCATTGAATGCTCATGTTGGTGTACAGACAAACATGCAGGGAAAACACCCACACTCATAAAAATAAATAGAATCTTAAAAAAATGTTCCACAGGCAGTTGACTTAATGATGTAAAAACAAGAGGATAAAACATGAAACTGTGAGGGAAGATGGAAGAATGTACATCCACAAAATGAGCACACTGTTTGTGTTGCTGCTTGGCTTTTTGAGAGAGTATCTTGATAGGTGGACAAGGCTGGCCTCCCTTATATATAGCAATCCTTCCACCTCTGCTTCCTCTGTGTCGGGATTACAGGGATGTACCACCATGGCCAACTAACATGTATTCTATAGGCGAATAATTTCCATGGTTTTTATGATTTCTTGTAACTTAAACATGGGACTGGTGAGAACCTGGACTTTATTTCTTAGTTCCTAAACTAATCCACGAAATTAAGCTTCTTTAGCAATTCACAGTGCCAGATCTCTTCATCAGCAATACCACAAAGCATGTTTGGTTGGATTTTTAAATTCCCACTTTCAGAAAGTGGTACCCTGGTTTGGACAGCTACAAGGAACAGAGGTGCTAGACCACAACTATATTTATCAAACGTATTCTAGTTTGCTAAAACACAAGCATGTGACTTGTTTCTGTTGGCACAGAGCTCTTTCACAAAGGGTACAATGGAAGGAGTCAGGAGTTACTGCTACCACAGATACAGTAATAGAGATGAAACTAAATCACTCAAAATAGTAATGAGCAGAATTGTGAGGTCATTTTGGGCATGAGTTGATTGGTAATACAGCCACAGAGATACGATGCATACACTAAAAATTTCCCATGAGTATAGCTCTTCTCCCATGAGGGATATTATATTACCAGGACTGTTTTCAAAAAGCATACGGGGGGGGGGGGATAAACAAAGAGATAATAGAGTTGAAGACAAACGAATCAAGAGGAGAAACAAGCTAATTCATAACCTGGAAAGTTCCAGGAAAAAGATGTGACAGAACATGGACTGGATAGGCCATGTCCTATGGGGTCATGTTCTCCATAGAACACGGACAGCTATGCAGGAATGAAATGGCACAGGGTGTGACCACAGTGATTTACACAATTCCCTTGGGATTTCTGAACTTAACTGAAGAAGGCAGAAAGACCAGTGAATACTCAGTACTTAAATGAAACTGGCCCATACTGGACTAGTGTGTGTGGGGAGGGGGGAGGGGGGCACATGCTTCTTCAATCCTTGCTCCATTGCCTGCTGTGAAAATACCTTAGCAATGCTGTCAAAGCTGCACGGGCAAATCCATTGTGAATGCAAAAAGGAGTGAGACCTTTCATCAGTTTTTGTACAAGGCCCCATGTGCCTCACAGTTATACTGTAACTTAGCTTTCTCGGTGGAAAGCTTCCAGAGAGCACACATGATATGGGGGCCTGGCCCTGTGTTCCTCATATGAAAGGGTCCTGTGAATGTTTGTAGAATTAAGATGTTCTTAAATAGTGCTCTTGTCCAACCAACTCTGAGAATCAAGTCACTTATTAAGAAAAAAAACAACCCCAAGGTAGTATTAGCAGCAAATCCAGGATGGGAATAACTACCTACAAAATGTGCAGTTGTATGGCAATTCCTGAGGACAGAGAGGCTCCTGGAGAGTAATGTGTGAACAATATGTTAAACACTTCCATGAAACATACCATTCACATGGAGCAGGAACCTATCTATGGTAATGATTTCCTGAAGTTGTCAGAATCTCAAGATGTCTCAATTTGGTAAAGCACATTATAAAGAACTTTTACCTTCCCCTACAGCACTTTCTTTGGGAAGTTGGCACAGCCCACTATGGCCCACGACTGAATTCACAGCCCCAGTAATGAAGCAAGTAATTACTAACTATCCTTGTGGCATCTATTAACTTTTCTTCATCTGTGCTTTGTCTCTCTAATTAGACTGTGTTAATTAAGGATAGAGAATTTCTGACAGTTTATCTGTAGTTGTCACATCTCATACTAAGGAAAGGTGATTAAATATTAGGCAATAAAAAATCTATCATATTAATAAGTTACTATTAATAAGGGGAACCATATAATCTTCCTGATAATTATATAAATTTGTACTTCACAAAAGAACATCTTTCATAAAAAAAAAGCCTCCTTACCTGCTACTAGATTAAAATAATCTACCAAGTAAGCCCCCTGCAGTATGCACACGGTCAAAGAATAGCACAGGAGTCAGAGCTCTGCTTTTTTTTTTTTTTTTGGATGTTTCTCTTTTTTTAGAGCTCTGCTTTTACCAAGTATGAGCAGAGAGAATAGCTGATCACAAGCACTACTCCAAGTCACCCTGGAGAGACTGGTTAACAGGAAGACAAGAAAAAACTACAACAGTAAGACAGAACATGGCTGGAACAAACTTCCCTTTGCAATGAAATTAATACTCGAAATCAACATAAATGTGTAGTTGATCACAAATGTCTAGCAAGTTTCCTGGCTGTAAAAGGCAATATAAAAAATACATTCATTATATCTAAGAGAAAAAAAACTCAGGCATAAAATGTCATACTATGTACAAAGGCTGGTTAAAAACTTTAAAGATGACTGATGCCAACCATCCACAAACATGTGGTGTACAAAAAAAAAAGGAGATTCTTAACTACTTTAGAAACCTTCTAAGAAGTCTATAGTAGGCTTGGCTTCGCATACTCTGCATTTTTACCGAGTAAGGGCTTTATGAATATGTCAGATTCACTCAAACAATGAGCAATGCCAATGTCCCTCAACACAGGAATGAACAGATATATTGTAGCTAAGAACAAAACACAATGTAAGGCCGGGCGGTGGTGGCGCACGCCTTTAATCCCAGCACTTGGGAGGCAGAGGTAGGCGGATCTTTGTGAGTTCGAGGCCAGCCTGGTCTACAAAGTGAGTCCAGGACAGCCAAGGATACACAGAGAAACCCTGTCTCGAAAAACCAAAAAAAAAAAAAAACACAATGTAATCATGGATGAATCTCTAACAGATAAGGAACAAAATTAAGAACTACACCTTGATGATATTAGCATAAAAACCAGGGAAATAGGGAATATAAAATTAAGGAGAGTTATTACTTCTGGGTGGAGAAAAGTACAAATGAGAGGAAGAAAGAAGACAAAGAAAATAGGGATGGTAGTCTAGATGCCTTTTAATATTTTTAGTACATCATTTATCTGCCATCTACCTGCCTATCTACCTACCTACTGTGTGTTGCATAAACTGTATGCTAAACAACTACTGGGAGTCAGTTCTCTCTTTTTACTACATGGTTCTGAAGGATTGAATTCAGGTTGTCTCCTGGTAGCAAGCATATTTACCTGCTGAGCCACCTTGCTGGCCTGGAAGTCTTCTTCTTACTAGAGTGATGGTGACACTGCCATTTGCTTTAATACTGCTCTTTAAGCTACATGGATGTATGTTCAATCCATTTTAACGTTTTTTAATATTTCACAGGGAAGAAGAAAGAATGAAAAAGAAAGAAAAACAAGAGGAAATTCTAAAATCTTCAGGATGCGAAAAAAGTCAAGTACATCAGCATGGGCCCGCTTTTGATTAAGAATACACTGCTGGGAATATCGTTGTAGCAATGCATGAGAGTAATACAACCACAGAGGCTTCAAGGAGACAGAGTGTGGGCTGAGAACATGCTGTGTTCCCCAAACTCATGAGGTGTCTGTCCTCATTCATGCAGCTTTTGAGAGCTGAGAGGCATGGCTGGAAACACCGGTATTTTCTTAGATGAAAAATAAGAGTTTCACCAGATTAAATTTCCTCTAAAATTTGTAAGTATTGGGTTGGAAATCAGAGGGATCCACTTTCACATTTCTTCAATTATCAGCAATAAAACAGGAATATGAATCCAACCCCAGAGGAAACCAATGTTTCTTCTCGTACACTGTGTAAGCCTGAAAGGTACTTCTTTTCTGTATGTCTATCAACCATCAACAGATTCAAATCCAAACTGTACTATTAAGAAGCAAAAAAGAAAAAAAAAAGGGGAGGGGAGTAATTAATGTGTCAACACTCCAGAGACCAGCCAAGCAACCTTTTGGCAAATGCTAGTATAAATGCTTTCATAGCCTATGTTTTTCAAGGCCACTATTCATACTCCAGAGCTACACACAGCTCTGTGTCTACAGGGACTTGCCTTTTCACATGTGAAGAGCCAGAAGCTTCTCAACATGTCTCAGGAGAGACACTGAGGCTTGGGAGCTACAATGTGGTGGGGCTCTGCCCATCTCTACATATGAAAGGAGGAACGGTGGGGCAGCAGCCAGGCCGGATGAGGACCCAGAGATGGTCACACCTAGAGACAGACTGAAGAGCATCTGTTCCAGCAGCCCAGTTGTGGGTCTTCTCCTGGACCAGCAAAACCCCATCTGCTACAGGAAGCTCATTCTGCAGGTGGCGTGCCCATGTGTCAGCTGACAGTTGTACTCAGGCCACAGAGAAGGGCAGACACAGTTTGGCACAGCTCTTAGGAGCATTTTTTTTTTTAACTTAATGGCTGAGCAAGGCTTGAGATGAGGAGATGAGAAAACAGAAGAGGTAGGAGGGCAATGGGGCCCTTCTGGTCCCAGCTAGGGAATCTAGGTCACGCCTCTAGAACAGGCGTCTAATGGGTAGGCTGTAGAGGGTGGACTGGTGCCAGCCTCTGCCTTTCTGGGCTTGCCAATGCTTGGCAGGGATTCTGGAAAACAAGACATCCCAAGTCAGACACATTTCCGCACATTCCTCTCCCTCTCAATCTCTAGCTGCCTACATATGGCTAATGGACAAGAACTGAAACGTCTGTTAAAAATAACACTAATCCATGGACTGCATACATGTACAGCCCAGAGCCTTTGGGTGTACAGTAGACTTTACATGGGAATGTCTTTGTAGTGTTCTATATAGCATTTTTATCTATACATGAAGTGAGATCCAAAACCTTCCTGGAATTAGAACATCTGGCTTTAAAGTCTTTGCACTTCAATGATGAAGATGCAAGGTCTAAAGAGTAGACACTATTTACAATGGCTACAAAGGAGGTGCATGATGAATACTGAGTAAAAGAATGGATGGATAGATGGAGCACATTCCTGAATTCATAATTAAATAGCTTATCAAACACAAAATATATAACTCCTTTTACACTAGAAAAGTAGGTGGGGAGTAATTGTCTAAGAGACTAACCGAGTGGCAGAGAGCGTGCCCAGTTGCCTAGCATGTGTGAGGCCTGAGTTAAATCCTCAATTCCATACATCCTCACACAAAAGAGAAAAATCAAAGGTAAAAACCATTCAACATCTATAGCTCACAGGCCATAACCCACGAGACCCACTTCCACGGAGGGAATGGATAAGTACAACACTTCTCAAGGTGACCTGCACCTTTACAAAGTGTACCGACCTGTTACCCTATACTTCCCCTTCCAGGTTTATATCCATCAGCTCTACACCTGCCTTCCAGTCCTCATGTTACACAGACACTAAGCCTTAGCAGGATTGGCTTCCTGACAGGCCAAGTTTATGAGGGATTTCTTTCCTTTTTTTTTTTTTTTTTTTTTCGTTTTTAGAGACAGAGTTTTTCTGGGTAGCCCTGGCTGTCCTGGAACTCACTCTGTAGACCAGACTGGCCTTGAACTCACAGAGATCCACCTGCCTCCTGAGTGCTTGGATTAAAGGTATGTGCCACCACCACTGGGCTACATCATGACTTTTAAGTGTCTTCCCTCAGAAGACAGGATCGAAACATTTCCAAAACATCTTTCAAAGGTTTTATTATACTGGACTCACCCCATAGCATGTGCGTACATCACAGGTACATTTGCATTTGGCACATAAGGAGGCATAACACAGGCCATGCTTTGATGCCAACAATGCAGGTCTCCACTGTACGTGTGTTTTTGGTCATCTCTGAGAAGGGAGTCTACTTTTGAATGTACTGTTCACAGATGTCTGGTCCAAGGAATGTGCTCTTTTTTTTTTTTTTTAGGTGAATTCTCCATAGCTAAATTTAAACATGAAATATCCTGGAACTGAGTTAGAAGCCCGGGTCAGGGTGTGTTCTAGACCCTAATAACTGACTCAGAATGCAAACCGGGTACCCCAAATGTGCCGATAAGAAATGGGCACTCAGAGAGCAAATAGGGTACCCCAAATATGACCTGACACAAACTGAGGAAACCCAGTCTGTATCAGGCAAGCCTGCGGTAAGGATATGATGAAGCCTGCTGTAGTCCTGGCACACACATCCAGCTGGCTCCCTACTTGAGAGCTGGCTTCCTCACAGATACACGGCTGGCATTTTAGTGGATGTTCTAAACCAATAATGCCAAAGCAGAAGACATGTGGGGGTCTCCAGGATAATGGTGTTTCCCAATAGCTTCTACTCAGTTGTTCCCTCCCAAGTATCAGTATCATACTCAAGTGAGTTCACTATCACTGGGAAATTTAGACTGTATTGTGATAAACATCTAAAGCCTAATTAATTTTAAATATAGTTTACACAGGTTCACATGTACACATGCATATACTCATACACACGTGTGAGCACACATGCACACACATACATGATTTTTTTTTCAATTCTATACCCTGAAGTACAGATATGTTTTCACTGTGTTCTCAGAGTAAATAATGTGCATGTAGCATTTACTCTGTCAAACAATGAGGGAGATAATGAAAGTCATTTCAGATGATTGCCCGATAGACACAAGAGTTCTCATGAGTTGAAGTTTACAGGCCACACAAGACAAGAAGATAAATTTTTTTTAGTCATCACCTGCTTAGCAAATGCCACACCAGTTCATCATGACATTAACCACATTGTATGATGAGGCTATGTCAAGTTCTTATGAAACTTTTATTTGGATTGTCTTAAATTTCCATGTTCTTCCATATTTGAAGGGTATGAGTGTATGTATAAAATGTTCTATTAATATAAGCATGACAGAAATACATGGACTATGAATAAAATAACAATATTAAATACTTGCAATTCAAGAGTAAAATAAAAAAAATTTCATCCAAAATCCAACATATTTTTTAAAATGTACCGTGCACAAAGGTAAGGAGCAGTAATTACAACAACAAAGTACTAGGGCATGTAACACAGAGAATTTTAATACAAATATTTTCTATTAAGCATTCTACCAAAGTATTTGATGCAATTTAGAAGTACTAATTAATTCACTGTTGATACCTCAATGGTTCATTGCTTTCCATCTCTAAATGTGAACTCGGAATGAAGCACACTATTTTGAAAAATGGCCAGTTTGAAACATGTATGATAGGGCATGATCTGGATTACTTGGTACGCCACAAAAGACACAGCTTACTGTAGTCCATGAAAGGCAGTGGATGGAGTGTTTATCGAGTTTGTTTGAGGAGTATTCACAGCACCTACGAATACAGCAATGACCAAGACAAAAACCTCTGTCCAGGGAATCCTTGGTCTCTTACAGTACCAAACAGCCTTCTTAAGAAAAGCAGCTGCTTCTGGAAGAATGATCGAGAGTCGCTATTTGGTTGAAAGAAGTCAACAGTGGTATGAAATCAAGATTCAAAAATCTGCTGTGAGCTAAGAGATATTTTGTAATACTCTGTTCTTCAGCCAGTGAGCTGGAAACATCCTACAGGACAAGTTGATAAACTGATCCACAATCCAGCAATCCAGTCTATCTTTCCTTTATCATGTTATCTGGGTGACCATGGGGTATTTAATAAGGTATCAAAAGAAAAGGAATTATAACAGATAGCAAATGTTACCTTTTTTTATAATTTATTTTCTTCAAGTTACATCTCAATCACAATCCCCTCCCTACTTCCCCC
>CAJQZJ010032332.1:7541400-7558334 GCA_907164525.1 Lophiomys imhausi
AAAAACATCTTCTTAGATCCAGAACACCCTCTTGATTCCTAAACAACATAAAATTTAACTATGAGACTCTAGCTATCTATTCTTCAACCACCTCAGAGACCTGAGAGGGATAAATATATCTGATTATATAGGAAGTGCAGGGCCTGCAGCTTCCAAAACTAAGAAATGACATACCAGTGCTTGCCTGGACAGTTCCCATTTTCTCTCCATACATTACAGCATCAATCTTCAGCTCAAATGGGAAACAAATAACTCTAACAGATTTAAAAAGGTAACATTTTTAAATCTGTTAGAGTTATTTGTTTCCCATTTGAAAGTTCTGCATTTAGAAAATTTATAGTTCTCTTTAGAATGACTATTACCAAAATGTGTCATGTAGTTTTGTCTCTATACTTTTTAAGTTTTTGCTTCAGACCTCAAAGACCCTTTCCCACTTTCCCTTCACTGTCTAGAATTTGTTAAACTGATGAATGAACTCAAGAGTGAATGAGTCAGAGCTGCTGGAGGGGAGGGGGTTACTGCCAGAGTACTCAACGAGTAAGTGGGTGTTTACGGCAATGGCATGAGGTGTCACTAGCTCTCCAATGCAGGCTTCTGTTATTTCTAAAAACAAAATGGACAGGACAGTGAGTTAAGCCCAATCTTCCAACTTCCCCCAGTACTGGAACACAACAGCCACTCTGTTTCACAGTATATAAAACTCATTTGGCTTAGTTTCTTCAATATATTACACTCATTTCCATTGAGCTCATTTGTAAAAAAAGGCCCATCTGTAAATTGGCAGCTGGGATCTATTCAAGTAGCAAGACACATCCAAAGAGAAAACACTCAATTCAAAACTTCAAAGTCAAAAGAAAAAATTAAATTATATTTCATAAATCAAATTAATAAAATATTTTTGTTTTTTAGAATCCAGTAACATGAGACTGTTGTATTGAAGTTTTAAAAAGCCTATGATTTGAAATCCAAAGGCTTGGATTTAAGTCACTCATTGGATCTTGTATAATTCACTACTTCATTTCTATGGATCTTGGGATCTTCATTATAAAATGGATGTGGAAATGAAAGCGAACTTCTCAGCACAGTAAAGGACATTACATGATGTTTGTGAAGCATGCTTCCTTCTATAGACACATAAATTCATACTAACTTTGATCCCTTCTGTGTCCCCATAGTATTCTTTATATTAGGCGTTGTAATTACGGGTTCCACATAAGTGACTTAAGGAAGGGATGGTCTTATCTTTCTTTGTACGTCTTTTCACAGTGATAGGTACACAGTAAGTGTGCACTAGAATAAATGCATGCTTTTATCAAACACATGATACAAGTTTAAAAACACAAAAGCAAGTTTAAAATCCTGAACCAAGGCATCTTTTATCTTTAAGGAGGCCTCTTTCAAAATTTAAGGCAGGTATACAGACAAAAGGAAAAGTTTCAATAGGTAAGTTTTCTGTAGATTGGTAACTAACCAGCATGTTTATCCACTTATCAGGATTCTGTCTAAGACAGCCAAAACCCCCAAATCAGGAATGTCAGACACCTTTATGGCACAAAGGAAATATTTTCTCTTACATATACTATAGCTCTCACACAAGCACTCACCATGGAGGTTAATATAATGGCCACATTAGTCAATGACATTCTATTTCTCTTGGCTTTGATATTTATCTCACATGTAATGTCTTACATCTCATGTATATATAAATGTATACATATGTACATACATACATATATATACACACATATTCAAAAATACACACACTACATATTGAATTCAAACAAAAGCCTGTATTGCTGATATTCTTTAATCCCAATGGGAGAGGGATTTTATTGGCCAGTCATACACATATGGTAGTGAAATAGTAAGAGTATCATCAGCAACTGTAAGGGTTTGTTTCTCTCTTGTAGTATAAAAATCCTAAGGTGCTTCTGGATATGAAGAAGAGGCTGAGATGTAAGGCTACTGTGAGAACTATCATTGTAGAAATGAGGTTAACTTTGCTAAGTAATCCATTTTCTTTCACCTAAGTGGTGTAAACAATAAGATGTAAAATACTTCAGTCTGAGCAAGAGGAAGGGGAATTTTACATCTTAATTAGACTTTATTAATTACATTCTAAAAGGAAGACAAGCAAGCCCCACATACCCTTCTGTGCAGATGGGAGCACATAGGAACTATCTTTGGTTATGGGGGCATATGCCCCTAGATATACTTTTAGGCCATTTCCAAGAAGGAATGATGGGCTCTTAATTAAGGGTTGAACAGAGCTGAGAGCTCCGCCGCTGCAACCTAGTGTGGGTTGGCTTCTTTCACATCCAAGCTGGCTGCAAAACAGGCCAAGCATGACAGGATGCTTAAAACTTGTAGCAGTAAATGACTTGAGGGTCACATAATTGTTTTATAAACAGATGCAAGATGGGAGAAAGTGACAGTACTCTCTGCTGCAATTCAGAGGAGAGTGAAAACCAACCTGGGAATTAATGGAATTAATTTGGAATTTCAGAGATCTGAAAGCTTTCTAATACCAGGAATTTCAACTTCGCAATTTCAGGACAGCCCTGCTGTTGGCCTTTCCTGACCTGTTGTGAAGTAAATCAGGCACACTAATGTGGGCTAACAAGTCTTTTTCACACTGCTCCATCCCGCCCCCCCCCCCTTCCCCTTTCTCGGCAGACATGCCTTTCTGCCTCACTCTGTCTAGCCAGTCTTCGTCAAAGCACACAAAATGGTCACTGCAGCCCTGCATTACTACTCATTAGATCACAGGGTAGTCAAGTGGAACTGCCCGGGGTTCCCAAAGGAGAACTATACTTCAAAAATCTGTCCATGTCAAATGAAGAAAAAAAACCCCGAGCATGGGGTCATCCAGATCAATGATCAAAAGAAACTGAGAATGAAGGAGAAAAAAAGCACACCCCCGTTTTTGTTAAACACACACACAGGTCTGATTTATTAGCAGGAATATAGAGATAAGATGAGCTCCCCCACACACACCCCGTTTTCAGTTTTAACAGAATAATTTGCTTTAATCAGGTCCTGTCATCTGTTAAACTTCAGACTTTTAAAAAAATCTAAGACAAATTCTTAAAATTTCCCTAAAAGAAAACACACTCCAGGAAATCCAGTTTTTAGGAGGACTATCACATGTTTCCAAAAACACTTGAAAAGCAATAAAAGTAATACAAAGTAATCCACCTTTAATGCTTGAGGAGAGTCTATTTAGATCTGAAAGAACCGGTGCTACATACACTCAAAAATAATCCCAGCCACCTCTTGGGCATTCAGAGAGAGAAACAAGCAGGCTGTCAATCACAGGCTATGAAAGGCAGATTTCTGGGCCTCTGAGAGGCCATAACCTCTGCAGGTAGCCCACACCTCTCCTGTCACCACCATCATTTCTTGCCCTCTCAAAGGAGTACAGTTTACACATGCTTTTACAGTTTTTGAGAGAAGATAATTTAACAGTACTGCAAAAACAGCCTGTTGAGATTGAGCAGAATGGCTTGTCTACAACAAAATTTACTATCAAATTTCACAAGTGAAAAGGCACAAGATTTTATTTTTTCTGGTTTCTTCCTCAGAGAAAAGTACATTTTATTACCTAATGGTGAAAAGAGAGAAAGTTTTGACAAGAATGCTATTAATATATGTTTGTGTGACATTAACACAAATACTTATAAAGTACTGTGACAGAAATTACAAGTTGCATAAAGTCTTCCTTCAGCGCTCTTTTGTTCTTTGCTGAACTACCTTTCATCCTTGCAATTGGAATGCAGTCTTTAACAACACTCCAGAGTCTATGTATGGAGAATGCCTAACTTGGACATCTTTCTGTTTCACTCCTGGAAATCTGAGGAACACCCCTGAGGCTCACCCCCACAGCAGGCAAGGTTCTCAGTGCCTGAACTGAACACTCTGGAGGTGGCCTGTCAGGAGCGGAGAAGACAAGGAGGGCAGCACTGTGTGGTGATCTTCATCAGCTTTGCTCCTCATTGTGAGGCAGAGTCTAGGGTTATCCCACTTTACAGATGAACGGGGACAGTCAAGGTGTGCCTTGACAGTAGGAAGCAGGGCTCCAGAAGGCCTGCTTAAAGAGTCTCACCATTCGTCATCTCCACACTGAAAGAGGAGTACCCACTAGGGTCCATGCTTATATCAGAGGTCGCAGTAGCTTCAGTTTTACCAAAGGAACCTTACTTAGGAAATGCTGGCATGTGTACATACACATTCAAAGCTATTCCGAAGCAGCTTTGCTTAAGAACAGGAAAAACCCAGAAACAACTTAAGTTTCATCAGTAAGGGAATGAATACATGAACACCTGCAGAGGAGGCCCTGCCCTGGAATGAAAATGGGTGAATTAGGACTACCATATTCCATATTCATACTCCCAAATATGTAATTTGAAAGCATACTGAAATGCATTACACAATATGCTTCTGAACAGACATCATCACTGAAATCGCTTGTACCTCCCTTGGAAACATGGCTAGGTAGTAAAGCATGAAAAAGTGGACTATATACAATACGTAACAACTTTAAGAAGCTGTTTCCTTTTAAAGGGATGAGGATGGGGAAAAGACAGGAGAGAGCAAGGAATGAGTTTCAAAGTCATATTTTGTGGTCTGTTTCTGTATAAAAAAGATCTGAAACACGCTGAGTAAGTGTTATCATGTGCTAAGACTACACGATGGATGAGAAGTATGTTTGAAAACTTTCAGAATTGAAATCTGATTACCTGAGATTCACAGCTTCATATAATCAAAAGTGAATCTGTCTTGCAAAATTGGAGAGCATAGTTTCTCCAAGTTCTCTCATGTGACTCAGTAAGCTGCTTAAAACCCAAACACTGGTAACTAGAGATCAAGTGTAATAACTTGACCCGGCCATATCTTAACTGTATCCATGCCTTTAAAGTAATTATATTAATCAATATATATAGTCTACATTTCATTTTGTTGTTAAGCAAAATTCCATTAGATTGGTGCTTCTAACTTTTTGACACTCAAAATTTGGCAATCAAATTGTCTTGCTGAAGATGGAGTTGTAAATGAAAGCCAAGCAGGACATGTGAGCAGAAAAGAGAGCCACTCTGTACTTTCTTGTCCTCCTTAAAATTTTTATGGTGTGTGTGTGTTTTAAGATTATCTAACATTCCATGGAAATCCAAAAGAAATTAACATATCTTCTACAGGAATTTAAGTAATCTCAAATGCAATTACTTTTTAAAAATGACAATTTGTAAAGAAACTTCAATTGCAGAAGTTACTCTAAAACTAACCCCAATGAGAACAAATCCAGGATTTAGTGTCATATCTCTTTCTTGAACAGCTCTCTGTAGTCCTGGCTGGCCTAAATCTCACTACATAGACCAAGATGGTCTCAAACTCAGAGACCCACTCGCCTCTACCTCTCGAGTGCTGGGATTAAAGGTGTGCACATTAATGTCCAGCTCTGATGATGTTTAATAGTATTATTTTTTCCAGTTGAGCATTACCATAACTAAAGAATTATATGGCACATCATATCTGGAAGTCAACTAATAAAAGGCTATTAGGATCTTTGCATATCACTGTTAATGTATAAAGCTGTAAAACTACAGAATCATATCAAAAGTCTTACCAAAAACAATGTCTAGGGACTCATGGCCATAGTTAGTATAAATTAAGCAAAAAATAATCTATACTTTCTGTGTTTACATTACTTGAATTAATGTGGCCATTAAAGGGGTTCCACAACATTTGAAATCATAAAAAAGAGTATATTTCTCTACCTCAAAAAAGAGAAAAACCTCATAGGATAGAGAAATCTTCATAATAAGAAAAGAAAACACAGAAGTTCTGGTAAGATAACAACACTCAGTAGCTAACAGTATTTGCTGTTCTAGTACATGGCATGAATTTAGTTCCCCACACCCACATGGTGGCAGGGGACCCAGCACCCACTTCTGGCCCATGTGCGCACCAGGTAAATGCACAGTAAGCATAATACATTCAGCAAACCAATCATACACATGAAATAAAAATAAAATATCTTTAAAAAACAATCAAGCAGACAGAAACATTATCTTAATAATCAGCCATTGTTCAAGCAACCTTGTCACCTCACGCTATATCTGAAAGCCTGTTTTCCCCATTACACTAAAAAACTGGCCATTATTAATGTAAAAGTCATTGAAAAAGCCAGTTACTTAAGAACAAAATCAATCAAAAGATAGCAAGATGGCCAAACCTACGCCAATCTAAAACAAAAGCATCAGCATATAAAATTATGGTAATTTGTCATCCACCTTTATTGGCCCGCATATGCATCACATAATTACAATTATCTATATCCAATTATCCACTTATATAATTCAAATATTTAGAGAATTATCGAACAAAATGGGCAACCTGTACCAGTTTAAATTAAAATACTGTAAAATTAAAATGTAAATCTTTATACATGGAAGAGAGAAAGGTGTACTTAAGAGTGTGTCTTCATGTTCTTAAAAATCAGGGCTTTGTTATAAGAAAAAGAACCATTATTTGGACTGAAAGCGAGAGCTGTTGGGGGGAACAATAAATACCTTAAACTAAAAAAAAAAAAAAAAAAGAAGGGAAGAGGATGGTGGGGCTGAGGGGGAGGAGGGTGGAAGGGTGGGACTGGAGGGGGGAGTAGGGAGGGGATTGTGATTGAGATGTAACTTGAAGAAATAAAAAATAAATTATTAAAAAAAAAAATCAGGGCTTTGGGGTGCAAACATTTGCTTTTCAGAATAAGAAAAAATCCACTGAAGATATGACTCTAAGTGCATATGAGTTATATCTCTGACTCAAGATCCTTTCTGGTTTATCTTTATGTATCCTGTAGTGAGTATTCAATCCTTCTGTCACTGTGGTCTACTAATGTCTGAGAGAGAACACCTTGCTTTTACAGAACAGCTAAGAACACCCATCAGCTGTTCCCAAAGATTTCCCTAGCAAGCTTAGTCTCATTTTATTTCCTTGCTCCCCCTGTCAAAAGTGTGTACAAGTTACCCAGATTTTCCACCTTGGCTCCTTTTAACAAAGCCCTTTTTTTGGCTTGACAAATTATTAGTCATAACTTTATACGCTAAAAATAAATATTTGACAAATTCTAAATGTTAAAATTATACTGTTCCATGCAACATCTAAATTATTCTTCAGCTCACAGTATACAGAGCCCTCTTCCCCTATGGTTCAGTTAGCTTAAGTTCATATTTAAAAAAGTGATCCCAGATATCTAATAGAATGACTTCCTGCCCAATCACTATCTATATAGTATTCTTTTAAGACCTCAAAACCTCATTTCAGGTATAGCTTGAACTGAGGTACTCTCTCTCCCCACTGTGCACAGCTGAATCTAGCGCCCAAACTTGTTTAATTATAAGCCTAAATAAAACAAACAAAATCCTCAAAACTTCCCTTATTGCAACAGTGCAGTAGGAAATATCTAAATTTTTGGGGGGAGGGTCAAAGATTTATATGCATACAAACTTAGATGGTGATTTCTAGTAAAAAAGATAATTGTAGCTTTATTGTTAGAAAGCTTTGCTCTTAAAACATAGCAAAGATCATGATGGATTCAGCCAGACGAAAACCACGTGGTGCCTTCAAAACGAGATGCTATTTTTCATCGGATCTCATAAAACAACCTCATGCTGGTATTGAAAGCAATTATTACATTTTTGTTTGAAACTACTAGATCAATTTCTTCAACATATAAATATTCATGGTTGTCATAATGGCCTCAAGTGCAGGGCTACTTCTTTGCATATTTGTCCCAAAGTGCTACATTATTTTTGTAAGACCACAGATAGTTTCTTTTCACAATTTTAGGAATGCACATTCTAAAGCTGAAAGTATTCATTAAATTGAAATAGCTTATTTAGTATACCAAACATTTCCACATGATCACAAGGCTGCTTTCTCCTCATTAAAAATTATATCCAAATATGAAGTTTCTAACATGAAAAATTGTAGAAAATGAACTGAACAATAAAGTTCTAACATATGACCTGGACCTGAGTCTACTGGATCAAACTATGTAATTAGGCAATTTTATACATCTAATGCTGCTTTGTTTTTATTGCTGAACTGTCTGATACCTGAAAATTGGTACTTGGCTTTATAAACTACTTCATTTGATACCCAAAAAAAAAAAAGAATTTTTAAATAAGAGATTGCAGCTCACATGGAGAATTCTACAGAAAGGGATATTACTAAAGAGAGAGAAAGAACAAGAGGTTGTAAATTTCAGTAAAGGAAAGAGAGGAGGCCCTGCAGACAAGTCAGTACTCACTGACAGTGTCTGTGTGCAATGCAAGAATGGCAGCTGCTAAGCAGTATTCACTCTAGTACCTGTACCATTTTGGGCACGGAATTCGTTGTTTTTGTTCAAGCAGGTATAACTCACAGATAGCCAAGGTGGCAAGAGAAAATACCCCTTCTAAGTCACATAGTATTCTACCCTTCTCAGAAGTTGGAAGCAAGTAATATTTTTTATTTCATGGTTTTGTTCTTAGAGGTAGGAGGCCATGCACATGTGATTTTCATATCTGTACAAACATGGCAGAATATTTTCAGTCATGGCCAGAAGTAGATTGTTTTCTTACTTGCTTTCTTCATGCTGTAGCAAAGGATGCCAGCCTCATTATAGACCTTGCCAGGTCCCCAGACTTTCTGTGGTCTGGCTTGGCTGTGATTACTGGTCAAAACCTTTAATTACAGTATATAGTTTGTGCAGCTGCCTGGAAATTGGTCTCGGGGTCAGTGGCTCTTCCCGTTCCCTTCTTTCCATTCTTTTGAAGCAATATTGCTGAACGGAAGGCATTGTTCCAGCTTTCTGGTGGGCTCTGTCTGCTGCACAATATGAGTAGCTTTGCAATCACTCTGGCAATTGATTCTTCAACTGCCTTTAGGTGGTCAATTGTAATTCAATGGCTCCAGCCACCTTTTCTTTCATTCTCTTGGGGTCTTTTATTACTTAATTTGCAATAATATTAGGGAATGTCTTCTTCAGACATGTCACTAATGTCTTATTGATTATGAAGCCAGGAGTACAACTGACTTTTATGCAAGTGCCTGTTACAATGTCTCAATATGTTCTTTTTTCTGGACTTCTGATGCTGATCTTTGCAGTTATCTTGTAAGGAATTTACCTTGTAATGAATTGTACTTAATTCTGATGGTTTTTCACTCTAAAGACGCTAATGAATTTCTCTTATGATATTCTCACTGAGACTAATTTATGTGGCTATAGCTAGAGGTATTTATGTAACTTCCCCAAAGACAGACTCATTGTTTTAAAAATAAATAGGACTAGTGAAGTTTCCATAGTTCATGCTCTATTTTTTAAATACAAAAACTGTAATTCTGAGCTCTCTACAACTTAGAAATAGTTAGCTAAGCGACAAGATCTGTGAAGAGAAATTCATCATGAACTTTCCAGACTATTAAAAAAATATCTAGACAATGCTTTCAGGAGTTATATAAGGAAAGAAACTATTAAGCACAACTCCCAGGTTACCAAACTAGGAAGTTTTTAAAATTTGGGAAAGGGGAGGAGAAAGAACAAAAACATCTTGATCTAATGAAGGAAATAAATCTTTAGTGTATTAAGTCTCAAATTCTCAGCCCTGGACAAAATCCAGCATATTAACCTCTCTCATTAGGCTCAGCCATTCCAGAGAAACTAAGGGTATTTTTTAAGCAGACACTATGTAATAGAATAATGATAATAATTATCATAATGATAATAACTAACGCTTATTGTGCTTTTATCTTCAAAGCAACTTACTGACATTAACTATGTGTCTATCTTCAGATTAATTTAACTTGACAAATGTTTTAACTTTGTTAGCTATGGACTGTGATTGAGTTTTCTTTTGCAAAGTATATAAATAAATAGATATAAATAGATAGATACATAAATAAAACTCAATACAAACTTCTGCCTCAAAGCTAACTTATTGCCTTTAATGAATGATAATTAATGAATACTAAGTTTTACAGAATACAAACTTGAAATATAGGTAGGAAGGGTAATATATTCTTATAATTAAATCCATATTGTTTTGATAAGACAAGCAAATACTGCTTAATTTTTAAGTTAGTAGGTCTCTAACCTCAATAGTTATGATTCTTTGTCATAAAATATATAAATATATAAGAAAAATAATTTTTTTTTTTTGGTTTTTCGAGACAGGGTTTCTCTGTGTAGCCCTGGCTGTCCTGGACTCACTTTGTAGACCAGGCTGGCCTCGAACTCACAAAGATCCGCCTGCCTCTGCCTCCCAAGTGCTGGGACTAAAGGCGTGCACCACCACTGCCCAGCTAGAAAAATAATTTTTAAAAGTCCTGAGCTTCACTAATGTAAGAAAAGATTTTATTAGGCTAAATTTATTTTTATTAAATTGCAGTCATTACTTTAAAACCATCTCAACTGTATTCTCTCAGAACTTCATATGTACTATAGCTCTTTACATGAGAAATCTAAACAGAAAAAATGTTCAATGTTAATAAATGAAACAAACTCACTATGATTAAAATAGGCAATTATTTTAAAGTGAACTAAAAGACTATTATTTGGTCAGAAGATCTGCTACTTTTTATGAGAATTTGGAAAGAAAATAGTAACAAGGAATACTATTAAATGGCTTGCTAATTGACAAACACAAGTGAAAGTACACAAAATCAATCATTTCCAAAAATAATAACAGTTTAAAGCTCTTAAAAAAACCCATAACAGGGGCACAGTGTTGAGGACTCACTGCAGACACAGTGCTCAGCTCACAGCAGGACTGAACCCCAGGAAAACCAACGTTTCTGCACCCTCCTGATGGAAATGGATGAGCTGGACTAAGTAAAGGCAGTCTCCAGCAATCTGGATAAAGCAGGCAGCACTGGGCCAGCAGGAACTCATGTGGGAGAAGACCCAGAGGTGGTCATTCTTCGAACAACAACATAGGACAGAGACACAAACAAGCCATACTCCCTGTCCTTCAGGGCTTATGAATTTCAGAAGTTGGCAGCAAAGTTAAAAGGAAGTCATTTTAATATTATGATCCGGATAAGTCCAGAGTGCTAGCAGAAATCAGTAGCGCACCTACAGGGGCCATGAGCACTGAAGAAGACTTTCTGTTGTGATGTGATCTTTACAGAGGTTTCCAATGCTTCCAGCTTTACATGAGGTGAAGCCTTGCTAACAATGAAGTAAGGAAGAAATGGAGAGGAGATTATTTTTGGGAGCATGCACTGCCACATTTTGAAATGTGTTTCTTTACTGCTCCATCAAAATAATTTCCTGGGTAAGGATGTCCCTTTCTGAAGTAACAGATGTGTCAGTGAATGAAGATTTTCTTAGTTTGTAGTAGACACTGCAGATTCCCATTACCTAGTCAGATGAAGAAACTCAGTTAACAATGAAGAATGGTAACACCAAGCAAGATAGATGTACAATCAAGGAATTATTTTTTCTTAAGGAATGCATATAGAAATTTGAATGACTATACAATACGTAAACTGTTCTTTTTTAGTATTCTCAGCTTAAAAGTTGCTCTTTAAAGTGCAATTTTTATAATGATGTTTTTGTAACTAATTGTTTGCTAACTCAGCTTTTCTTACAGGTCAAGAAACATTTTTAAAGAAATAACAGTCGTTCAGTGGAGAACGGACTCCCAAACTCTGTCATTACCTCCCAAAATTTAACTGTAATAGTGTGGAGTACATCTGTAAGGAATGGACAAAATTATCTGCATCTCTTATATCATTTTAGAATAACTATATGTCCCATAAGGGAGTTTCTGAACTGCTCACACCATAGATATGTACACTGCTCTATGTGAAATCAAATCCATATTCTAAAATGCTGCCAAGAAGCAGGTCAAGATACATGGAGAACTCTTTAGACTTAAAGTATAGTACACTTCCCAATGAAAATACAGTTTCCTCCATGCACAGAAAGTGACATTCAGTCCAACTAAACATTTTATGCAATTTTTACAATGTTGTTCATTTTCTTTATTTTTATTTTTTTACTGTTTATTTATTACTTCAATTTACATCTCCATCACAGTCCCCTCCCTCCACCCTCTCAACCTTCCACCCTCTCCCCCTTCTCTCACCTATCCTACTCCTCCAGAGTTGTTCATTTTCTAATAAAAGACCTGTCATCACGGAAATTCTGAGAAGACCCTAGTTTACAGTTCCTTCATAGAACTACTAAAGAGAACTACCCTATGGTTGAGCAATACCAATACAAAATGAATTTGCAAACTAGAGGTGCAATATTTCATAACACATATTAAAGAAAGGAAAAAAGGCACATAACATGAAGACTATCTATAAACAGGAATTATGATTAAGGGTGATAGATATATGCCATAAAAAAACATATGTATCCTTCTTCCAGAAGACAACTACTGTCTACAGATTAAAAGTCCTAAGGATTGAATGTATTTCTTAGAAAATTTGAATGCATATATCCCTATGAAACATGGTGCAAATAAGCCAGTAATGCTTGTAAATACCCTCTCACATTTCTACTCTATTATTTTCAAATATAACACCATGCTCCATGCACATTGCATCAAAATTAATAGACACCATAATCACAAATTTCAACTGTAATACTGACATTCTAATTTAGAATCTGGATTTTTCCAAGCTGTAATTAATGAAGCATAAAACTAACCAAGTCACTGGGCCTTATAATTCTGCTTCAAAAATCTGTTTCATGGTTTTCATATTTTTCAATTAATATTTGTAGTAATAAAAACATTCAATAATGAATTTTAATGTAGCATTTCTGAAAAAGTTTGGTGCTGTGAATTAAGGATACCTATAAACATCAAATCAAATGAAATTGTTAAAAATAGGGACTGTTTCCTTCATATTAACAAAATGTGTCATTTTATATGGTCTGGTAAAACCAATAAAATGAAAATAAGATATTTTAAAAGCCAGGAAGTAAAAGAATGACAGTCAGCAACTGTGTAAAGGGAAAATAGGATTACATTTATTGGGTATTATATCAACCTAACTTCTCATAAAATACTCTTGATCTACTTAGTAACTTCAGAACTGAAGTATGCTCTCCAAAGGGAGTTGTAAAACAAATTAGATACAATTACAATTCAATACAAATAAAAAGCCAAACTATTTACTCCTAAGAGTTCTCATTTTATAGCTTTACCATTTAAATTAGACGAGATTTTCTCCTAATCTATCAAGTGGGCCACTTGGCATAAGCATAGCTTTTTCTAGTATGTTTTCCATAGAGAAAAGTAGATAATATGAATATATCCTGAAAAACTGTAACTACACCTCCCTAAAATGAACATAACAAACATCTGGTCTAAGAATTGCTTGGCTTTCCAACATTATATAAGGGTGTTTTTTTGCCCAGTATTTTCCCATGGTGTTTGTTTGTTTTGCTTTGTTAAAAATCAACGTATGCTTCTACTATCAATTCTCAAGATACAAAAATCTTTAAATTCTGGTAAGCTGAACAAATCACTACTAGGTATATTACAGAAAGGGAAGATATGCTATGTACAAGATTCCACTTGTTTCTCAAACGGCAACGAGGTAGCTAGCTGGGTACATTGCCCAATTGTGGGTTATGGAGTAATTTTAACCATTGTCTTCCTTTCTTAATTTGATGCTTCATACAGTCAGCAACATGCACAGCATGAGGTGGGGCTAAAATATTTTACTTCCTGATGATTTTTATCTAGTCAGGATCCCGGTGACCATTCACTTTTCTATTGTGGGTCATACTGACTTCCATCCACTTTTAAGTTAACAGTCATCTTAATAAACAGGGGAATTCTTCAATTTTACTCAAGTGACAGGGCAAATCCTGGCACATTTCCCCCCGAAAACATAAAAGAGGAATCACCAAACCGAAGAGCACACTGTTTCTTCTTACCTGTTTCTCACTGTTAGTGCTCCCTGTTAAACTGAAGGTATCTTCCTTGATGTCTTTAGCAGAATTTCCCCTTAAAAATCACAGATCCTTTGCAGGGTAAAATATCAATCTTTTAGTTCTCAAAGGCTCACCAAATATATACAAACTAGTAGGCACAAACAAGCAAAAGCTATAAGACACAGGGCACGTGGTATCTTAATAAAAGACAGAAGAGCAAAAAGAGGACCATGTCTAAAGATATTTCTAAATACAAGTCTCAAACATATTTCAAGTAACAGGGGACTCTGTTTGCTTTTAAATTTCCTACCCTGGCCTGCTGTTCCCAACCAATTTGAGATTATTGTTTATATAACATGGAAGATGCAGTTTCACAACTCCATTTTTATGCCAACAATAAGGAATTGATTTAATTCTTAAAACATTCCTAAGAGTGTTTCAATCAGGCTTCATATAAACACTCTATAGAGAGTAACCTCTTTGTCATCAAGAGAAAGATGGGATGCTTCCTTTTTTCAGCCAAACTGAAGCAAGGGTGAGCACTTCATTATGCCTCTACAAATCTTAGGCCTGCCAAGCAATTTTCCCTACCCTAAAAATTCTCCAAAATACTCTCTTAACATGTACCTGTATAGTATGTGTTGATACACTATGGAAAAGTGCTTTATGTAAAACATCTTCAAACTGGTATTATATAAATTCTGTTTACCAACAAAATGGTCTAACAAAATTATATTAAGTTGATTCAAGTAGGAAGGAAAAATGAAGTTCTTGTGCATTCTAGTATGTACAAGTTTGAATCATTTTCAAACAATATCTATGAATATTCCATATTGATAGACATCAATCAGGCAATCACAAAGGGATATTTGTGATTTTTTAAAGAAAAAATTGCCAGTTAACACACACAAGGAATACTCAGAAGCAATTAACTGCTAGAAGCTTCCTGTATTCAATGTAAGTCTTTGACTCATACAGAGGGTACCATGGGTCATGAATTAAGTTTAACATTATCTGTTGGGGCTGGAGAGATGGTTCTTCCAGAGGATGCAGGTTCAGTTTCCAGGAGAGCTGACGCCTGAGCCTCCAAGGGCATCTGCACCCACATTCACATAACCTCCTCACCGTAACTGAAAATGATAAACATAAATCTTTAAAAAAATTTTTTCTTTGTTTTCTGATGTCTAAGAAAAAGTTCCTTTAAAAATGCACAGAAGAGATAGCTCAGAGGTTAAGAGTACTGGCTGTCCTTCCAAAGGTCCTGAGTTCAATTCCCAGCAACCACATGATGGTTCGCAACCATCTACATTGAGACCTGGTGCCCTCTTCTGGTCTGCAGGCATATATGCAGGAAGAACACTGTATACATAATAAATGAATGAATGAATGAATGAATGAATAAATATTTTAAAACACACAGAAAAAAAATTCTGTAGGATATTACATCTAACATCACACTACAATATCATGCATACCTTTTATATGCACATAATTATGCTGTCTATCTGCACTGTCTAGTTTCCATATTGCCTATGAGAATGACAATGTAGTCTGAGTAAAGCACCTTGCAATAACCAATGTAGTGCTGGTAACAAAACACCCCCGCAGCATCCTTTTATATTCCTTCTACAGATAGAAAGTCTGATGGTAAGAAGTGAATGCTTAGATAAGAGTGTTAAGAACAGACCCAGGCAGCACCACAATTGCAGTTTAGGAGACCTGCACTTGCTTGCTCTCTCTCTCTCTCTCTCTCTCTCTCTCTCTCTCTCTCTCTCTCTCTCAGGGGGGGGGGATGTGCTTCAAAACAGAATTTCCCTGTGTAGCCCTGTCTGATCTTGAACTCAGAGAGATCTGCCTGAGGGTGACGTGCGTCACCACCACCAGGCTGCTACTTCTCTTTACAATCAAATAAATATAATCTCCAAAATCTATAAAGTGAAAAGGTAGTGAGTCTTGAATGCAGAAGGGGTAAACTACAGAAAGCTCTGTAGGCTGAGTACCAAATCTCTGTGGTTCATTGATTTTTTTTGTTTTTTTTTTTTAAACATATGAACTATCTATATATGGGCCCTCTTCCATTTAACCCTGCAAAATTGAATAAATCACTCAATTAATCCTATGCACTTAGCATAAGTTGGTGAGAAGCCAGACACAGAACAAAGCTATTAGCCATGGAGCTACACTAAACGTGAGGGAGGCTTAGAGTTAAATCACATTATACTCTTGGTTCCTTATGTACTTTTTCAGACTGAAGGGCAACATCATTCCTATTAATCATTTTAATCCTAAGCTACTAGAGGTATTGCAGTTTTCTGAAGGAGAGGAAAAAATATATCCTGCAAAGTGCAGGTCAAAAGGAATACAACAGGAGGTTCAAGTCCACTGTACCTAAGTTATAAGCCATTTACATCCTATTATCTTTGTGCCAAAAATCAGAAACTTGGCCCAAGTGACACTGTTTACCCAGAATAGTCTCACACTTTCATAAGAGAGAAACAAGCTAAGAAATTCAATTAGATGAGGAAAACCAAGAGTGGAGCCATATTAGAAGATACTTTGTGGCACGGAACTTACAAGATAAGATATTGAGTTTTTAGCAACAGTAAGTATTTAAGAGGGACAAGAACATGGTATCTGAGGCTGCGTAATGTCTATTAAATGCACAGTGCTGGAGAAGGAAGCAAGTCAAAGTTAAATTAAAATGTCAAGTTACTCAGGCCTTTACCTCTTTGAAAGAAATGAGAAAATACCCAGGGGTGTACTCCAGTCAAAAAATAATTTGTTTTTTCAAGCAAGGTTGGGTGTATAAATATGTCTTATCAGACTCATGGTGGGTTTTCTGCTCCCCATGAGAACAATGGTTTCACAGCAAAAACATCATATCCGGTACACGAATAGCTGCTATATAGTCTTCCTAGATTCCACGTGGCAGCAACAGTTCAACAAACACCACGTGGACAGAATTATACCAGCACTGAGACATTCCCACCTCTTGTACTGA
>CAJQZJ010032332.1:7558344-7574410 GCA_907164525.1 Lophiomys imhausi
TCCCACCTCTTGTACTGAGCGGGCTGTTGGACAGAATTATACCAGCAGTGAGACATTCCTACCTCTTGTACTGAGCGGGCTGCTGGCTTGTCTTGATGACTGGCCAATATCAAAAACGGTAAAGTGCATAACTGTGGGTGCTGAAGAGCCGAGTGCAGTTCATTTCTAGCAGTTTCTAAATCATCCTCGGAAGAGGCGCTGTCTAATACGAATATTACTCCTTGAGATCCTTGGTAGTAGCGGCTCCAATATTTCCGGATATTATCAGCTCCTGTCAAAACGAAACGCATTTCTATTTTAAAAATAGTTCTCATCAACTTAAAAATGCCCCAATAGCAATTCCTACTGGAAAGCAATGTATCATTTCAAAGTGAGTGCTAAAGTGTGTGGTGCAGGGTAGACTAAAAACCTAAAAAATACAGACCATGCAGATAAGATAAGATGACCCAAGGTGAGATGAGATGAGATATCTGACAGGCAGATACAACAGGGAAGCAGAACACAGACACTGTTCTTCATGCTTTTATATCAAAATAAGTGCAAAAGTGACCAGGATAACACTTCTTTTATTTTTTTTTTATTTTATTTTTTTTTATTTTTGGTTTTTCGAGACAGGGTTTCTCTGTGTAACAGCTCTGGCTGTCCTGGACTCACTTTGTAGACCAGGCTGGCCTCGAACTCACAAAGATCCGCCTGCCTCTGCCTCCCAAGTGCTGGGATTAAAGGCGTGCGCCACCACCGCCCGGCTAACACTTCTTTTATTAAAGCCAAAAGAATGTTTTTAGAGTTTATTAGTCCTAAATAAACTGAGTAACATCCAGGTTTAGAGAGCAATGTGACCTACACACCCACCATGGCATCTTGCTATACCACTTCTGTAAGTTTGGTGGTAATTTTTAATATTCACCAAGTGTTTACTTTTTATATTGGCGGTGTTTGGAGCTGGGGCCTATAGAAGTAATCGGGTTGAAGATATAAGAGCAAGGGCCCCATGATGGGATATGGCTTTATGACAGGAGGAATGGACAGCCACACTTTCCAGCTCGGCCTCTCTGACCACTGATGTCTGAGGCCACATCAAGACACAGTGTGACCCTCACCAGACGCAGAACTTCAACCTGGGACTTCCCTGCCTCCAGACCTGCAGTAAATTTCTTTTTGTTAGAAATTACCCCATCTGTATTTTGTTGTAGCAACAGAAACTGGACTAAGACACGGAGCGGAGCAGCCTTGTTTAACTCCACACGGAGAGTTATTAGCATAATAACATTCTATGTCTAAATAGTGAAATTTGTGAACCACTAAAATCTTGGCCTTTCATGTATCTGTATAAATCCACTTGGGTTTACTACTCATAAGGAAAAAGAAAAGCCATTGAGCAGACTCATGGTGTCCATGAGACAAGGTGCCTTAGAAGAGATACTGGAGAAAGACAGTCTTGTCACTCTTGGTCTTTCTGACTGAATTGTGTTACTAGCCAATTTGCCTAGGAAGGGCACAGGCATGTCCTGTTACATGGTGACTCCTTTTATTTCTTTGATTTACAATTATGACAGGCTCTCTCTCTCTCTCTGTGTGTGTGTGTGTGTGTGTGTGTGTGTGTGTGTGTGTGTGTGTGTGCCCGCGCGCGCGCGTATTATAAACAGAGGGGGTGTTGCTGACTATATAATATTATTTAAGTAATTTACTAATCTGTAGCATATGAACCAGTCCCTATCAGTTAATAACTATATCTAGAGAACATTTAGCTCCAGCATGTGACTGACGTACTAGGTTAAATGTAAGGGACCCAAACAGTACAGACTAGAGTTGGGGAACGTTGGCTTGCAAAAGCCACTCATGAATATTTCTTCCCAACTCTGTGTTCAGTGATATCATATTACCAGCTCAAAACAAGCCAGAGTGGGAGGATTCTGGAGGTGGAAGTGAGTCAGTCCTCTTTTCTCTGGAGAGCTAGGACATCACTGGGTAAAACTAAGGAGCTCCAATTCTCAGTGAGAAATAGGAAATCAGAGGATCTGATAACAGTTTATTAAAGTACTGCCGCCAAGGTGCTCACCTAGAGCAAGGCAAATAAATCAAAAAGTAATATGTGTGACAAGGCACGTAGCATTTATTAAGCACATACTATACTCCTGGCACCGTGCTGAGTGTTGGGAATAAGCCATTCCATTCTTACAATAACTAAGGGACAGAATTATACCTGACTTAGGTTCTGAAACTCCTTTTCAGATCCTAAAACATAGAATAACTCATCATTACAGTACCCTGAAAAACCTAGTGACATAAGAGCATTAGGGCACTCAAAGAAAAATAGTCTCAAGTAAACAAACAAAAGGGATAAGAACAGTGTTGATACACATTAGAAAGGACTGAACCAAGAAAACAAATAAAAGATAAAGAGCAAGGAAATTTAAACCCTAGATTATTTGACATGTGAAATCCATTGCTTAAGTAGTGGGGAACCAACAAAACAACAGAGCTACTGAGATTAGCCGCATTAAGGTGATGTTTTCCTAGAAGCACAGCCTGCAATGGCCCTTCTTGCAAACATGATTACAGAAAGAATGCTCTCAAGAAAGATCAGGGATGAAGGAAGTTAAACTAGATAGGACATGAGTCATGCTAAAGGCCTGACTTCAGAGATCTCACCCCAGCTTGATCCTCCAAGGGGTTCTAAAGGTCTGCATCAAATCACATAATGGGTCCAGTCCAGAGGTCAGAATATCTCTGTATAGTTATTGGCTATGAGCCAACCCTAGGTACCTGGAGGGGACTGGGACCAGATCTCATAATTTCCCAACATATCTGGCTGGGGCAGTTACTGCCGGCCAAGAGTTGTCCTCTGGAGAAGGGCACAGGTGTGAGTCATTAGCAGCCAACAGCACAGCAGCTGGGAGGTGGACGAGCTGGCCTAGTAAAGCAGATCTGTGTAAGATGCCGACAGCATCTGTTACAAGCTAAATCCAGACACTATCCATATGCTAGAAACCCATCCATAAGTCTGCGGGACAGAAGTGACAGCCGACTTATCCAGTGATGACTATTTAAAAATAACAAAATACTGCTTGCATATGTACCAAAATTTACTACAAATTTTGCTAACATAAAAATGTGAGATACACAATTTTCATGTAATAATAATACATGCATTTGTTCTACTATTGATTCCACAGGCCAATGAGAACTTACAGAATGCTTTCACTGATTTTGTAACCAGTGAAACCAACAATTGTAAATGACCAATAACTAGTTCTGACATGTTTGGTGATGGTCTAACTGATTAATAAATATTAATTCACACATCAAAGGCAACCTGATGAGGTAGGTAATTTTTTTAAATTAAAGAGTTATATGTTTTTATTTTATGTGTAATGAGTGTTTTCTCTATGCACCATGTGTGTACACCAGAGGCCAGAAGAGGGCATCAGATCTCTTAAAATTGGAGGTGAGAAAGTTTTCACTCACCAAGTGGGTGCTGGGAACAGAACCTGAGTCCTATGCAAGAGCAACAAAGTGTTCTTAACCTCTCAGCCATTTCTCTAGCTCCAGAGACCTTATCAACACAAAAACCTAGACACAAAACTATTATGTAGATTTGTCCAAGACTATACATTCAAAACCCAGTTAGGTCTAAATGTGCTTGAGACAGAGTGATCATCAAGCAGAAGTGATGAACTAAATAAAGAACTATATTACCACAAAAGTCACAGCGAGGGGAAGGGCCGCAACAAAGGGTACCTAACACATGTATGCACACACATACATCCAAAGTGGCACTACTTCTAAAGCATATCCCAACCAACTGACCCAATCAATACTTTTAAAGTATCTAGTCCATAGAAGACAATGAGAGAGGGCCTAAAGAGATATTTAGAAAGCTATTATTCATCTTATTACAAAATATAAGATCCTATAAAAGTAACATCAAGTATAAGGCTTATAAATATATCAGAAGGAGCTGGGTGTGATGGTGCATGCTTTTAATCCCAGCACTCCAGACTTAGAGGCAGGTGGATCTCTGTGAGTTCAAGGTTAGTCTGGGCTACCTCTGTGAGTTCGAGATCAGCCTGGTCTACAAAGCCAGTCCAGGACAGCCAAGATTGTTATACAGAGAAATTATGTCTCAAAAAACAAATGAACAATCAGAAGGAATACACTGCATGATATCCAGGGCACCAATCATAAAGAAGTAAACACTGGACACATTTAAGAAACTCATCGGACACGATGGAAATCCAACTCAGGCAGGCATCTCTTTCAAGGAGAAACTATACTTTTATTTGACATATTTAGAAATATACAAGGCTTCAAAAAGGTGAGACAAAATGATAGGACCTCAATCAACAGTACTGATGAATGATTAAAACAATTAAAAGCAAAGAAAATTACTTTCTCAAGTGTCTTTTAATATGTATAATACATAAATATTTTATTGTTAATACTGGAAAGACATTTTAATCTCCTACAACAAAATCTCCATGAAACCTTTAGTATCCCTAAATTTCTTTACAAACGCCAAGTTTGGGATTCTAAGCTGCAATTTATCCAACTGCCAATGGCTTTAGTCAGCAGCAGCCTAACAGAGACTAGGGCCAAGGAAACCAGTATAGAGATGATAGTGGTGATTGTGGACAACAGTTGAGGCACCAGATTAAAATGAGGAATGGTTGTATCATTGACCAAGCTGCCAGGTGCTTTGAGGATGGTGACTAATTGGGAAGGCTATGGACACCTGTTTGATGGTTACTTTCCACCCAGGAAGGACATGCCATCTCACATAACTTGAAGCCACTCTTAATCCACAGATTGAACACTGCATGCTCTATATCCCTTAAATTACAATTATTACATAAAATGGCTAGGTACCAAACTAAAACATGGTATATATTTTTTATACTTAGATCTAAAACCAAGAGGAAGTTTTTAACAGTAGAAAAGTTGTGAAGAAGGGTGTTGCTAAATGCCCTTACCACTGAACGCCCAATACTGACTTATTAGAAGTTGTAAGAACAGGGCTGGAGAGGTGGCTCAGAGGATAAGAGCACTGGCTGTTCTTCCCAAGGTCCTGAGTTCAATTCCCAGCAACCACATGGTGGCTCACAGCCATCTACATTGAGATCTGCCCGGGCATATATGTAGAGCAAATACTGTATACATAACAAACAAACAAACAAATAAATAAATAAATGTTTAAAAAAAAAGAAGTTGTAAGAACAGACTGAAGGCTTGGAGTGCAAAGTGCTTGCTATACCAAGCATGGAGGCCTGACTTCAGATCTGTAGAACCCACATAAAGCCAAACATAATCCCATGGGGAAACAGGAGGCAGAGACAGAAAGATCCATAGAAGATTCCAGGCTGACAAAAGTGTGGCATATACAGACGGTGAACAAGATATCCTGTGTCAAACAAGGTGGAAGGAGGCACTGACATTTGAGACTGTTTTCTGGCCTCCAATATGGCATACAGCTGCCTGTGCTCAGAGAACATGCTCACACACATACATTGCTGTCTAAGGGCTTCTATCGTTGTGATAAAACTCCAGGACCAAGAGCAACTTGGAGAGGAAAGGATTTCATTTCAGTTTACAATTCCATATCTCAGTCCTTTACTGAGGGAAGTCAATCATGGCAGGAGTTTAAGTGAGCAGGAACCTAGAGGCAGAAACTGATGGAGAAGAATGGAGGACTGCAAGTTACTGACTTGCTTATCATGGCTTGCTCAGCTAGCTTTCTTGAGCACTCAGGACCACCTGCCCTGGGGTGACAGTGCTTACAGTCAGTAGAGCCCTCTCACCTCAACCATCAATTAAGACACTGCACCAAAGGCTTGTCTACAGGCCAATGGGCAGGGAATGGACTAATTTGGAAGAGGTTTCCTCTTCCAAAATGACTCAAGAGTATATCTAGTTGTTTGAAAACTAGGTAGCAGAAACACAGCCACACACAGACAACACACACACACACACACACAGAGAGAGAGAGAGAGAGAGAGAGAGAGAGAGCGCTTTTTTTTTATATTGGTGAAAGAAGAACCAATCCATCATCACAGAGATTTTTCTAAAAGCACTAAATATCTGCCTGTCTCTTTCAGAGCATGAAGATAGCACTCCATATAACTGACCAGAATGTAACAGACCATTGGCACTTCTAGGATTTTTCTTAATAAAAAGAGAAATGCCACTCTATCTACAACAGCTTTGGGATTCCAGTGGTGATACAGTGAGGGTTTGAGCCTTATTGGCCTTTCAAAGCCTTACTGGAAACATGAGCACATGCTGGGGCATCCTAAATGGGATGCCCTAGAACACTGGTGAGAAACAGAATCAACCACCTAGTTCATAAGATCAGGAGTGCAAAGGAAATGACTATTATTCAACCGGATGTTAGAAGACTGCTCTGCAATTTGCTGGTAAAGAGATGTTAAGTGTCTTCACATTAAGTTGAAAACTAGTGTATTCCCTAAGAGTTGTTCTCTAAATGATGGGTGCAGTGAATTTAAGGAGGGATATTCAAAGCTGTCCCAATGGGAAGCTGGTCTGTAGATCAGTGTCATCCAACTGAAATCTCCGAGACGGAGATGATGAAAACACTCTTAGTTGTGCTCTTGTGTATGGGAGGGAGCCCCGAGCAGAAAGTGGCTACTGAAGTGGGACTTGAGCAGCTGCTGGTAGAGATGGAAAATGGGACTATTTAAAGTTAAAAGTGACACATGTGGCTAGGGACTACCGCATTGGCAATGCCACTCTAGATCTTGCCAAAACTTACAACTGACATGTATGGTGGCCGTAACATCACGAATACAGGCCCGGCCACGGAGATCCACTTACAGCTCTGACTGAGGATGTACAGGTCCTCACTGGTACAGCACCAGCTGTGGTCACCCTTTACCAAAGGTGGCTCCCAGGAGGCGACTGCCAGAGGCCATGGTGGAGGAGGACTTTGTTCATCACCTATGAAAGCAGTCAGCAGAGGGAGTTCTGATAATGTTTTTCCATCCTCTTCTTACCAAAGACCAAATAAATAAGAATAACTTCCCCTCAAAGTGCTTAAGTCCTGATTGGAGACCCATTAGCAAGCCGTTTCGGGGAACTTGAGTTACAAATGAGCCTTAAGTCTTAATGAGAACTTGAAAGCCTGGAGCACAAGTAACTTCAGAAACAGTGTTTTAAAAGGTAAAGCTTCCAGCACAGAAAGAAAATTTTCAGAGAGCCAGAAAAGGGGTGGGCAGAGAAGGGCTTCACACTTGTACCACTTTCTCGTCTGTCTAACTTCAGTCTTACTTTTTTGGAGAGGGGTTACTGGCGACTGAACCTAAAGCCTCACACATGACAGGTACACAATCTACCACTGAGCCACTCCCAGCCTCTTAGGTTTTTCCTTCTGACACAAAGTTTGGCTAAGTTACCCAGGCTGGTCTTGAACTCACTCTATTTAACCAGAATAGCCTTGAAGTTGTGAGCCTCCTGCCTCAGCTTCTTAAATAGCTGGGATTTCAAGCCTGTGCCAACTATAACCTCAGTCTTTTTGACTAGTAACTTCTTTTGCTTCCTTAACACTCTATTTAATCTGCTTTTTAAAGATGAAATACTAAGAATTCAGCAAAGGCTAAGATATTCACATCTACATTCAAATTTTTATAGACTTCCTAGCTACATGTAAAAACACAGCAAAGTAAATGAAGATCTTTCTGAGTGATATAAGTATAAAAATGCTAATACTTATAGTCAAATATTCTAATCACATGTATGATCCAATTTTGCTTTTTGAAGCATCAAAAGAAAAAGCAAACCACGTAACTGCAGATAATGAAAGAGCTGCAGGAAACATGACCTAGCAAGTTTATTCTGAAAGAGAGAGAAACCTTCCCTCGACACTGGAGGACAGTCCCAGAAACACAGCCTTACCCAACAGCCACTGAAGGCTAACACTTGATTGCCATTGATTTTCATCTTCCCTAGCACACCTACAAAGCACATAAACCACTCCATCACACTGAGCCTCCAAGGGTGGTCACTAATAGGCCCTTGAGCCTTTACTGTCCTCACTGAACAGGTGCAGGAACTGGAACAGAACATATGAATTCTGCTCCAAGCTCAAGTTAACAAGAGTGCTGGCTAGTTTTACATCGACTTGACACAAGTTATAGTCATCTGAGAGGAGGGAACTTCAAATGAGAAAATGCCTCCACAAGATCAGACTGTAGGCAAGCCTGTAGGGCATTTTCTAAATTAGTGATTGATAGGGTAGGGCCCAGCCCATTGTGGGTGGTGCCGTCCCTAAGCTGGTGGTCCTGGGTCCTATAGGAAAGCAGGCTGAGTAAGCCATGAGGAGCAAGTCAGTAAGGTGCACCCCTCCATAGCTTATGCGACAGCTCCCGCCTCCAGGATCCTGCCCCTATTGAGTTCCTGCCCTGATGTCCTTTGATGACGAACTGTGATATGGCAGCATAAGCTGCTCTAATTCTGGTGTTTCACCACAGCAATAGTAACTTTACCTAAGACAAACAGGTAACAGATTTAGGATCTTTTTTTTTTTTTCCTGACTGCACAGAAGATGTTTTTTCCCCTCTTTTTGCTATGTGGGGACTGCATCACAGAGATTTAGAGTGGTTCCAGCACTGTGGGATAAGTGCACTGTACAATGAGAGTGAGCACGAGTGTTTAAGAAATGACCCCACAGATTGTTGTAAAGAACAGAGATTCAGCACTGAGAGAATGGAATCGCCAAAGAAGGAGGGAGGAACTGCAAAGAAAACTGGGAAGGGAGTAGAGGTACTGAATCACAGTAACAATGGGAGTGTCACATGAAATCAACAGTCACAAGCTAACAACACATATGAAGATAGGGCATATGTGACTCTGTTGCCCAGGCAGAGTAACAATAACTGAAGAACTATGCATCCCTAAGGAACATGACCTGGGATGGTCTTGTCTAGGTTAAAGGCCCTGTCTACTATTCATTGCCTGTGAGTAATTCTGTTAGACAGTACCACCTACCCATACCTGAGCTTCCTCCAGGCTCAACCTGCCAAACTTCCAGCATTTACAAGCCTTGGAGATTCAACAAATACCTTACCAGGTCCCGAGCAGATAGCTAGTTAGCCTGACAAAGATGAATTGTTAAGTATACCGAATTTAGTAAAAATCTACCAGGAGAAAATGCTGGGCAGGAACAGTTAACCAAACCAAACCAAAGGCTAGAAGAGCTCCAAGGAACCAGGTAAACAAACAGCTTCTGCTTTCTTTCTTGCATCCCCCACTATAATAGTATGAGGGATAAATACAAAAGACACTAGAGCCAGAGTGAGATAAGTATGTCAGGGCAAGATATAACCCACAAAGGGAAGGCTACCAAGCCAGGCAACACTGGGGATGATAGGGTTTATCGTGCCGGAGCTCTTGAAGCCAGCAGAGAACAGGCACAGTGGTGAAGGAGATGGGTCTAACCTACATATCCATCAGTTTGCTGAATGAACACCTCTGAGGAGGGCAGATGTTTAGTTCCCAGTGCTATCAGCCTGCCCATGGTACCTTGGCAATTCAGGTTCCAGCAGTGAGAGAAAAGACCCCAGGCAGAGGATCTAAGGTTCTAGCAGTTTGATAGATTGGGTTACGGGCAGACACCAATAGGGCTTTCTTGGGTTATGAAAGAAGAATGCAGAAGTATCAATTCCGGCCAACTGACCAACTGTTAGCTCAGTAACAGACGAGCCAAAAAAACCATAAATTACTTGGAAGTAAAAAGCAAGACTTGGTTTTCATAACATCCACAACCTCAGGACAAGAGATGGGCAATATGCTTGTCAACACTAAGCAGCAGTTCTCAAAGTCTAGCCTTTGAGTTTGCATCAGGAGGCCCAAAAAGCCCCAAATTATGCTTAGACTAGGGCAAGGCATGCTCTTTTCACAATGTTGACATCGTCTCACTTTCTCTGCAAAGTTGATATAAGTAAAACTGCTGGTGACACCACAAATGCAGGTTGAGGTAGCAGCCTGCACTCATGGATCCCTGACTGCCACACATTTTCAAAAGAAGGGAAAAAAAGTCATAAAAAAAACCTATCTGAATCCGGAGGCAAAACTTATCAGTCTTATTAAATTAACTCAAAGGCCTCTTTTTATTTAAACATTCCATATGACTTAAAGGGTAGCATGCAGCAAAAACTCTTGTGATATGCTGACGCAGACAACTGTTTCAAAGATAAATTGTGCAACTGCTAGAGTTGTAAGTTAAACACCTGTTTTTTTCCTTTCCATTTTTACCTGGAATTTTAATGGATTTAGAGTATGATTTACGCTACTTCATGGAAAGTAAACAACAGTATTCATTGTCAGGAATAAAATTTATTTTCAAGCAAAAGCCAGAGTGTTGGAAAAGTTGTGTCTGCTACTGTGTACTGAATGGCTTCTCAATGAGAAAGATTGGTGGTAATAGTAACAGAAACATATTCATAATACTATGTGTTAACATTTGGAAAAAGGCAAAAGAACTTCATGCATCAAGATCTTCCAAATGATCCATACATGAGGCTAAAAGACCTTGCACAGATTTAAAAGAAAAAAAATGCTTAGAAAATAACTGTGATAGACTGTCATAGTAACTAACAAAATGACACGTTTTCATAAGCTACTCAGAAATCAAGTTGCTAAGAGACAAGCAATATTTGCTTATCTAAATATAAGAGATAGATAGGGCATCTTCAAAAACCTCAAGAGATCTGCAGAATATGGCATTCAAAGATGTTTTCTTAACTTAAGATTTTTTGATATCGAGACATGTCAGCTCCTGACAGCACCCCCTATTCTACTCCAAGTAGAAGATGAGCATCGAAGAATCTCCAGAGGGAGATGATTGAATTGGTGGTAAGCCTTTCTCTTGGCAAGAAAAACCCCTTGCTTCAACTGTAGACAGACTTCTGTCCAAAAAGGACAAAACTTAGAAGCAGATAAGTCGACAGCCTAGCTCTGCCAAGACAGGGTAGGTAAGTCCTTCATAATTCCTGCTCTACAATCAATGTCTGTCAGAGAAATGGGGCCAAATGGCTGAAGATTGATGCTGTAATGTCTGGAGAGATAATGGGAACTGTCCAGGCAGCCACTGGTATGTCATTTCTTAGTTTTGGAAGCTGCAGGCCCTGCACTTCCTACATAATCAGATATATTTATCTCTCTCAGGTCTCTGAGGTGGTTGAAGAATAGATAGCTAGAGTCTCATAGTTAAATTTTGAGTTGTTTAGGAATCAAGAGGGTGTTCTGGATCTAAGAAGATATTTTTAAAATTATGAGGCAAGTTAGTATGAAAGCTGAGTTAGATATAGAACTTTAAACTCATGGAGATGGTTAGATAGTAGAATGTTAAAGTCAGGTGCCAAATACATATGGACTGGACATTGGGAATGTATGCTAAGCCATATAACTCTTATAATTGTGGCCTATTTATTTCTGTTGTTTTGTATTGTAATTATAGTTATAAGAAAAAGAACCGCCGGGCGGTGGTGGCGCATGCCTTTAATCCCAGCACTTGGGAGGCAGAGGCAGGCGGATCTTTGCAAGTTCGAGGCCAGCCTGGTCTACAAAGCAAGTCCAGGACAGCCAGAGCTGTTAAACAGAGAAACCCTGTCTCGAAAAACCAAAAAAAAAAAAGAAAGAAAGAAAGAAAAAGAACCACTTTTTGGACTGAAAGGGAGAGCTGTTGGGGGGAAAAAGAAATACCATAAACTTAAAAAAAAGAAGAAGAAGGGAAGAGGATGGGGGGTTGAGGGGGAGGAGGGTGGAAGGAAGGGTGGGACTGGAGGGGGGAGTAGGGAGGGGATTGTGATTGAGATGTAACTTGAAGAAATAAAAAATAAATTATTATAAAAAAAGAAAAAAATGCACTGATACAAAACAGTTATGGTGGATGTAAAGGAACTGAAGTTTGCTGATTTGAATTTATACTGAAACTAGCATTCAAGAGTCTACCACTTGATGTATTTCAGTGGAGTGCCAGAGAAAACAACCAACAGTTATCCAAAAAGGCTATTAAAGGAAGCATCCCTTCTGGAGCTGCACTTCTATGTGAGTCTGGATTTTCTCCACAAGCTCCAATCCAAACTACATATAATAATAGATTAACGAATGAAGTGGTAGGAGAATCAAACCTTCCTCTATGACTAAAATGGATATGCCATCACCTATCTATTTCTTCTTGAATGTTAATTGTCATTCAAATACTGTTTACAAATGAGTTTATAATTATTGTTTTTAAAGGAATTTGCAAAGTATTTCTAAATTTATCAGATTTAACTTGAACCACAGCAAATACTGACACACAGAGACCACAGGAAAGAAGGCATCTGGAAGTCTCACTTAGTATTAAATGCATGAAAGTGTCTGGGACCCCAGACAGGCTTTACAACTATATACACTCAAAACGTAGGCATTTGGGGTTTTATTTGAAAAGGAATAAAAGTCTTTGAATTATCTTTATCCTCACTCTGTCTCATCTTCAAAGATGGGAAAGCAGGAATTGGTAATGAAATCTCAAAACCAAGAACACAGAATGATCACACTAATCTTCATGGCCTTCATATGTTCAAATTAGAATCTAACATACTGTAATGTCTAGAGATATTTTTGCAATGTATTTAGTCAGGAACCCAAACTTTAACATAGCTCTTGAAGATTCCAAGGGAGGTAGGTGGTCCTTAGCCTCTGTCTTATAAAACAGAGCTTAAAACATTAGTAAGAAATGATACACCAGGTACCCTCTTCTCACCTCATCCATTCTTTGGATACATATTCTGGATATCTCTGCTATTTAAAATAAGACTGCCACATCAGCTTCAGTGTCAAATCCTCACATCCAGACTGGAGCACTCTACACAGCTGCATTCTGCTATCTCTTCTTGCCAATCTCCTCACTCTGCTGCACATATTCATCTCCTCCTATCTCTATCACCAGAGCGCTTTGGGACTGGCTGTGGCACAGATCTAACAAAAAAAAAAAAAAAATCACTAAATACTTTTCCAAAAACTTAGCTACAATTATATCAGCACACAGCTCAAAAATACTAAATGCCTCGAAGGCAAAGTTTCCAGAGTTTCTGACTTAGTATTTCGAGTTTGCCACAATCCAGTCTTACTTTGCCACTCATACTGCATTTCTCTGTTACCCTCATACAAGTGCAACAGCCTTCTTGTTCCCCTGGACCAGGTCCAAGTTTCTCGCCTTCCTGCATCTGGTTCTGTTACCTCCTCTGTCTGGATTTCTGATTGTGTCAATTCTCCACTGAGCTCTTCCACATTTAAACCACTACATGTCCTTCAAGGGTAGATCTAATGCCATCCACTGCACCATGTTTTCCTTGATCTTCTAGCAAGTGATAATTGCTTCAAAGATTATTATTCTTGGTTCTCCTGTAACGCCTTCCACCCTGTAAGCGTGGTTATCTAAATGTGCACACTATCTCCCAGAGTAAGCTGAAAGCCACTGGGAAGACTAATGTATTCATGTGTCTGGCCCGTCTCCATATTAGAACATATGAAACACAAAGTTTTATATAAGATGATAACACAATAAATACTTTCCAATGAGTTAAACTTATAGAACTTTAAACTAGTCCAGAGAGATAGATAGATAATAGAATATTAATATCAGTTGCAAATATGTATGGACTGGACATTGGGAAGGTATGTTATACCATATAGTTTTCGTAATTGTGGCCTAATTGTTCTTATTGTTTTGTATTGTATTTATTGTTATAAAAGCCTTTTATTGGACTAAAAGTGGTAGCTGTTGGGGGGGGAAGATACACCTTAGATTAAAAAAAAAAGTAGATAGGAGGGTGAGGGGGAAAAGGTTAGGATGTAGAGACCAGGATGGGGAGGAGGGATGGACTATGATTGAGATGTAACTTGAAGAAATGTTTAAAAAATAATAATAAATAAATACATAGAGTTGAACTTTCATAAAACAATTATTTATAGTTCTCAAATGGCAGAATGTACAATTTTTCCCCACAATCATTCCATGTTACAGAAATAACTCACTGTTTGGTTGAAGGTGATAGTTTGTTAGTATAGTTATTTGAATTTCATTTTTACATTTCTGGCACAGTCCAGGTCAGCAAGGCATCTCTCAACTTTCAACTGTTAATACCACATAGATTTCCTTAAACAAATAGACAAAGAATCTTCAGTTCACTAATATGGAACACAGGCAACCACAGTGCAGCATGTGCTGAGGGCTTCACAAATAGGCACTGCCCTGTGCCTTTGGGAGTCGTCTGATGTGGTTCTTAGCGCCAGCCCAGAGAGATTGCCGAAAGAGAAGGCTGTGGGATGGTTCTATGACAGATGGCCTCTGTATTCCTCCAAAATCAAGGGACGGGCTCCCTAGAACATCCACAAGCCCCGAGGCAATCGCAACAACCATTCTAAGTTCTAAATATTCATTAGCAGCAAATTTTGGAGCCACCACCAAGATACAAAAAGCAATGGACTTCTGTGGTATTAAAAAAAAAATCTATTGGCCTGATAAGAAAAGCTACTATGAGATTAACCTTGTTCAAAATGGCCACTGAACAAGGCAACCAAATCAGAAGAGCCAAGATAAGAAGTTTCTGGTTGAAGTGGAGAGTATCTGTTACGTACTTCCTGAAAACAAGTTCTTTCATAGTCAGCAAATGCCATTGCTCATGCCATGGCTTATGATTTCTCTCCTAACAACAAACAAATGACAAACTTTAATTTACCTATATTATGAGAAAACTAGTAAGAGCTATATATGGCTATAGTTTAAGGTGGAGTCAAAGAACATAGAAAATGTTTAAAACCTGTAATGTCTCATCTTATGTAGAAGACAGTATAAATACAAGAAATTAATCGAAAGCTTTTATTCTCAAAAGGAGCATATTAATTTTGTCTCACACTAACTGTGATTTCTTTGAGTTCAATCTGACCTCAAACATTATTACAATCTAGCCTACTCATGAAAAAAAATAGTCTTAAGAATTCCTTGGCCGGGCGGTGGTGGCGCACGCCTTTAATCCCAGCACTCGGGAGGCAGAGGCAGGTGGATCTTTGTGAGTTCGAGGCCAGCCTGGTCTACAAAGTGAGTCCAGGACAGCCAGGGCTACACAGAGAAACCCTGTCTCGAAAAAACAAAAACAAAACAAAACAAAAAAGAATTCCTTATGCCTGGTTATGCCCATGTTTTCTCTTTTTATCGTTTTGCTGCCTTCTTGGAAATACACAGCTCTTAAAGGCAGAGGTCAGTTTTCCTGCCAGGTCAGTCTTTCTGCAGCCCTAACCAGACTGATTACAGAAGTGTAGCTGGGGTCATGTTTTGGCAAAAATACAAAAGAGTGAATGTCAAAGCAACAGTCTAGATAGACTTTGGGGGAGGGTGACATTAATGTTTAATTTAACGGTATATATGCATTAATTTACACCATGATCTGAAGTATCTAATTAAACAAGCCAATGTGCACTACAAATAAAGTAAATGCAGACAGCTCCATTTAAGGATAAATTTTGTTTTAAAACTTTCCAAAGTTTCCAATATTCTTTCCAGAATTCAATAAGCAATTTTCCTGTAAAATTAGCCATGCATGCATTAGACCTGGACTTAGTCCTGTCCCGCAAGCTAGTCCTCAAGGACAGAAAGCTGGCAGAAAGACAAACAGTGCCATAGCTTCTCAAGTCTTACTACCTGGGTTAAGAGCCAAGCTCTGTCACAAGGTATCAAAGGGATAATTAGCTTAGTCATTCCATGGCTCAGTTTCCCTCTAAAGAGTAAAAATATGAATAAAGTACTTCACCTCACAGGCCTGTTATTATGAACAAAGAATTTTTATCATAGTATTTAGAATACTTGTGTTTGGGCTCAAAAGGTGGCTCAGCCATTAAAGGTTAGGCTCACAACCAAAATAAGAATATGTTGTGTTCATAAGCATTAACTGTCATTTTGTTACTTTTTTTTTTTTTTAATAATTTATTTTTTATTTCTTCAAGTTACATCTCAATCACAATACCCTCCCTACTCCCCCCTCCAGTCCCACCCTTCCACCCTCCACCCCCT
>CAJQZJ010032342.1:0-27500 GCA_907164525.1 Lophiomys imhausi
TAGTAATAAATAAGTGTTAAATAATAATTTAAAAGTTCGGTTTCACCCGTTGGTTGGCCTTAGGCCTCCAGCTCCCATACAGGGAGGGAGAGAACCAACTCTTACAAGCTATCCTCTGATTACCACACGCACCGACATGCATGAACAAACATATACAGATAATAAATGTAAGAAGGTCTGTAGAGAGCTGCGAAGTGCCGCGCCCTAAAGAAGGCGAGGGCCTCCGCCTTCCACCAGCCCGACGGTGAGTGCTCTTTTTGATAATAAGTTCATATTTGGCAAAGACTGCTGATCTGGCTTGCTTCCGCATACGCAGACCTCTAAGATAGCACCACTTGGCTTTACTTGACTGGCTGTCTAATTAGTATTTAGCCTGTGGGTTGGGTCTGCCCCATGATTCGGAAGACTGTTTTCAAGGGACCTGAATAAACTGCAGGAGAAGAGCTTTTATGAGTTGCGTCATTCCTTGCTGGACAAGGGGGGACGCGACAAAGGTCCTCTTTAGAAAAAGGAACATTAGGGGATTGGGAGATGGCCCATAGTTAGAGCCCATACTGCTGTTGCATAGGACATAAGTTCAACTCCCAGCCCTACCATAAGTAGCTCACAACAACCTCTAACTCCAGATTCAGGAGGCTTTCTTGGGTCTCTACACTCAGGTGCCATCTGATACTAAGGTACTAAGGATGCTGGCTGCCAGGCTCTCCCGGCATCACAAGCACCTGTTATAGAGTCATGGCAGCTCTCGGCACTCCTCGCCCCTGCCCCTACCCTAAATCTCTCCACCTCCTGAACTTCGCTTCCCTCCCCGCTCTCTTTTGCCCCCCCTCTCTCTTCCTCCTCTTACTCTGCCCACACTCCCTCCTTTCCAGTCCACTCCGCTGGCCATGTTCAGTCTGGACCCTTCCAAATGTTTCCAGTTGAATTCTCCTTCATATCTACAATAAAAACCTTCTCCTCAACCATACTTTGGAGCATTCCTCACTTCTATTTATACATGGTATTTTGTAGCTATTTCTCCTTGGTTTCCTTCAATCTATAACTGTTTCTGGGTTTTTATCTTTCAAGATTTTGTTAGAAAGCATGTAAAGGCTTTTATTTTTAATATATTTATTTTAAAATGTTTTACTAGCATTTATTAATTACACATAAAGTAGACACTTTTGATATTTCATAAATGTATATAGTACATTTAAATTACAGTCCTCTTACTCTTTCCAGACAGGGCTTCTCTATGTAGCCCTGGTGGAACTTTCTTGGCGGACCAGGCTGGCCTCGAACTCACAGAGATCTGCCTGCCTCTGCCTCCCCAGCGCTGGGATCACAGGCGAGCGCCTGCCTGCCTACCCGGCTCTCTTACAATGGCTTCTGGAGATCAGACTTGCAAGGCGAGCGCTTTACTGACTGAGACATCTTCCGAGCTCTCTTTCCTGGAGTCTTGAGAGAGAAAAATCTAGTAGATGCAAGATAAAGGCAATAAACTGCCCAGTAGGCGAGCAGGAGAGAAACAGAACAGCCAACAGACAGAACTGGCAGGGCCTGCGCTGCCCTCTGTGCCTGTCATCTGTGAAGCCGCATGCTCTTCTTGGTGACACGCAGGGGTCTACACCACAATTTTCACTGTACTCGGAGAGGCAGGTGGTGACCCGGCCGCAAAGACACCAGTCCATCCTCACCCTGGGCCGTGACGGGCGGGCGGCAGGAAGCTGCAGACCAGACGTGGTGTGACTATGGCCTCAGGCAGCCAAGGAATAAAGCTGTAGACAGACTGGGGATTCGGCCCGTTAGAGCTGCCAGAACTGTCGGAATATTCACCAGGCGAGACTTGAATGGTCAGTTCAAATATATGCCGAGGGTTAGCAAATAAACCTTCATCAGATGAGGACTCACGGATGAACAAGTGTTCATAGAATAAGCAAATAAGTATCTGTATTTGGGACAGCACTGGGAAAAACCCAGTCTGTGTGACAAGTGTTCATCAGAGTGGAGAGCAGAAAGAAGCATGTTGGCACTAGGAAGCAGATTGAATCAGCGTGTGTGTGCGCGCGAGCGTGCATGTGCGCACTTGTGTTCGAGGTAGACTAAAGGGCAAGTGAGGAAACAGAAATGACTATGTAATTTTCAGATGTGATACCATTTTAAGATCCAGTGTAAAAAAAAAAGTTTTTGATGGTTCCCTTAACAGGAAGTCATGCCACGGCTTATGTTTTATTGTCTATGCCTTTTCCTGAGAGTAGGACAAACCTGCTTTGATGAGAGAGACCTATGGTATTTAGGCAAGGTTCCAGAAATGTCTTTATTGTTCAACCTCTGCTCTGCGGGTGGTTTTATGACTGAGGCAGTTTTCAGCAACAGATAATTAAGCTACAAGTTCCCATACAGGGATTGCCAGTGTGAAAATGCTGGTGGGGAAGTGAGCCCCAGCCCTAGCTCTGAGCGATGGGTGCCCTTGCAAAGGCTGGGGGTCTGGGACATTCAAGCTCTTTGTAAGCTATTGGTGAAAATGTCTCCTCTGGTAACTTCAAATTGGTCTGCAGCTCTGTGGGAGCAGGAAGCAGAAGAAAGGCGTAAAGATTTAGTGTGGTGAGGGAGGGAGCTGATTAAAGGAGACAAGGTTTTCTTTCTTTTTTTTTTAAAGTGTGTGAAGCATGGAGTTTTATCTGTTTGGTTCTCTGGTGTATCTTAAGTGCTGAGAAGGCTATGTGGCATATATGTGTCACTTAATAAGTCTGTATGCAGGGGCTGGACACATGGTTCAGCAGTTAGGACAACCAACTGGCTGCTCTTCCAGAGGACCCAAGTTTGGTTCCCAGCACCTGACCCAGCTCACAGCTGCCTGTAACTGAGCTGCAGAGGATCCGATATCCGGCTTTGTCTTCTGCACACATGGGGCTTACAGGCACTCAGACACAGATGCATGAATAAAAATAAATCCTTAAAAAAATCTATTTGGAATAAAATAATCCCAGGCACTATTGAGAGTGGGCTGTTAGCTGGGGAGTGTGAGCTGCTCGGTTGTAGAGTTGTTCTCCAAGAGGCCCGACCACTCCTGGAGAAGATGTGGAAGATGAAGGGTGAGTAGGAAATTGAAAGTGCAAGGGCAGGGGGGTTGGATGATGGTTACCTGGTGTCCATGAATTCTGTCCTGCAGGACTGAAGCCAAGAGGTGGGTGACAGAGAGGAAGGAAACACCAGCAATCCAGAAGTCCAGACCCAGCTGACCTGGCATGTTGGACAACTGGAATCCCATGCCAGAAGGTGGGAGGTTTGTCATGTTATAGTTGCTCAGAAGACAGAGCCCATGCCCAGGCTGGGTATTGAGTGTTGTTTCCCCTCTGTTTAGGGCCTCTGCGACCCACAGTCACTATTAAAGGGGATGGTCTTGGCCTTGTACACTCTGAGGTAAGAGAGACCACCCAGGGAGGGGGCTAATTATTATCATTATTATTATTGTTGTTGTTTTTTATATTACTCTTAGCAATTTGTGTAGGAATTTGCTCTGGGAGATGGTTATGGTTATGGAGTCAGGCTGTGAACTAGGTAGGCATGGCTAAAGGTGGAGGACTGGCCTCTTCCAACTGTAGCAGCTGCACGGGCTTGAGATGTGTGAAGCAGTCCCACAGCAGCCACACCTAAGTTGAGACCCTGGGGGAACACACTTGGAAGGGGCTTAAATTGTTCTTATGGGACCCCTGACTACGTGTTTATGCAAAAATAGTTACACAAGGAGCAAGCTTGGCTTCTCCATCACCCTGGCTTCCTGCCTGATGATGTTATCTCTTGCTTTTGTGTATGCTATGGGTCCACTATAGTAAATGTCCATCTGCCTGGTACCATCACCAGGGATAGGCTAATAAGGTTTCTCATCTTGTATTGGTAGCATTCAAAATTGTAAGGTAAATAACTCCCCTTTAAAAAAATAAAATTATACAGCTTCAAGTATTCTATTACAGAATTGAAAAATAGACTACATGGGGTTTTCTGCTCCTCATATCAGGGATACAACAGTTGCCCCAAACTGTCCTTATGAGGGATCTTGGTTTTGTGACTAGCTGGGGCTGAACACAGACAAAAGCATCCTTCGTCATATTCCCTCATATTCCCAACTCCCTACGGCTCTTTCTTATCTCCCACCTAATGCTTTAGTTCACACTACCTTTTCTAAGTTCTCTTCCCCTCCCTTGTCAACCTCAGGCTTCCTAGAGGCTCTGAGAGATACAGGAAGGTGGGGAAGGGCCTGGTCATCATTTCAGAAGAGTGGCTGGTAAACAACTCTGGTGTTTGTAAGAGGTTTGGATTGGGTTAAGGTTAAGACTCACACGCAGGGTGGGCGGTGCCTTCCATGTGCTGGGGTCTAGACTGAACAAAAGGCAAAAGCAGGCCGGGTGCACCCCAGGTAGATGGTTGTGTTCATGGTGCTGGCCACTGGCTTGTGCAGGGAGTTTATTTAGATCTGTGATGGCTGCTGGCTCCTGGTGCACGTATGACTGACGGGAGGGATGTGGTCGAGGCTGGAAAAGCAATACCGACCATCTTCTCTCACATTCTGGACCAAAGCCTCCTAGCTGACATTCGAGGTGAAGACCCCCTCGGGCTCCGGTTCTTAAGCAGTTAGTTCTCAGACTCATCAGGCCGAAGGGGACAGGAGTTTCTGGGACACTTAGAAGATAGCGAAGGTCTGAAGGATGGAGACTAACTTACAGTAACTTGTGATCAATGGCGGGATCAGATGGGCACGCAGTGAGCGCATCTCCCACACGTCAGGCATGGAGGTTGGAAGCTGACCGCTCCGAAGGCCTCCTTGGTTTCACCTGCCAATTGATGGTGGCCCCCAGGCCTCGGGCCTGGAAAGATAAGGGGAAACCGACCTTCAGAGTCAATAAATATATTATGTCTCTCAAGAGGTGTGAGTGTAGGATAAGGTGATCTGAGTCCAAGAATTTATCATTCATCGTTCTCCGTACAGCGTGAACAGCCGCCTCCTGAAACGTTCCTGTGGTGATGGGCTGTGTCCCCTGGAACAGTGAGCTGAAACAATGCTTCCTCTCTCGAGTTGCTTTGCACGTGTTTTGTCTCAGAACTACACAAATGCCGAACACACCCTAAGTCAAGTTAAGCAGGCATCCCTACCAAAGCGCACGTGCAGGAGCTCCTGTGGGAGCACGAGAGACTCTTGCCATTGTACCCAGAGCCAGCCCAGGGTAAGTGACGACTCACAGAACCCGCCGCCTTCCAGGGACCCTCTGTCTCCTGTGTCCGTCTGTCCCTCTGTCTGTGGGCTAGCCCGAAACCTCGTGCAACCGCGCATCATGGGCAGGATTAAATGCAGCTGGGTTGGGGCGGCTAGGAGGAAGGGAGTGGCTGGCTTCTCAGGTGCGGGGATGATGCTCCCTCCACTCCTCCTCTGCCTGGTCTTGGGAGGGTCTCCCGAGGGTGGTCAAGGCTGCTCTGGGTTCCCCACAGTGACAGCTGTGCCATTCCTGGACCGCAGTGTTCCACAACGGGGGACTCTACTGCTGCCTAAATGCTTTCAACTACGGTGTCCCATACGTTCCCCGCAACTCTGTGGAGTAAGAAGCCGACTGATCCTTAAGCGGGTTAACTTACTTAAACAGGGATGGGTCAGACACTGCGCCTTCTTTGAGGCCCGTGGTCCACCTTGCTCCACACTGCCACCTAGTGGCCGCACCCACAGACCACCTCCTCCTCGGCCCACGATGGTTACTTGGGTGTTTGCTGGTTTTTGCACTCTGTGAGCCTCCAGAAAAACTTTATATTATGAAAGGTGATATGCACTATCATCTGACACCCCCAGGAAACTTCCACCGTACCACAGAACTCACAAAAGAGAATAAAATCAAGGTTAATCCTTGGAAAGCTAAGGGCTAAGTGGTCGGAATCTTACTGCTGAGCAGGGAAAGGATAAAATTGGGGCCCAGTTCTCACTTTCCTTCTGGAGACAAGAGTCCATTATTCATTGTGACAAGCAAGATATAGTTTGTCACCTTCCCTTCTTCCTGTTCCACGCCTTTGAAGTCACACCCCCACCAACCTGCTTCTCATCACTGTAGTTTTGCACCCATCGAACACACCAAACCCACTTCCTCTCATGCAGCTTGCCAACGTGGCACCCCGAGACAGAATTGCCTCAAAGCACACAGATCTTATCTGTGTACCCTCAACACCCAAATCCTAGTCCTATCACATAGTCTAACTCAGGAGTGGAAAGAAATCTGGGCACAACCTCCCTCCTTCTGTGACCCTGTGAGATTAAACAAATGAGTTTCATGTTCCCAGAACATAGTGGAAGTGTGTCCACAGGACTGTAATGACAGGCATTCCAGTTCAAAGTCAGAACAGAAGGTTGAAAAGGACTCTCCAGGACAAAGCAGCCTGGAGAGTCTAGTCAGGCATCTCAGGAGAGGGGATGAGATATCCTCAGGTTCCAAGACCAAAAGACAACCCCCATCTCAGTCCTGCCTTCTGGGCTTCTCTTACTATCCTGCACCCTCTTGGGCTCACCCTGTGAGCCACCCATCCCACTTCAGCTTGCACTGGCCTGTGGATGGGTTTATTATTACTGTTCTCTTGGCTGTGGCAGAATGCAATTTAAGAGCTGGGTGTGGTGGTGTAAGCCTGTAATCTCAGTACTCAGGGGGTGGAGACAGGAAAATCAGTAGTTCAGATCAAGGTGAGGCCTGGATATTTGGAGTTCAAGGGTAACTCGAGGTACTTGAAAAGTATCTCTTTAAAAACAAACACATACTTAGTGGAGAAGGTGTCACCTTGACTTACAGTCCATCGTGGTGGGCAGCTCATGGCAGTGGGGACATGAGGCTGTGTGCTCACATATGGGCAGGATGAGAATCAGAGAGAGCGGGCAGGGCTGTGGCACTCACCATCCCAGTGAGTCACTTTCTTCAGCCTAGATTTCCGCAGTCTCCCAAACAGCCAGCGCTTAAGCCCATGAGCTGGGGCGGGGGCGTTTCACAGTCAACCGTAGTAACAGTAAAGGTTTTTTGTCTTTGCTTACTTTAAGTTGGGGCGCTACTATTCCTGGGCTCAGGTGATCATCCTGCCTGAGCCATCGAGTGGCTGGACCGACAGGTCTTCCACTGTGCAACCAGGGTCTGATACCTGTCTTTCAGTCTTGCTACCTCCTTCAGCCCAAACAGGCCCTGAGTGAATGTACTTTGCCTCACATGGGTTAAAGGCCAAGGATTTGGACCCAAGCAAATGCCAGAGTGAGGCTCAGAGAAATGGCAAAGCCTTCCTCTGGAGCAAGTGTCTAAAGCCTGTGATGCTACCTGCAGACACCTGAACTAACTGCTCCCTTCTGAGCTGTGCAGAATAAGAGCCCCAGGTCCTTTTGTGGCTCGTGCCCTCCATCAGAGTGAGTAGAGCCCACACAAACCCAGGTTTTCCATTCATACGTCTGTGTGTCTGTCTTTTCTTTATTCCCTCTACAGTCCAGTCAGTTTGTGGGACTCAGGCTGTGCTGGTCAGGGTAAAGAAACTTGTCAGCTTTGATCAACTTTATGTAACTGGGGCCAGAAGGACAAAATCATGTGACACACAGTTCACTCACCCAGGACAAGCACGTTTTGAGTAGAGAAAGCGAATCTTCCAAGAGGGGTTAAGTTAAATGGCTTCTAACACTGGGCAAGGAGGGGCATATTTTTACTGTCATTTCTTAAATGTCAAAATGTCTCTTACAATTCTGTTGTTATTAAAAAAACCTAAAATATCCCAGTCATTTGATTTTATGGATAAAGAAAGACTCAGGAGATGAAAACCTGCTAGTTCAGAGATGCAGAGAAAACACACACTTGATGTTCTTCTTCAGCTGAAAATCCTAGACAGAAAAAGCCCAGAAGAACCTAGAGGAAGAAGCCTCGAAGGAGAAAACCCAAAGGAAGAACTCCCAACTTCTTCCCCATTCTGTCTTAAACACCCCTCAGCTCAATGTCCCTCCTTTCTGTTTGATCCCTGTCAGCTGGTTTCTTGCTCCACCTCTTGACCTAGGATTAACTTTATTTAATCCTGTTTACAGAAAGCTCTTGGATTAAAAGTGTGTTCTAGGGCAGATCCACATCACAAGTACTTATTTACAATAAACAGAAAGCTCTTGAATTAAAGGCTGAGTCATCCCACAATTAGAAACTGATTTTTCAATTCATAATTCTCAGGGTTCACAACGTTCTGCAACAAAATTCTTTATTTCAGATTAAGAAAGTTTAGAAATGTATTTCTTTTGTTGCTGTTGGTGAGGCAGCCCAGACTGGCTTTCAACTCACTGTAATATAGCCGAGACGGTCCTTGCCCTGGGGATGTTTGAATGCCATGTGCTGGCCTTAAAGACATACACTGCATGCTTAGCATAAATATGTGATAAATATAGGGCCAGTGAGATGGCTCAGGAGCTAACAGTACTTGCTAAATAATCCTGATGACCTGAGTTCAGGCCTTAGGACGGAGACAACCTGAGAGAGCTGTCCTCTGGCAGCCACACACATACAGAAAAACAGAGTTATGACTAACTCAAAACTCATAATATTTCAAAATTATGTTTAAAATTGGAACATGACATGTAAAACTGAAAGCTCCTCCTGCAGCCAGTTAAGTTGACTAGGTTCCTCTTTCATGGGGGCAAAGGCCACAGACGGCAGCTTCTCTCGAATGTACACAGCCTGATGAACATGAGTTACCATATGACACTGGACCGGCTTTCTGATGGATTTTGAGCACAGTGGGGCTCATGGAGACTGAACCGCCACCAAAGGGATCCACGGATTGGTCCACATCTGAAGCTGGTGGGCTACTCGGTCTTCAGGTGGATCACCTAGTAATTGGAGTGGGGTCTATCTCTGACTTGGGAGCTGTTACCTCCCTCTGCATCCCATTTTCCTAGTGGAGCTGCCTTCTCTTGCCTCAGGGGAAGAGGAGGCATTGCTCTGGATCTGATTTGATTTGCTGGAGTGGGTTGATATGGGTGGGGAGGGTAAGGAGGGGGTTGGGAGGGTGGGACTGGGAGGAGAGGAGGGAGGAGGGTATCGATTGAGATGTAAAATAGACAAAATAAATAAAAATTAATAACAAAAAGAATGGCCACCAAAGCTTCATATAGAGTATCCATATTTGAAAGGATTAGAAGGATTAGGAGGTGTGGCCTTGTTGGAGGAAGTTTGTCGCTGGGGTGGGCTTTGAAGTGCCAAAAATCCATGCCGGACCCATAGTCTGTCTCTGCTTTTGGATCAGGATGTAGCTTTCAGCCACTGCTCCGGTGCCTGCCTGCACGTTGCCACGTTCCCTGCCATGATGATAATGGACTAAATCTCTGAAACTGTAAGCAACATCCCCCTTGCCCTGCTTAAATGCTTTCTCTTATAAGAGTTGCCGTGGCCATGGTGTCTCTGCACTGGGACAGAACAGTGACTGAGTCAACATGGTAGGTGAGAAGCAGCACATTCCAGATGGTTGCGGGGGCAAGTGTACTCCCAACTGTGGGCTCCGGACAAACGGTGGACCCTGTGCTCCTGAGGGCTTTGACTGAGTCCCTCATCTTGCCAATCATGTTCACATCCAGTAGGGGGAATAATAAGTTAAATTAATGTTTGTTTTTCATAATTATCCTTACTTTTGTTCTTCATACTCTTTTGTAGATGTAATCTGGGTTACAAATGGAGAGTAACATTGTTCTAAACTTCTGGCTCCAAGTGCCCAGGGCTTGTTTGCTTTGATTTCTGTCCCCCTCATGGATACCTTCTGGTAATGAGGTTATTCTCATGAACCTTAATAAAATAATTTCAGGGCTGGGGGGGTGGCCCAATGGATAAAAGCTGTAGCCTCACAAGACTGACAATCAGAGTTCAATTCCTGGAACCCACACAAAAAGCCTGATGTGGTAGCTTGTAATTCCAGCACTCCCATGGTCAGGAGACTCTCCTGGAAGTACGCCAGCAAGCCTGGCATACACAGTACAGAGGCAGAAACAAAAATGGCTTGCTTCAGCAAGGTGGAAGGAGAACACCAACTCTCGAAAGTTTTCCTCTGACCACTACACACATGCCTTGGCATGCATGTTTCTGCATGCACACACACGCAGACTAAAAAAAAAATAATAATTTCATGTCTACGTATACATTCCCAAACGAAAAAGAATATGTGTTTACATTTTTACTCTCCAATTTCGGTAAGAGTGTCTAGTGTCTTTCTCCTTGATTAAGCTTAACTGGAACTTTGCTGCTGACAAAAATCCAACCCACAGTGGCTTAGGCAATCAGGAATGGACTGGCTTATGTAATAAGTAGGTTCAAGGTACACTATAGGTAGGAAAGAGTGGGTACACGGGTCACACACACACAGGTAGGTCAGCAGCTCGTGCTATGTACCCAGAGCCACAAAGCGAGCAAAGTCAGCACAAGCTGGCCGCCTGCAGTCACTTTGCAATCAAACAGGGGCCGGTGACTAACACTTGCCAAGGAGAAGGTTTTCACGGTACCCACTATCACTGAGAAGCCACTTTTGGTTCATTAAGCTGCATGCTACACAGTTTCTAGGTAGCAATTCAAACCCACATTCCCAGCTGTGCCAGGAGAGAGAACCAGGAAGAGATTGGAGACAAAGGCTCATCATCTTGGTGGACAACCACATTTTCAAAGACAAAGCATTTAAAACGAAAATGTCCAAAGCGACTGAGGACATTAGGACAGTCTCCCCACTTCCTGTGTCTCTATCATTCTCAGTTTAGCCCCTGTCAGGATGTCCAGCAGTGAGGCCCCAGACAGAGCAGCACAAGCCCCAGAGTGGACTCCCATTGGTCAAGTTTGAGCCAACCACACTGTTTCAGGAGTGGGGAGGGGCAGACATTATTATCCATTTTCTCTTGTTTTTCCACAATAAAAAGACTTCTTAGTATTGAATGTACCAATCAGTATCATGCTTCAGGTAAAGACATGAGTTCTATTTGCTCTTCATCCAAGTACAGCCCTCTGCCTAAATTCTGCTAAATTCTGCCTGCTAACAAAACTAACTGCAGTTTTTAACCTACAGGCCCGAAAGGAAGGAAGGAATACGTCTTCCCTTGTAGTCAGATGGAGACATGGTGACGAGCTGTATCGGAGTATGTGAGGAACCCAGTCTAAGAGACATAAGGTGACGGTCTGAGGAGGCGGAGCCCCGACAGCTCCAGGTCACTCTATTCCGGGCGTGGCTTTGTCAAAACGCTGCTGTAACAGGCTCCCAGACCTTAGTAGGTCTCCAAACCTTAGTACAACTGACGCCTTGACAGAAGCACCTTTCAGGCCTTGGAACCCAATATGTAGATGGCAACACCTGCCAAAACATCTTTGATTGGCCAAAGTCTATAGTTCTAGGGAAGTCTCTAAATGTGCTAACTTGGCTTTTGGGCTTCGGTAGTTCTGCATCTGGCCATCTTGTTAACGGAAGCATGCCAACCCAAGATGCAATCTGTGTGTTTAAAAGCTCTCCTGAGAAAGGCTCAGGGCTGCTCTTGGGTCCTGAACACCCAGTGTAGTCAGCAGCTGGCTAATAAAGACTTTCTGTTGGCTTGAACCCCATGTCTAAGTGGTCTCCTCTGGGGGATACTCCACAACACTGCCAGAAAGCAGAATTATGGCTGTAATTAAAATGCACACATGTACTGAAAATGTCTGTTTTATAACCCAGTCTCTGCTCTACACAACTGCCAAGAGTTAGAGCAGGCATTTGACCTCACGCATTTAGATAGACCATTACATTTACTGGTGTGGCACATATCTCAGAATCAAGCCACTTCCCCTTGAAAATTTGGAATTTCATAATATTAAGAGATATGAGTTTCCCAGTCTTTATTAATTTTCAATTTTATTTCTAAAGTAGACAGCTAGTTTTTCCTTTTGAAGGCGAGAACTCCTTGTGTAACCCACGCTGACCCGGATGTCACATCCGGACTCCACCTCCCAAGTGCTTGGATTACAAGTGCGTGGCTGGGTGGAAGGGTGGGACAGGAAGGGGGAATAGGGAAGGGTTTGTGACTGAGATGTAACTTGAAGAAAAAAAAATAAAGTATTTAATAAAAAAAAAAAAAACAAGTGCGTGGCCACCTGCAGCTCCTGATGTTTTTCATCTTCTTTTATCTTTAAATAATGTTGGAAATTAAGCTTAGAGTTACATTCATGCTGAACAAATGCTTTACCAGGGTCACATTCCTAGCCTGTTCTTTGTTTTTTACTTTTCAAATTTGATATTTATTTCACATTTCATAAAATCTACCCTTTAAGGTATGGAATTCATGGTTCCAGCAAATCTAAAAGGCTCTGAAATTGTCATCACTATCTGGCTCCAGAACTTTCTACCAGCCCTTAAAGGGACTCTGTAGCTGTGAACTTTTTGGAGTGTTCCCTACAGTGCCAAGTGTCCCATTGCCATGCCTCAGGAAACTGAGGGAGTGAAAGACATTTAAAAATTTTTTTTAATTTCTTCTTTAAAAAAATGCTTAAAATAGAGTCTCTCTATGTATCCCTGACTGTTCTGAAACTCTCTTCGTAGACCAGGTTGGCCTCGAACTCACAGAGATCTGCCTGCCTCTGCCCCAGAGTGCTGGGAGTAAAAGCGTGCCCCCATTATGGCCAGCTTAAAGAAGGACTTTCTGCTCACAGCCTGGCGGAAGTAGGCCAAACCTTTCAGGATCTAGAAGAATGAGGATAACATGAAGTTCAAGGTTCGCTGCAGCAGGTCCCTGTACACCACAGACAAGAAGGCAGAGCAGAGCAGCTGCAGCAGGTCCCTCCCCCTGGTTTGGCAATGAAGGAGCTGTAATGAACTCTGGGGTGGACTGTGTTAAGGTCCTGAAAACCAAAATAAACAAATGAAAAGGACTCTGCCCCCACCAGCAGTCGCTCCTGTCAGCTCTAAGCAACGATGAATCTAGAATCTAGTTTCCATGACTCTGCATACAATTAGACTCACACTGGCACAAACAGGTAGCTGGAATTCTTTGCTCTATCTGGGCAGAAGCCTTGGAATGGCAGGAAGCAAGTACTCCTAGTGCTGAGCACCCTGAGTCACAGAGACTCACAAATTCAGCTTCCAAATCTGGAACTAGAGGTCTGTGTCTCAGGCTTTCAAAGTCACTGAAGGCAGAGGTTTATTGCTCTCAACTTTCAATGACAGTGTCAGGCGGTTGGGGTTATCGCTCCTAAGCTTTGGGCATTGGGACCACTGGCTCCGTAACCCTTGTCAGCTAGCTAGGGTTTTCAGTTTTTACTTTGACCTCCTTGTATTTTTTGTTTTTGTTTTTCGAGACAGGCTGTCCCGGACTCGATTTGTAGACCAACCAGGCTGGCCTTGAACTCACAGAGCTCTGCCTACCTCTACATCCTGAGTGCTGGGATTAAAGGCCTGTACCACCTTGCCTGCTGCTCTTCTTCTCTCTTCTTCTTTCAGTTTTTTTTTTTTTTTTTTTTTCGAGACAGGGTTTCTCTGGGTAGCCCTGGCTGTTCCAGAACTCGCTCTGTAGACCAAGGTGGCCTTGAACTCACAGAGATCCACCTGACTCTGTCTCCCAAGTTCTGGGATTAAAGGTGTGCGCCACCACACCTGGCCTCCCCCTCTTAATACTCAATCATCCTTCGTATTTTTACCTTCTTTCAGTGTTTTTGTTTTGCTTTGAAGACAGCGTCTCACTCAGTAGCGATGGCTGTCCTGGAACTCGATGTGTAAACAAGGCTGGCCTCGGACTCACAGAGACCCTTTTGTAGGTGCTGGGATTTATTTATAGGAGTCAGCCACCAAGTTTGGCTCCTTGTAGTGTTGATTCTTGGTTATCTCTGGATTTCTTTGGTGGCAGTCTAGAGCAGAAATTTTTCGGGGAGAGACGGGGCAGGATCTCATATAACCCAGGCTGGCCTTGAGCTGGTTATATATCCAAAGATGAGCCTGAACTCCTGACCCTCCTGCCTCCATCTTTCAAATGGTTGGTGGGCTGGCTGGTGTTAGGTTCTGAGACTTCAGTGTACAGAACCTAGCTCTTGGTGGCGATCCATGACTCAGCTAGCTTTCTCAGTGTCAACATTATCACCACCAGAACTGGAAGCTAGAGCCCTGATTGTACTTTGTACCCCACCTGCTCAATTCGCGCTAAAGAGCGTAAACGCAGAGAGACCAATGGGATGCTGCTGAGCCTCACCTTGCGGCGCTGGCCTGGAGGTGAGAGGCTCCTAGCCTAGTCTAACCTGGGAATAGTGGAGAACAGCCCTACTAAGAGAGAGGCGTGTCATACAGCCATGAGAGGGACCAAGTGGATCCCCTGAGTGGATCCCCACCTCACTAACCTCAGTCCTGCACGGGCTGCTTTCCCATCAGTTACAGGCTTCGCCTCTGTCACACATGTGTCACAGAGTTCACCGACCAACCCTACACCCGGCATTGTGCCAAATCACTCACTGGCTTCTTTGCGGAACCACAGGGGAAGTGCGCCACCTCCTGTCCTAAGTGAGAACAGCCTCAGGTGTTCCGGGTCGGAGAAAGTGCTTTGAGACTTGTCCCTGCTGGGTGGGAGTCCTCCGGCGCCCACGGCGCCCACGCGAGCTGCCAGGCGTGCGCGCCTCAGTCCGGGAAGGCACGATGAGAACGGTCAGGCTGGTCTCCGAGAAAGGCTGCTCAGGGGACAGCGCCCTGCTCAAGGCAGGCAAGTGCGAGGGAGGGTCTGATAGCTGCTGACCAGCACAGCCTAGCTCACTTAGGGGAAAAGGGAACACTAAATGGTGCTTACAATAAAAACATAGCATTAACTTCTTATTTCCTTCCTTCCTTCCTTCTTTTCCCTTTCTTTTTTTCAGATAGGGTCTTACTATGCAACCCTGGCTGACCTGGAACTCACTCTGTAGACCAGGCTGGCCTCGAACCCACAGACATCTGCCCCCCTCTGCTTCCCAAGTCCTGGATTAAAGGCGAGCGCCACCACCCACCTGTCTATTCATTTTCACGGCTGCGTCACACACACTGAATAGACATACCACATTTTGCTTATCCATTCATTAGTTGACAGACGTTTTGATGGCTTTTATTTTATTTTATTTTTAGGTGTTATGAATGTGTAGCTGCAACAGTTGTGTACAAGTTTTGTGTGAACATGTTTTCAGTTCCTATCAGTACCCAGTAATGGAAGTGCTGATTCGTATGGTGAATCTAAGCTTACCTTTTCAGGAAATTATCAGTAGGTTTCTTTAAGCAAGTGTCCCATGGGCTTTATTGTATGTCATATTTGGGACAAACTTCATATGTTTGTGCTACTTAATTTTCTTGCCTGTTGTTTTGTTTTTTATTTAATTCCTGACTAGATAGTTGATAATATTTTAATATTTTCTAGCCGGGTATGATGGCACACACTATAACCTTAGTCTTAAGAGGCAGAGGTAGAAGGATCATGAATCCTCAGTTATATAGTTGGAGGCTAGCCTGGATTACACAGAACTTGTCCCAACAGAAGCAGCAAAAACCAAAAAACAACCTTCAAAGCCTGACTGTTTGTTAGTAGATGTTTGCTTAGCATACACAAAGTCTAAGGTTTGATCCCTATCAGTCCAGAAACTGGGCACAGTATACGTGTAATCCTCTATGTATACGTGCAATCCTCTATGCATACGTGTAATCCTATATGTATATGTGTAATCCTCTATGCATACGTGTAATCCTATATGTATTCATGTAATATCTATAGTCCTAATGCTGGGAGGAGAAGGCAGGAGGATTAGAAGTTCAGGGTCATCATCCTTGGCTATGTGGTAAATTTGAAGCCAATCTGGATGGGATACAAGAGACCCTTTTGCAAAAACAGCAAAAAACAAACAAACAAGAAAACTCTAAGTTTTTTGTGGCTGGGCATTCTCTTTTTGAGGCTAGAGACAAGAGAGTTCCCGCCTTTAACCTTCCAGTGGATCTTGGCATCAGCATAAGGCTGCTCATAGGTTAAAAAAAAAATGGATTTTCTTTATCCAATTTGTCACTTGTTTATTGTAATACATGTCTTATGAACCCAAGGCTAAAAGCCCTATAGTGTATAATGGATGCTTCATTACAGTTCTGTGTACCGGACTTGGGAGGTGCTCAGCCAACAAGGTGGCAGCTGGCTGGGGAGGCTTCCCACTGCAGAGAGAATGGCAACCCATAGCCAGGTCTGCTACTGGAGCCAAATGTTGATACCAGAGCGAAAGGGGTCTCACTGACAGGAGTAGGAAGCAAGAAGTTGTGAGGAAGGACCCCTTGCCTATCGAGGGTCCTTCAAGGGAGACCTGCAAAAGCTAGGTGGGGCTTCACAGTGTCTGCGAGCACAGCAAAGAAGGCATTTGCAGGACAGAGAAAATGGCTTCATAACCAACCTTATCCATCCCCTGGCTACTCTGCATCCAGTCAATTCTTCTGTTGAGCTTCCAGACGAGAGCAAAGCGACCTTACCCCTGTGACAAGATGCAGCTTTCCTCTGCACATACAAAACCTTTCTCATTCCCTTCCCTTCCTGTAATGAGAAGACACTGAAGTATTTATCAGTGGGTGACACTCACAGTACCCCTCTCTGGAAAAGAGTTGTATAGTAGATTAAACAAACAGACAAGCACCATCTCCAGGTCTCAGTGCACAGGGATGGACTTATTATCCACCTTCCAAAGGCAGACAACATTCCACTGGCTTCTGCGATGGCTCCGTGTGACAGTGCTGGGATGACCACACCTCTGCCTATTCAGTCTAGAGACTGGGGCCGTGTGTCTGAAATCAGGCCCTCCTTAACCCATGTTGACTGACCTCATGGAGCAATTTTAAGTTTGTCCAGGATATTTAGGGACCAAAGGAAATCAACCCTCAGGTCTTTTGTCCTACACCAGTCTTTCCAACTCTTCCTGACATCGGATTGCATCCTCCATCGGATGGGCTCAAGCCCCACCCTCCCTTGCTAACTGTTACCAGTTTGCTGGGGTGCACCCGAGCGTCACCTTTTGGACTTGAATACTTGGCACTAGCACTTGCTTTAGTACTCTTTTTTTAAATATTTATTTATTAATTCAAGTTACATCTCCATCACAGCTCCCTCCCTCCCACCCTCTACCCCCTCTCCCACTCTCTATCCCCTCTCCCACCTATCCTACTCCTCCGGTGTGGGGTGCCTCCACATATCACCTCCCCACCCCAGTTCATCAGTCATGTGTAGGGCTAAGAGCTCCCTCTTGCACTGGGGGCCTATTCACTTATAACTGGATTTTAGCAATCTTCTTTAAGCGAATCTTTGTTTCTGTGATCTCTGCTGGGCTGGTCCAGGACTAGGGCAGCAGATCTTCCTCCAGGAACCACTGGTCCACAGTCACACAGTAGCGCCCCACCCACCCTCGGGCTCTGCCTGCTCCCACTTTCCATTCTGATACAAATGCTTAACTTTAATCCGGTAGCCTTGGTGTGCAGGGGCTGACTGAAGGCGTTGACCCTCTTTATGAATTCTTCTTTGTGTCTTACTCCAGACAACCGGCCGGTCTTACAGGCTCAGTGAATTGAGGCCTGTTCATTTACTGTCATAGTTCTAGGAGATTTCCTGGAACATCTTCCTTTCCCTTCCACTGAATGGCCACATTTCAACCCCAGAGCTTCCCCCCTAAGCTTTAATATATTGGATTTGGGAGAACAGACCTTCTTTTAAAGGAAGTAAATGCTGTGTGTGTGTGTGTCTGTCTGTCTGTGTCTCTGTGTGTATGTCCACATGGGTGTGGTGAGTACATTTGCAATGTGTGTGTGTGTATGTGTGGAGGCCAGAGGACAACAGAGGACAATCTTTTTTTTTTTTTCTTCCTGAGACAGAATTTCTCTGTGTAGCCCTGGCTGTCCTCAACTCAATTTGTAGACCGGTCTGGACTTGAACTCACAGAGATCCGCCTGCCTCTTTAAGCCTCCTGAGTGCTGAGCTTAAAGGTGTGCACCACCACACCTGGTGACTTAATACAATTATAATTAAAAGATTTATTGATTAGCTGGTAACAGGATAAACAATCTCTGACCAAATTTGAAATTGCCATGAGAATGGGGTTGAGGGAAGGATTTTCAATTAATTTATTTATTTACTTATTATGTATACAGTATCCTGTCTGCATGTATGCCTGCAGGCCAGAAGAGGCCACCAGATCTCATTATAGATGGCTGTGAGCCACCATGTGGTTGCTGGGAATTGAACTCTGGACCTCTGGAAGAACAGCCAGTGTTCTTAACCGCTGAGCCATCTCTCCAGCCTGAGGGAAGGATTTTTAAAGGTGAAAACCACAGGAAGACCTTCAGCGTCTATGCAAACAAGAAAAAACTGGTCTGTTCTAAGTTTAGTGGTAAAGGCAACTCAAGACAGTCCTTGGGCGTCTTTACAGAAGCAAAGATGCAGCTAGTCCTGTCATCACAAGCACATGGTCATGGTTGCATGCTTCTGGGCGGGTCCCTGAGTCATCACAAGCACATGGTCATGGCTGCATGCTTCTGGGCGGGTCACTGAGTCATCACAAGCACATGGTCATGGCTGCATGCTTCTGGGCGGCATCCCTGAGTCATCACAAGCACATGATCATGGCTGCATGCTTCTGGGTGGCATCCCTGAGTCATCACAAGCACATGGTCATGGCTGCATGCTTCTGGGTAGGTCCCTGAGTCATCACAAGCACATGGTCATGGCTGCATGCTTCTGGGCGGGTCACTGAGTCACAGTTACCGGAACTTGTCTCTCAGGTGTTGGAGTCAGACAACTAGTCTAGAGGCGATGAAGATGGGTGCCTAGTATACAGTGGAGTTTCTTTAGACATCACAAACTGTGCTCTGCTCTTAGCCAAATACTCTTGGGAGAATTAAGTCCTTTTAGCTACTAAAAATAATATGTGGCCTTTGGACTTAGCTTCCTAAGGTCCATCCATGTTGTAGCATGTTCCTTTTCCTCTCTTCATGTTTGTCTGTTTGTTTATGCAGTGCCTAAAGACACCAGCAGAGGGCACCAGGGCCCCTGGAATCGGAGCTGCCGACAGTTTTGAGCAGCTGCATGGTTTCCGGGAACTGAACCTAAATCTTCTGAGAGACCAGCAAGTGCTCCCCGACTCTTTTCTGGTTTGGTTTCCAGCAAGACGGCTAAGATGTTCTTCTTCCCCAATGGAGCATAAAAAGAGCAATAAACAATGACAGGAAGGTCAATTTAAATGTCAAGGACACCCCAAACTAAGCAGTTAAAAACAATTATTAACTCTAGAAAAAACAAAACGGATAGAACTTGGAGACGATTGCATAATCATTAGCATTTCATATGCCCAGTCTTCAGACTCAGTCTTTGGAAGGGGAGGAGTCGATCAATGAAACAGATTGAAGTCTGATAGTCCACAGGAAGAACGGATAGAGAAAAGATACCCCCAATCAAAAACAAGCCTCACAAATACATTGTTTAGATATTTGTGTGTAAATAAAGTACTGTAGTGTTTTTATTTACGGCAGTAAATAAAAGTACCGAGTTGGGAGATGGTTCCCTGTGGAGTGGGAAGCAGAGAGGGAAGGACACCGTCAGTCTTACTTGGGGTCTTTAGAGAGCTACAGACATTTGTCACCTAATTGTGGAGACACTTTCAGAGAAACTGTCAGCGGGATGAGGGGATATGTCACCCTTTACCAAAATCGCTGAGTGTGATGGCCGTGATGTCATGAGGTCACATATAGACCGTCACATATGCGGTCCGTCCTTGGTGGAAATCAGCGTGGCCCTAACGGGGCTTGTGAAAACCACACTTCGGAACAGAACGAGAGAGAAGGGTTTCATCATTTCTAGAAGCAATCTAGCAGCACTGGAAGTTGTGGTTTGGGGAAAATACCAAAGTTATAAAGAAGAAAAGAACAGCAAGTACCTCAAGTACCTCACTCCCCAAAGAAAATTAGTTTAAGATTGCAGCTCAGAGCGTTTCCTCCCTGATCAGCACTTTACCCCAGCGCTTTTTTTTTTTTTCCAGCTGAAAATTCGGCTGAAATCAACCCGCCCACGCTGGTCATTACGCCCACTACAGTGTTAGGTGCTCAGAAGGACACCCAGGCCCTGCCCTTTCATTCTGTTACAGGTTAGACTTGCTACAAGAGAAGCAATAGCAATGCTTTTGATTGTCTCGAGACATTTTCATTAATTAAAAAAATTGTTTACTTATTTGGGAGGACAGGGGTACCATAGTGTGCATGTAGAGGCCAGAGGACAGCTTGTGGAAGTCGGATCTCTCTGTCCACCGTGGGAGTTCAGGTAACTGGATCAGGTCGTCCAGCAAGTGGCAAGCCTCTACCCAATGAGCCACCTTTCTAGGCCACTTTCAATTTTTCTTTGTTTTTGGAAACCCAAAGGAAGGTTTCTCTGTGTACTCTTGACTGTCCTGGAACTCGCTGTGTACACCAGGCTGGCCTCGAACTCACAGAGATCTGCCTGCCTCTGCCTCCCGAGTGCTGGGATTATAGGTGTGCGCCACCACCGCATGGTTCACTTTCAATTCTTATTAACAAACCAACACTGTCCCCTTTGAGCTTAGCCCTTGCAGCCCCAGAAATAGTGGTATGTTGCCAAGGCCGGTAATGTGCTTTCCAAAAGAAACAGACACAGCGTAATCAGAAATCTATTGAGCTGGATCCTTGGTATATATATATTTACCATAAGAGGTTACAGGCCTTGAGCTGGGTTAATGATGTGAGTGGGGCCCAGTTATCTTAGTCAAAGCTGCAGAATAAAGGCAGAGGGCAGTTCATTGTCGATGACTACGAGAGGATCGAGTTCTTGCAACGTCATAATCCTAATAATAAAAACTAAGTTATAGGCTGAGCATGGTGGTGGTGCACGCATGAGATCCCATCACTGGGAAAACTGAGGCAGGGAGATTATAAATTTGAGGCCAGATTGGGACACATACCAGGGCCTCGTCTTGGAAGAATTTAAATGAAAAAAATTAAATTATGGAGGCTGGAGAGATGGCTCAGTGGTTAAAAGTGCTGAGTGTTCTTCCAGAGGACCTGGGTTCAATTCCCAGCACCCACACGGCAGCTTGCAACTGTGTGTAACTGCAGAACCAAACACTCTCTCATAGATATATATATATATGTAGACAAAATACCAATGTACATTAAAATTAAAAAAGAATGTGCTTTAAAATTAAATTATATACATTTTAAGGCCAATTTGGATCAATAAAGCCATGATTTCTTCTTTTATAGAAATCTGATGAAGGGCCGGGCAGTGGTGGCGCACACCTTTAATCCCAGCACTTGGGAGGCAGAGGCAGGCGGATCTCTGTGAGTTCGAGGCCAGCCTGGTCTACAAAGTGAGTCCAGGACAGCCATACCTATTACACAGAGAAACCCTGTCTCGAAAAACCAAAAAAAAAAAAGAAAAAAAAGAAATCTGATGAAGGATATAAAGTCAGAGGAAGCAAGTGGGTGAAAAAAGGTACTTTGCTAGGCATTGCATTGAATCTGTATATTGCTTTATGGATGGCCATTTTTATTATGTTGATCCTACCTATCCATGGGCATGGGAGAGCTTTCCATCTTCTAAAGGCCTCTTCCATTTCTTTCTTCAAGGGCTTGAAGTTCTTGTTGTACAGGTCCTTTACTTGCTTGGTTAGAGTTACCTCCACGTATTTTATGTTGTTTGTGGCTATTGTGAAGGGAGTTGTTTCCCTAATTTCTTTCTCAGCCCATTTGTTTGTTGTACAAAGAAGGGCTTCTGATTTTTTTTAATTAATTTTGTATCCAGCCACCTTGCTGAAGGTGTTTATCAGCTGTAAGAGTTCTCTGATGGAATTTTTGGAGTCGTTTATGTATACTATCATATCATCTGCAAATAGGGATAATTTGACTTCTTCGTTTCCAATTTGTATCCCCTTGATCTCTTTTAGTTGTCTTATTGCTCTAGCAAGAACTTCAAGTACTATATTGAAGAGATATGGTGAAAGTGAGCATCCTTGTCTTGTCCCTGAGTTTAGAGGAAATGCTTCAAGTTTCTCTCCATTTAATTTGATGTTGGCCACTGGCTTGCTGTATATTGCCTTTATTATTTCCAGATATGGTCCAGAATACCAACACAATTCTTTATAGACCTGGAAAAATCTATTCTCAATTTCATATGGAACAACAAAAAACCCAGAATAGCTAAATCAATCCTGTACAATAAAAAAAAAAAAAATCTGGAGGTATCATCATCCCAGTTTCAAGCTGTACTACAGAGCAATAGTAATAAAAACAGCATGGTACTGGTATAGAAACAGACCAGTGGGGGCTGGAGAGATGGCTCAGCCGTTAAAGGCTAGGCTCACAACCAAAAATATAAGAAACAGACCAGTGGATCAATGGAATCAAATTGAAGACACAGAAATGAACCCACACACCTATGGTCACCTAATTTTTGACAAAGAAGCCAAAACCATACAATGGAAAAAGGACAGCATCTTCAACAAATGGTGCTGGTCCAACTGGATATCCACTTGTAAAAGAATGAAATTAGACCCATACTTATCACCTTGCACAAAACTTAAGTCCAAGTGGATCAAAGACCTTAACATAAGCCCGGTCACACTAAATCTACTAGAAGAGAAAGTTGGAAAAACCCTCGAAATCATTGGCACAGGTGACAACTTCCTGAACAGAACACCAACAGCTCAGGACTTGAGATCAACAATCAATAAATGGGACCTCATGAAACTGAAAAGCTTCTGTAAGGCAAAAGACACTGTCATTCGAACAAAACGTCAGCCTACAGATTGGGAAAAAATCTTTACCAACCCCACATCTGACAAAGGGCTAATATCCAAAATTTACAAAGAACTCAAGAAATTAAATGCCAAGAAACCAAATAATCCAATTTAAAAATGAGGAAAAGAGCTAAACAGAGAATTCACAAAGGAGGAATCCCTAATGGCTGAGAAACACTTGAAGAAATGCTCAGCATCCTTAATCATCAGAAAATGCAACTCAAGACGACTCTGAGATTCCATCTCACACCTGTCAGAATGGCTAAGATCAAAAGCTCAAATGACAGCACATGCTGGTGAGGGTGCAGAGAAAGGGGAACCCTCCTCCATTGCTGGTAGGAGTGTAGGCTTGTACAACCACTATGGAGGTCAGTCTGGCGATATCTTAGAAAACTTGGAATAGCTCTGCCTTAGGACCCAGCCATACCACTTCTGGGTATATATCCAAATGACTCCTCACGGAATCACAAGGAAGTTTCCTCATCTATGTTCATAGCAGCCTTATTTGTAATAGCTAGAAACTGGAAACAACCCAGATGTCCCTCAACTGAAGAATGGATTAAAAAACTGTGGTACATCTACACAATGGAATACTACTCAACCATCAGAAACAATGAAATCATGCAATTTGCAACCAAGTGGATGGATCTAGAGAAGCTCATCCTGAGTGAGCTAACCCTGACTCAGAAGGATGCACATGACATCTATTCACTTAGAGTAGGATTTTAGCTATATAGTACAGGATATCTGTACTACAACCAACGCACCAAAGGGAACATGGACATAAACTTTTTTGTTGTTTGTTTGTTTTCTCTCCCTGTCATTGAGACACTTTTCCCTGGTGGTGCTGCCTTGTAGGACTCCAGTGTGTAAGGAGGCTCTTGGCCCTCATATGACTGCTGAACTGGGGTGGGAGACTCCACTCCAGAGGAGTGGGATGGAAGGGTTAGGGCATAGAGGGTGGGAGGGCAGGACTGGGAAGGGTGGAAAGAGAACACTATGATGGAGATGTAACCTGAAGCAATAAATAAATAAATTAATAAAAATAAAAATAAGTACTTTGCACCCAAGCTGCTTGCTAGGCTCTACAACCCACTTAGTGATGTGGTTGCAAGATGGTCTGAAGGACATTTGGCACAGGGCTCAGCATAGACCCTGTTGATGACCACTCAGGCCTCCTCTGGCTCAAGTCCTTATTCGTAGAAGGTAGTTTTTGTTAGTAGCCAATTACTAGTATTGGTGGGAGGGGGCGGGGGGGGCAGGTTTGGGGTCCAAGGAATCAGGTATTTTAAAACGCTATGTCCTCAGAGTTCCTGGGTGAGCTGTCTTCTCCCACTCTGGGAGTCTGGTGCCCTGCAGGTCAGCAGAAGCATCTCTCTTGGGCAGGGCAACCGGTCACCCTGCATGGCCCACCCCCCATTCCGCTCTTCCCTCTCACCTCAGTGTGTTGAGCACACACAGCACGTGCACACATCATGTTCCAGGCCTGCTTTCTTGCAGATTTTGCCTTGTCCTGATAAATGCAGTGTTCGTGACACTTTTCTGTGACACTTTCCTAAGGTTAGGCTGCTTGTCACCTCTTAAATGAATGCCAAAAGCTGCCGAACCCTCAGCCAGTGACTCAGTAGTGTCACTGACGTGATGATGTGTGGCTGTGGTTAGCAGGAGAGAAGAGAGGGAAAGGAATGAGGCCCTCAAGGCTGGGACAAACCTGCCCTGATTGTCAGTGACTTCCATTCAGATCACCTCAGAGCTTTGTGCTGTATTTGCGATGGTACCAAATAATTCTTTTTTTTTTTTTTTTTTTGGTTTTTCAAGACAAGGTTTCTCTGTGTAGCCCTGGCTGTCCTGGACTCACTTTGTAGACCAGGCTGGCCTCGAACTCACAAAGATCCGCCTGCCTCTGCCTCCCAAGTGCTGGGATTAAAGGCGTGCGCCACCACCGCCCGGCTTCAAATAATTCTTAAAAATGACCCATCGCTAGAAAAACTCTATTACCAAGTTTAGACTCAGCAGAATCCAAATGCACATCCTTTGGATAAAAGAACTGTGGCATTACAGGCAGGCATGGTAGTTCCTGCCTATAATCCCAGTACTTAGAAAGTGGAGGTGGGAGGATCACCAAAAGTCCCAAGTCAGTCTTATCTCAAATAAAAATAACTACACCCACACCAGCATATGCGCGCACGCAGGCACACACACACATACACACACACACACACACACACACACACACACACACACACACACACACACACACGGTCCAAGCAAACTCTTTGGTCTCCTTGGCCACCCTGGAGGACAATGTTAAATTACCTGGAATCATAGATTTAGAACACAGTTTTTTGAAGATAAAGTCTCCTGTATCCCACGGTAGATTCGAACTTGGTATGTAGCCAAAAACAACCTTGAATTCCTTATCACCCTCCCTTCTCCTCCTGAGTGCTGGAATCACAGGTATATATAACCACGCCAGGCTTATGTGCTGGGGAGCGAACCTCCGCCTCTTGCACGCCAGGCAGGCAGTCAACACATGAGCCACACCTCAAGCCCCAAGAATAATTGAGAGATAATAGGAAACAGAGATGGCCAGGCAAGTAAATCTCAGAGTTAGTACTGTCTTGAACTAATTTAGGAATAATCTATAGCGAGAGGCTGTGTCATCGATCGTCTTAAAGCACGCAAGAAAATCTGCCATGGCAATAATTTAGTCGGATAAACTTAGAGATTCACATTCTAGGTCAGCTCTAAATGACCAGTGACTTTGATTTGGCTTGAGGTTTAAGATAAAACCTCTTCTATTCATAAACCACATTAGAAAATTTAGTAGCATTACTGTGGTGCAGCTGTGTCATTTGATTTATAAGGCTATTTAAGGTTTAATCAGTCACACAGTTGATGTGCCTTCAAAGATTCATTAGATTTCTGTTCATTAGATTAATGAACACAGTTTGCATTTTTCAAGGGTGTTTAATTAACAAAATGAAGTATTAATCAAAGTTTCCCTTATGATAAACTGATAAACTTCAGTTTACTGATCCTACTGGTCCATGCCTGGGATCCCAGTTGTCATACTTGGGAGATTGAGGAAGGATAGCATTTAAGACCAATTGGGATACATAGTGAGACCTATTGAAAAACAAATAAAGTCCCGATAAATTTTACAAATGAAATAAACTATTAAAGGAACATTATTTTAAATTACTACTTAAACAAATTAAACATTAATCTTACTAGTCAAAGATTTTCACTTGCAAGAACACCTTGCTCAAGGAAATACACACACACACAAACACTCAAAGCCTTACTTACCATTAGTCATTGCAAAACAGGTTTTCAGTTGGAAGGACCCAGGAACCAGTGGAACTCCCTTGGAAAATAGTCACTTAAGTTATTCACTGTAAGTCCTGTGTGACTAGGAATCATGTATTGCTTAGGAAACAATGACAACAAAATGTATGGATGTCAGGGAAGGGAAGAAATCCAACCTGGATGCTCTGAGAATGAAGGTCAGGGGATCCCAGGTGGCCCAAGTCCAGAAGATGGAATCCCTCTAAGTAGGGAAGATAAAATAGACATTGGAAATGTATGGAGAGAGGCATCTAGGCAGGAACCCAACATTACTGCCATCTGAGAAACCTTATCCAGCAGATAAGTAGACAAAAATCAGATAAGGAGGCAAAAAATGAGGAAAAGTTTGGGGAAGGTTTGAGGAAGCCGGAGGGATCAAGGACTCCACCAAAAGACCCACATAGCCAATTAACTCTGACATAAGGGGGCTTAAGAGACTGAACCACCATGCAAAGAGCTTGCAAGGACTGGCCCTAGGCCTATTACACATACGAACCTGACGGGCTGCTTAGTCCTCAAGTGGATCAAGTCCTCAAGTCCCTAACAATTGGAATGGGGTCTATCCTGAAATTAGAACATGTTGCCTCCCTCAGGAGCTCATGTTCCTGGCAGAACTGTGTTATTCCGCCTCAATGGAAGAGGAGGCACTTAGTCCTGATGCAGCTTGATGTGCCAGAGTGGGTTGGTACTAGGTAAGGGGGGAAGAGAGGGGGGAAGGGGGGGGGAGGGTTGGACTTGGAGGAGGGGAGGAAGGAGAGTGTCGATTGGAATGCAAAAATAAAAAAAGAGAAAAAAACTTAATAGAAAAAAGTAACAGGAAAAAAGTATGGATGTGTTTAGTACAGGTACAAATTTCTCCCCAATTTTTTTTTTTTTTAGGTTTTTTGAGACAGGGTTTCTCTGTATCCTTGACTGTCCTGGACACACTTTGTAGACCAGGCTGGCCTTGAACTCACAGAGATCCGCCTGCCTCTGCCTCTGCCTCCCGAGTGCTGGGATTAAATGCGTGCGCCACCATGCCTGGCTGTCCAAAATATTTTCTATCCACAGCTGGTTGGATAGAATCCATGGAAATGGAACCTAATGATATAGACATTACAGCCCAGCAATTAAAAGAATCAATTAGCCGACCATGTATTTTCCTATGTAACTTTGTTATATTATCAACATAAGATATCCATTTAGAAGTATATGGGAGGCCTAGAAGTTAAAAAGAATGAAAAGTCATAGGTAGATAAGACATACTATTTTTTTTTTTCCAAGACAGAGTCTCTGTGTATAACAGAGCCCTGGCTGTCCTGGACTTACTCTGTAGTCCAGACTGGCCTCGAACTCACAGAGATCCACCTGCCTCTACCTCCCGAGTGCTGGGATTAAAGG
>CAJQZJ010032342.1:32500-42231 GCA_907164525.1 Lophiomys imhausi
CAATCTTTCCATTTGATTCTGATCTTTTGTGAGCCAGACACCCTTAGAAGACCCACAGATACCCTTCTTGGGTTCAGAGTGCCGAGGCTGTTTATGTTGGGGCTCCTTTTGGGTCAGATCTCCACTCTGTTTTGTGCTGAATTCCCAGATCTTCTTGGTGTTGCAAGTACCCTATTTATGCTACCCCGTGTCTTTGGGTTAGCAGGGACTTAAGGATACTGGTAACAGCTGCAATGTATTTATTTATTTTGTTTTGTTTCGTTTATTTACCGTTTTGTTTTTGTTTTTCCTTTCTTTCTTTTTTTAGGTTTTTCAAGACAGGGTTTCTCTGTATATCTCTGGCTGTCCTGGACTCACTTTATAGACCAGGCTGGCCTCGAACTCACAGAGATCCACCTGCCTCTGCCTCCCAAGTGCTGGGATTAAAGACGTGCGCCACCACGCCCAGACATTACAGACAGCTGTGAACTGCCATGTGGTGCTGCGATTTGAACCTGGGTCCTTTGGAAGAACAGCCAGTGCTCTTAACCACTGAACCATCTCCAGCCCCTGCAATTTATTTTTAAGGTAAAAGTAATAGCTTTTATTAGTAATAGTAATTAGTAATAGCTAATTCTATATTAGCTAGAATCAGTAGATTCTATCATCTTCTATTCGTGCATTGAGACAAAGGAAGCTGCAGGTGTCTGGGTGGATCAGACAAAAAGTGGCAGAAGGTGGTAACTTACTGTGGGGAAAATCTCTAGTTGGTCAAGGGGATCACAGAATGGAAGAGAACTAAAGCTACAACTTAAGACTGGACATGATTCCAACATTTTAAAGACAGGGTGCTGTGACTCCATTGAGATCACAAAACAATTGTGGACAGTCATGGTCTCGCCACACGATAACTGAAAGTCAATTAAAGATCAAATGCATACTCAGTTCAGGTGTGTCAGCAGGGCTGGCCTGGGTTGCAGCTTGTGACTTCACAGCGGTCTTTGCTCTGAACACACAACCTGTGTTCCGGGTACTATGCCTTCTGTCACACACCACCAATGCTGCATGAAACACGGAGAGCTTGTATTGATTTATAGACAAGAGGCGGAAAGAGAGTATTAAGACCTCAAAGCCACCCCCAGGTGACATACCTCCTCCAACAACCAGGAATGAGAGTTTGGAATGGTGAGGTGTTGAGTGGGTCGACCGAGGCTGAGAATAAAGAAGACAGACAATTGGGCAAGCTGACGCCTCACGCCAAGCATGTTTATGAGGACATGCAGCATCCTGTATACGGTTTGTAGGAGGAGAATGGGCCACAGTCGGCCAAGAGCTGACAGGGTACCTCACGAGGATGTCTTAGGACTGATCACTACAGCCCTTTGAGGTAAGGGAGAAAGCTGGACTCCTTCAAGGGTCAGCTCCAGACCCAGACTGGACCTTGCCAAGTCTGCTCCTGGACAAGGACACAGAACTAATGTTCCCTTTGTCCTTTCATCAGGGTGTCTGAGAAAGTCTTGGGTCTGTGCGGCTCCCAATAGTCACACCTCCTCCAAGGCCATACCTCCAATCCTTCCCAAACAGTTCCACCAGCTGGGACCCAAGCATTCTTACTCAAACCACTGTAGTCTCTAAACATTGACACATTGTATAACATATTTGTACAGGAAACAGTCTGAGCATTGACAATTATAAAATCAAAATATTGGTTAACTCTGAAACATGTTGAAGGTGCCCTTCACCTGCAGGATAACCAAGATTCAATTTTTATGTGACAATAAATAAGCTCATTTATATCATTAGAATTATAAATCTTCAATGAGCAGTAAAATTACACATATGCCACAGAATTGTTATAAAATAAATTTCTTTATGATTTATATCAGTGTCTGTGTGGTGGTTTGAATGAAAATGGCCACCATAGACTCATAGGGAATGGCAGTATTAGGAGGTGTGGCCTTGCTGGAGTAAGTACAGCCTTGTTGGAGGAAGTGTGCCATTGGGAGTGGGCTATGAGGTTTCAAAAGCTCTGGCGCACGCCTTTAATCCCAGCACTTGGGAGGCAGAGGCAGGCGGATATCTGTGAGTTCGAGGCAAGCCTGGTCTACAGAGTGAGTCCAGGACAGCCAGAGACACACAGAGAAACCCTGTCTCAAAAAAAAACCAAAAAAAAAAAAAAAGCTCAAACCAGGCCCAATGTCACTCCTTCCTGCTGTCCGCTGATCCAGCTGCCTCTCCAGAACCATGTCTTCCTGTGTGCCACTATGCTTCTTATCATGATGATACTGGACTGAACCTCTAAACTGTAAGCCACCCCCAATTAAGCAATAAAACCCTAACTAAGGCAGTTTTATTATATAGCTAGGGTTTTGTGAAAGTTTCTCTGGTGAAAAGGGGGTCTGAGTGGGGACAGTTTAAGAAGCCCAGGGCTAGGCACCGGGACAAGCCTTTGGAGACAGATAGCTACCAGGTGTCTCTTCAACCACTAATATGAATATAGTTCACCCTGGGCTGCATGTCTCAAGAAAAAACACAACAACAATAAAAAAGAAAATTTAAGTGTGATCAGGTGCACTAAAATTAGGTTGAAATTATTTTTAAGTTTTTCTAATGAGCCAGTACCTGAAGTACATTCAATCAAATCTACAGTTTACTTTTCTTGTTTTCTTATAATATTGAAAAAAGATAATGAGACATTCTTCATATTTTTTAAATTTGTTTTTGAGTGTGTGTACACACGTGTGCACATGAATGCAGTCCATGAAGAGGGCAGAAGAGGGCGGTGATCCTGTGGGGCTGCATTAGAATACAGTTGAGGAATGGAGTCCCGTGAGGAGAATTCTGAGTGCTCTCAAGAAACTCCAAGAAAACAAGATCTTGTGACCTCGATCTCTTCAGAACATGGAATTGTCCTTGGAATGCATTTTTTGTGTTCCCCCCAGGTGTGGTGGATAGGAGTGAGGTTACTTCATATTATACATTATTGCTCGCTGCTGCTATTAATGTTTAAGCTATCCTTTATATACCTCTATGTGAGTGTAACTTTAAATAATCATGTTTGTTTCCCAGTTTCTCTCTGGTCTATCACCCAAATAATTGAGACTCTATATAACATTATTAGCTAAGCAGGCTTCACATCACAAAAACTGAGCATTTATCAGCCCCATTGTCTCCCGTGTTCAGTGATTGGCTATAAGCTGCTTTATTGGTATATCCCGAGACAACTGGGGAGCAATGTTTACACAACATTGAGACAGGAGATTATCAGAACAAGGATTGCAACCAGATGTGGGTGGTACAGAAATCAGCATTTGAATTACACAATAACCTTCTGCTTACACCTGTATGGAAAAACATGCTTTTGCCGTGTGCAGCTTGTCCTTGGGATTATACACACAGCCTGAGCTCATGAGAGCTTTAGTCCTGCGCCCTTTCTTAACCCTCAGGGTATAAATTGGCTGATGCTCTGAATAAAGTTGGCTATTGCACGGGTCTTTAGTTAGCTTCATTTATTGGCTCATTCTCCCAAGTCCCACCACCTCTAGAGTGATGACCGACCTGGAATTATAGAGAAAGAAAAGAGAGTAGGAGAAATAGATTAGATTTTGTGTGCTTCAAACTGTCTTAGTGGAAAAGGAATCTTTTCTGTATGAGAGTAATGGCTTTTGTTCGTTTTGTTTGATAACTGCCTTTATTTGCTTTTATTTTGCTCTGGTTAAAAGAATGACTTATTTTCAATGTCCCATGAGCTTGCTTTTTCTTTTTAGTTAGAAATCTTATTTTATTTTATGTAAATGGGCGTTTCACTTGCCTGTGTGTGCACTGCTTGTGTGCCTGGAGCCAATGGAGGCCGAAGAGAACATCAGCTCTGCTGGGCTATGAGTCACCGTGTGGGTGCTAGGAATGGGACCCAGGTCCTTTGAGAGAGAAAGGGTTCTTCTTTTTTTTTTTCGGTTTTTCAAGACAGGGTTTCTCTGAATATCTCTGGCTGTCCTGGACTCACTTTGTAGACCAGGCTGGCCTCGAACTCACAAAGATCCGCCTGCCTCTACCTCCCAAGTGCTGGGATTAAAGGTGTGCGCCACCACCGCCCGGCTTGGGTTCTTTGTTTTTGTTTTTGTTTTAATTTATTTTTTTGTGTTTCAAGACAGAGTTTCTCGCCAGGTGTTGGTGGCGCATGCCTTTAATCCCAGCACCCGGGAAGCGGAGACAGGTGGATCTCTATGAGTTTGAGACCAGCCTAGTCTACAAAGAGTTCCAGGGCAGCCAGGGCTGTTACACAGAGAAATCCTGTCTTTTTTTTTTTTTTTTTTTTCAAAACAGGGTTTCTCTGTGTAGACCTGGCTGTCCTGGAACTCTGTGTAGACCAGGCTGGTCTCGAACTCACAGAGATCCACCTGCCTCTGCCTCCCGAGTGCTGGGTTTAGGGGTGTGTGACACCATGTTCTCTCCAGCCCCTGGGATCTTATTTTGATCAAGTTTTTTAAACCTTTGCTATGAGACAAAATTCTCAAGAGTTAAAATGTTGACTCTAGGAAGGGGCATTGTTGAACAGGAAATGACGCTTAGCCCTTTTAGTCGGGTGAGTTTTATTGATATCTCCACATACAATGGACACACTTTCAGGCATTGCAAACTTGTATGAGTTGCCCAGTGTGTTATCAGTCGTAAGTTTGGTTAGTATGTTTTACTGTTTTCATCAGACCTTTAATCGTGGCCATTTTAAACCCACAATAAGTTGCTTTGTTATGACACTTTTTTCTCTTCTTGGTGGGAGCCCATCTGCTCCCAGAGCCTGAAATGAGACGTGCAGCTGTGGATTGGGTGACTACACTGGCCCGTTTTGGGGAATTTGGTTGAACGGTGGGAGTGACGGGTGGATTTCATGCTAGAGAATGTTAGTGTTTAGAAAATGACACCACAGAGTGAAGGCCCTCAGGCTTCTCTCTGACCCTCACCCACCCCTTGTTCTTTCTCAAGGTGAGCCACAGAACACAATGCCTCTGCTTCGAGGCTGGCTGTCAGAACCACAACTTCCTTTTGCCCCAGGCCAGCCATGAAAACCTGCCTTCCTGCAGACAAGCTGATCAGAAAGAGATGAAGCCATGAACTCCAGAGGGTTCTGCCCTATCCCTAAGAACAAGATGCTACATGAAGGGGCCAAGAAGAATCTGAACAGACATGCCTTTCGGGGGGTTCTCCTCTGTCTGTCTTCAGTGGCCCGTACACCACAGGTGGCCGTCCCTCTTCCCTGTACCCAAGCATGGAAACAGTGTTCACCATGTGAGTTTTTTGGTCTTCAGTCTGCAGGCTCATTGGTCCTGCTGTTGCCTGTTGTTAACCTGTCTTTTGTTATAGGATGCCAGCTATGACCTTATAGGAGGCAGAGGAGGTATTACCTCTTTCCGTCCTTATATCGTTTAAAGTCATTTGGCAGCTGACAAAATATTTTAAACCACATAAAATAATCCTACTCATTAGAAAACTATTTTTAAAGGCTTATTTACTTTTATGTTCATTGATGTTTTGTCTGCATATCTGTGTGAGGGTGACATATCCCCTGTGCCTGGAATTACAGACAATTGTGAGCCATCATATGAGTGCTGGGATTTGAACCCAGGTCCTCTGAAAAAGCAGCCAGTGCTCTTAACCACTGAGCCATCTCTCCAGCCCCCTAGAAAACTATTTTAATAGTTCTCTATTGAGAACTGTGAGGCTGGAGAGATGAGCCTGTGGTTAACAGCACTTGCTGCTCTTCCAGAGGACCCAGGTTCGAGTCCCAGCTTCCATATGGTGACTCACAACTGTCAGTAACTCCAGTGCCAGGAGATCTGAGGCACTCTTCTGGCACACACGTGGTGGTTGGCACACACGTGGTGCACGGATATGTATGGGGGGGTTGGCGGGGAAGGGGAATGGCCAAACAGGCAAGATAAAAAAAAATAAACCTAAAGAAAGAAAGAAAGAAAAGACTAGAGCATAACTCTGCGGAAAAAGGAACGAGTGTGGGATACGCATCAGCCAATGAGTGTCCCTTGTTGTCTAGAGGCAGATCTGGTTCGCTTCGATTGGCATTATTTGTGAGCGGATCGCTGGTGTTTGGAAGGCTTCCTTTAACCATATGGATGACAGAGACCTATGAGAGAGGACAAAGCAAGCCTGACAGAGATGCCAGAGATGTCAGGACTCCAGCTCAGTACCTAAACTCTGCCCAAGAGCAAGGCATGTTGGCACGTGCCTGTGATTCTAGCCCCTGGGACACAGAGGCCAGAAAGAGCATTCATTGTGGAGGTCACCCTCAACTATCTTGTGAGCTTGGGGCCGGTGTGGGTTCCCTTGGCACGTTTCATACAGTCTCATTTATGTTCGTGAGGATCTAATTCCTTTTATCATACTAGAGGAAAAAGACAACTGGAGGCTGACTTACCCCTCCCTTGTCGCTGCCATTGCTATTAACAAAGACAAAACAGAGACAGAATATAGAGGCTAGCACTTAGGATTGTAAGTCCAGTCTACACAAGGCACATGGCCTGTCTCGAGAAACCCGGTCCACTGGGTTATATGTCACACCCAGAGGCTGCCAGGAATGTCAGGATTTCCTCCGTCAGCAGGTCAGGAATTACTGGTGTTACCACATGCTCAACTGTCTAAATCCATCTGGCTCAAACAAATCTGAGAATGAGCCAGGATGGTGGCAGGGCCTATAATCCAGAGTGTAGGCAGCGGCATCAGCAGTTCTGAGCCGGAGGCCAGCTTGGGTTACAGAAAACAATAAAGAGCCATTGTTTCTAGAGGGTCACATCAAATCGCGTAGATGGTTGAGGTGAGGAAGCTGAGTGAAGGATGTGACCACAATGGAATGAGTAGGCAAGAAGGTCGATTTAAACCCTCTAGGCTTTGAACAGCCATCGGTAGATAATGCGCACACGCAGTGCAAACCTGCGAGCTTTCTGGCCAGCGATGGATGACATATCCCTCCCTTTTAGTTCAGATGCTGACTCTTCCAAGAGGCCTTTGATCTCCCGAGTCTAGACTACCTGTCCCCGCTGCTCACCGGCTCCTTAAGGAACAGCCTGTTCCAGTAAGTGCTCATTCGACCACATCCTTCCTTGGTGTTGGAAGTTTCTCTAGTGTGAGAACTATGGCATGTTCAGCACATGTCCCCTGTGCCAGCAGGCTGCCAAGTCACACCAGAGGGTACCGCACAAGTGAGCTGAATGGCTTCTAATTCTCGACGCAGACAACATTTCAGCAGGTTCATCTCGGACCTTCCTGGGGGCACCTCAGATACGGGTTACTGGTCTCATAGAAGCTACGGTTGGATTGATTTAGAAAGCAGATTGCTAGACCGCCTGTGTGAGCTCAGGTGTGTGCAGTGCAGTGGGGCAGCACGGGGCTTCCGGAAGCCGGCACCCTACCGGTAGAGCCAGCCTGTGTCATAGCCCTGTTTGGGGGCTCAGAACCATTTTTAAACAAAGGTCAAAAATATTCTGGCTCCATTTCAGGAAGAAAGTGAAAACACACCAAGGCATTATCAGAGAAAATGGCAAACCCTAGCTGAGCCTGTGGCTTTAGTTGGGGCAAACTGCAGACCAGTGAGGTTCAGCAGTTCCACAGGAGGCATCCACAGCATTCTGTCTGGACCACTAGACACATGCAAGAAAGACCTGTGAGAGCCACACTAAGAGCAAGGCAAGGCTGACCAGAGAACTGGCTGGATGCTGAATATTATCCCAAACTGTAACTGAAAATGTCTCTAGTGTGTCCAAATGCCTTCTAGAGGAAGTCAGGGAGCAATACTGTCCCCAGTTGAGGACCATTAGGAAAACGATGTTCTAAGGGGCTAGAGAAGGTAGCCCAGTGCCTAAGAGCACTTGCTGCTTTTGCACAGGACTCAAGTTTTGTTCTTTGTACCTACATGGTGGCTCAAAACCATGTGTAACTCCAGTTCCAGGGGATGTGATACCTTCCTCTCAATTCTGTGGGCACCAGCCTTGCATGGTGTATATGATTACATGGTAGCTGAAACATAAGGTAAAAATAAGTAAAATTGCTGGGCGTGGTGGCGCACACCTTTAATCCCAGCACTCGGGAGGCAGAGGCAGGTGGATCTCTGTGAGTTCAAGGCCAGCCTGGTCTGCAAAGTGAGTCCAGGACAGCCTGAGCTGTTACACAGAGAAACTCTGTCTTGAAAACCAAACTAAACCAAACCAAAACAAAACAAAAATCTTCAAAAAGATTTTATTAAATCTTCTTTTAAAAGAAAACATTTTAAATCAATAGGATTAAATTGGTGTACTAGGGGCTGGAGAGAGGCTTCAGTGGTTAGGAGCAGGGGCTGCTCTTCGGAGGACTCAGGTTCAGTTCCCAGCACCCACAGGCATCTCAGAACTGTCTGTAACTTCACTTTACTGGGATCTGGGGCCCTCTCTGACCTCTGCAAGCACCAGGCACACACATGGTATGCAGACATACATGCAGGCAAAACACTCTAGCACATAAGGAGGACTAATTTATCATAGTGAACTAAATCTTTCAAATGCCAATTAAAATATATAAAAATTTAAAACGCAAGAGGTGGTATTAAATGAGGAACAGAAGAGCAAAAATTATGTAAGGCGTGTAGCAAATAAATAGCAAACGAGAGGATGTAAAGCCAAGCGCGTCATAACTGCTTTAGTCACAGACCTGCCGCGCTTCTCATCAAAGGGCAGGGGGTGTAGGGAGTGGATGTGAAAGCAAGACCACCTGCACAGCCTGCAAAAGATACATTTTAGATCCACGTATACAGACAAGCATATCGAAAGCAAAGGGTTAAAACACATACAGTAAGGGGAGGCAAAGGCAGGGAGATCTCTGCGAGTTCAAGGCCAGCCTGGTCTACAGAGCAGAGTCCGGGACAGTCAGGGATACACAGAGAGACATCGTCAAAAAAAAAAAAGAGAGAGAGGGGCGGGAAGGCAGGCAGGCAGGATGAACACAGGAATTGCCAGAGAGCTTCAACAGCTATATTAATGAACAGTATGAAAAGAAACATTACTAGAGACAAACAGGTACATTTTATATTGACAATTTTACTATCTAGGAATAGGAAAAAATACAATGTATATGCATATAATGCTAAAAAGCCAAGGTATACAAAGTAAAATGAACAGAATTACAAGGAAAATTGATAATCCAATAATTACAGTTAGAGATTTCAATATTCCCCTTTGGAGTTTTGACAGAATTATTAGAAAATTTCAAAGGCTCTAGGAGACTTGAACATTAACCAGGCTGACTTAACAGATATTTCTAGAGCTCTCTACCCAGCAATGTAAGAATGCATTTTCTTTTCAGGTATATATAGAACATTTTCTTGAATAGCTGATATATGAGGTCTTAAAATAAATCTTAGTTTTTAAAAGATTAAAATTGTACCAAGATTGTCTTATAACCATAGAGAAATTAAATAAGTTATCAACACTTACTGACAAGAAATTGGAAAACTCCCCCAAGTATTTGGAAGTTAATACCCATCTAAATAGTCCTTGGATCAGGATAGAGTCACATTAGAAATTAGAAAGTGGATCTGGCTAGGCATGGTGGCTCATGCCTTTAATCCCAGCACTCAGGAGGCAGAGGCAGGCGGATCTCTGTGAGTTCAAGGCCAGCCTGGTCTACAGAGTGAGTCCGGGACAGTCAGGGATACACAGAGAGACCTGGCACACACACACACACACACACACACACACACACACACACACACACAC
>CAJQZJ010032342.1:42241-68259 GCA_907164525.1 Lophiomys imhausi
CACACACACACACACACACACACACACACACACACACACACACACACACACACACACGTGTGGGGGCATGCCCATGAAATTAGAAAATGAACTGAATGGTAATGAAAATATGATACATAATAATTTGTCAGTTGAAACCAAAGCAGGGCTTCAATGGGATTTTACAGCTTGTTATGTGTTCAGCACTGTTTCTCAGCAGGGAAATTATAATTAAAACCCTTATAGGATGCCACAACACTCCTACTGATGTGACTGTAATCCAAAAGATTGACAATGCCCAGTGCTGCTAAGGACATGGAGAAATTTTAAAAAGCATACATTGCTGGTAACTATGAAGTTATGGACACTCCATGACCCAGTTATATAACTTCTGGGCACCTACTTGAGAGAAAAGAGAGCTGTGTTCACATAACGATCACATCCATGTTTTTTTTTTTTAAGATGAGCTCTCCCGTAGCCCAGGTTGGCCTTAAACTTGTGATGTAGCTAAGGCTGGCCTTGGGGTACTGACCCTTCTGTCTCCACTTCTGCAGAGCTGGGATTATAGCTGCGCACCACTACACCAGGCTCCAAGCTAGCTTTCCACACTTTCAGTAACATCATTTCTATTAACTCTAAACTAGAAACAAGTGGATGTTCACGCCTGGTAAATAGGTAAGTACGGAGTGGTATTCCCATGCTACGGGATACAGTTCAGCAGCTAACAGAAGGCCACCGTCGAAATATGACATAACATGGATCAATCTCCAGATACTATTCTAAGTAAAAAGCTAGACTTAAAGGACCACCTACAGTGTGGTTTTGTGGATATGAAATTCGTAGCACTGGATGCTCTCTGCGATGGGCAGGGTTAGGGTTGTAGATCTTAGGTGCCATCTTAGAGCACAGAATGACAGAGCGAAAGGCAGAACACACCAGGGCCTCTGGCAGATTAATAGAAAATAGCATATTTTCAGGTGAGAGAAAAAAGAAAAAACAATTATCGTATATGTTATCCACTGTTCATTTTGGTGCTGTGAAACGCAGCTTGCGGACTTCTAGCTTTCCATCGTGGGGCCAAAACAACATCTGCATCCTTGTCTGTCTTTCTCTTACCACGTGGTTTAAGTGGTAGGTGCTATCATTTTGGAGAACCCATCTGCTCCTAACCCAAAGTGATTGATCAGGGACCAGTCCCTCGCCCAGGCGAGGCCAGTCCTGGAGCCCAGAACCACTGTGTATTGATCAGGATCAGTGGCTTCAGGTATTGACACCAAACAAGGATTTTTTTTTTTTTTTCTGGTTTTTCGAGACAGGGTTTCTTTGTGTAACAGCTCTGGCTGTCCTGGACTCACTTTGTGGACCAGGCTGGCCTCGAACTCACAGAGATCCGCCTGCCTCTACCTCCCAAGTGCTGGGATTAAAGGCGTGTGCCACCATGCCCGGCTCAAACAAGGATTTTTTGAGCTTGGTTCTAATGAGGACAAGTCTGGGTTCCAGTGTGACGGGAAAGCTGTGGGGTGTGGGCCGGAAGCTGCTGTGGTTCTGGTTCGTCGTGCCCTGAAGTTCATGTTGAATTGAATTCTCCCATTACGAGATGTTAAGAGGTCAGACAAGGAAACTTTGCTTGGTGACTAGGGCTCTTGCCCTCATGAATGGTTGACCCATCCAGTGACTAATGCATGTGGGCACCTGCTACCAAAACCAGTTTGGTTAGTGTCTTGCCAGGTCATGCTCAGCCACCAGCTTAGGGCTCTAAGAGGACATCATCAGTGCCACCCTTTGACCCTGGACTGGAACTGAGAGCCAAAAGAAACTTCTCTGACTTATCCAGTCTTTGATTGTCTTAGTTAGGGTTTCTCTTGCTGTGATAAAACACCAAGACGGAAAGCAACTTGAGGAGGTAAGCGTTTATGTCAGCTTACCTCACTGGTGAGTCTGTCACTGAGGAAAATCAGGGCAGGAACCCGGAGGCCGGAACTGAAGTAGAAGCCATGGAGGGGTTTGCTAAAAGGCTTCCTCTGTTATTTTCTCACACACCCCAGGACCACCTGCCCCAGAGGTGGAACCACCAAATGGGCTGGGCCTTCCCACACCAATCATTAATCAAGAAATGCCCTACAGATTTGCCTACAGGAAATTTGATTTTCCTTTTCCTAAGTAATTCTAGCTCATGCCAAGTTAACAAAAACAAAACTCCAGAAAACAAACAAACAAACCAAAAACTCAACAATGATTTTGTTATTAGCAAAAACAATGATTTTTTAATTAGCAAAATAATTTTTTTTAGCAAAAAACAATGATTAGTAACAGAAAATGGATAAAGACAGAACCTGCTGGCTTGTGCCACTATGAGGAGGCAATCAGCCTCAGAAGGAGATTAAGGAGTGTCGGACAGGCGCCAAAGTCCTCCCTTGTGATATTTTTTTCTATCCAATCCCCCCCCCCCCCCCCCCCCCCCCGTCTTACAACAAATGGACTCTGTCTCTGTCTGTGTGTGTCTGTGTGTCTCTCTCTGTGTGTGTCTGTGTGTGTGTGTCTCTGTGTGTGTCTCTCTGTGTCTGTCTCTCTGTGTGTCTCTCTCTGTGTGTGTCTCTCTGTGTGTCTCTCTCTGTCTGTGTCTCTGTCTGTGTCTCTCTGTGTGTCTCTCTCTGTGTGTGTCTCTCTGTCTGTGTCTCTGTGTGTGCCTCTGTATCTATGTCTCTCTCTGTCTCTGTCAGGTCTCCATCTGTGTGTGTGTGTGTGTGTGTGTGTGTGTGTGTGTGTGTGTGTGCGCACAAGTGGAGGCCAGAGGACAGCTTTAGGTGGTGCTCTTCAGGAACCACCCACCTTGTTTTTTGGAACAATGTCTCTTTGTCTCTTACTAGCCTGGAACTCATCAAGTGGCTGGCCAGCAAGGCTCGGGGTCCACCTGTCACCCCTCCCAGCATGGGGTGGTGAGCATGAGACATCACACCTCCATTTTTTTATTTAATTTTTTTTATTTTTTGAGATAGTCTCTCTCTACATAGCCCTGGCTGTCCTGGAATCAGGATGTAGAGCAGACCAGCCTTAGACTCACAGAGATCCACCCACCTGGAATTAAAGGCACGCACCACCACATTGGGCTCACCCAGGTTTTTAAAATTGTGGGTTCTGGGGTTTGAACTTGGGTCTTCATGTCGTCCAAAGCAGCCCTTCACAGACGTCGTTAGCCCCTCAGCCCTGGTGGACGGGTTCTCCTGACTCCACCCCTCCTCCTGTTTCTTATCAGGGCAGAGTTCCTTGAATGTCAGCTCTCCCACCTTCCCCGGATGGACAGACAGGCAACAGTGAGGCACTGGGACATAGAACAGAAATGACTTAGTGATGAGGAAAAATGAAATAAGGCACCTCGGGTGGGCAGGAGTGAGGGTCGCAGTGGGACAGACCTAGTCAGTGATGGTGTCCATGCGTCCGTACTCGCAGCCACCGAGGAGTCACTACAGACAACACTTAACCGTTACAGTGATAATCCCATAACGATGGTGTGGATTGACGGCAGGCTGTGCCCTGTTCTGTGTACTCTACTCGTTTTTAACCCCTTTAATCTTTATAATAACCCTGTGAAACTGATACTTTTATTATTACCCTTGTTTTTCCTTGAGAGAAAAACCGAAGCACAGAGCTTTGCTCAAGGTCACAGTGAATAAAAGGCAGGGAGAGATTTAACCCCAGGAAGTTTTAAGTATCCTTTGAAAGGCAAATGTGGCTTGCTCTGTAAAGGTGGTTCCAAGACAAGTGTTTGGTCACAGTAATCCTTCGTAATTGCCTCTCACAGCTGCCTCCTATGAGGAAAGGCTGGGGAAACGGCCCCTGCTCACAGCTTTCTTCCTCTTCTAACATGTTGGATGCTGGTCCTGAGCAGAGGACCTTGTATTACACGACTTTAGATGGACAAGGTAAAATGGGGTGGGTGGGTGTAAGGAAGACAGTTTTCTTTCCACATAAACTGTGGCTCCCTGTTGCACGGAAGACAAGGTGTTGATACCCTAGCTTGGGCCAAGAGTTCTAGCCTCCCTCCCCCCCTCCCTCCCCTTTTATTCACTGTGTCCTTGAGCAAAGTATTAACTGCTCTGTGCTTCGGTTTTTCTCTCAAGGAAAAGCAAGGGTAATAATAAAAGTATCAGTTTCACGGGGTTATTATAAAGATTAAAGGGGTTAAAAACGAGTAGAGTACACAGAACAGGGCACAGCCTGCCGTCAATCCACACCATCCCCGTGTGTGTATGAGTCCAAAGGTTGCTGTCCAGGGTCTTTATTGATTATGCGTTTGAGATAGTATCTCACTGAATGCCTGGAGCTCTGGAGAGCGGCCTGTTCCCGCAACCCCAGTGTTTAGGTTACAGATGCATGCAGACATACCCAGCTTTTTGCGTGGGTGTGGAGGATCTGAACTCGGGTTTACACACTCACCTGAACCATCTCCCTCCTCCTTTTCCATGCTCTTCTGTGTTACAGCAGTACATGTACCCCACCATAGCCTCCTGGGGGGACCTTGTGACTCCCACGTCACCGAGAAAGGCTCTGACTCAGGAAGAATTAACGACTTGACCAACACTGGCTTCTGGATTTCAATTCTCATCTTCCATTGCAACAGTATGTGTCAGAGCTGTGAGCAAAGACTTGGAACAGGGAGGAAGGCCTACTCAGAAACTTTCAAATTAACTGGGCGTAGCAACTCACACCTATAATCATAGCACGTGGGAGGCCAGTCCAGGTTGCTTAGTGAGTTTCAGGCCAGCATGGGCTACTGAGTGAGATTCTGTCTCATAAAACAAGTAACAACAGAATATTAAAATGATCTAGCATGAAATCAGGTTTCTCTTAACAGGACATGGATGGCTGTACGTACGTAAAGGAGCTTGATCAAACTGATGTGCGGTACAAAGAGCACATAATACAGAAGAGTTTGTACTTGCTTAAAGCACACACTGTAGTCACGTCCCACAGAGCATGACTAACTGGAATTAGATGTCCCCTTGGGTCCAAAGCACTGTTCCCTCCCATAAAATAAGAGCAACACTCGTGGGCAGAGATTGTAGTTCAACGATAAGGAGCTTTTCCAGCATATGCAAGGCCCAGGGTTCAGCGCTAAGTCCGGAGTAGGGACCGAATGACTATTTTGATGCCTTTTTCCTGCTAGGAACGTTGGTGCCATCTTCCCAAGGGGCTGTGTGGAAGCAGGGGGTGTCCAGATTACGAGAAAACAAACCAAAGTCATAGTTTTCTCAGCTGGGCCTTCATTCTCTGGACACAGCTACAGAGGAGTTCATGGTCTCAGTGACATCCAAGGTCACCTTCTCACAGCCAGCAGCTGCAAGCCTTACATGTCCAGCTGTCTGTCCAGGAGGTTCCCAAAGGCTGAGTCGCATCTCATCAAACCATCTGTGTCTCCAAGATGGCTCACCAAAACCTGCCCCGCCACACGAGGTGCTAGGGCGCCATGTTTGGCCTCTTTACCTTCAGTAGTGAGACCCACAAATGGGCCTGTGAGGTGGCTCAAGGGGTAAATGCATTTGCCGCCAAGCATACAGATAGGAGTTTAATATCTGGGACACATGGTGGAAGCACATGGTAGAAGGAGAAAACTTTTTTTTTTCTTTTTGGTTTTTCGAGACAGGGTTTCTCTGTGTAGCCCTGGCTGTCCTGGACTCACTTTGTAGACCAGGCTGGCCTCGAACTCGCAAAGATCCGCCTGCCTCTGCCTCCCAAGTGCTGGGATTAAAGGCGTGTGCCACCACTGCCCGGCTGAGAAAACTTTTTGACTCCTACAAATTGTCCTCTGACTCCCATGTGGGCCCCAGCACATGTGTGTGTACACACACTTGTGTGCATGTACAAATATACACAATATGCATTTTTTTAATGTTAAACAAATATTTTTTAAAAAATCAGATCTTTCCCTCTCCAGCAAAATTAGAAGAGTTATCAGAGAGATCTGTCATCGCTTCTTATGTACAAAATGATAGGTTGTTGGTAGGGCCTCAGTTCTCCCTCTGAAATTGTTTCCTTACAACTTATTTTCATAGCCTGCACCTCCTGCATCACATCAGAAATTCCAAAAGGAGCATCTCGCTCCCTATTCTGAGTTTGCTATCAACGGCCTGTATGTGTTTAGTTGAATGCAAAGGCAATGTGGACATTGTCCTTTTGTGATTGTCTCTAATGGCCAGGAACAGCAGCCACTCTGGGGCACCCAGACTCTTGTTTTTCCTCCCACCCAACCTTGAGGTTTGGGAGAGAGTTCGTTGGACATCTGGGAACCTGCTGAGGTTCCAAAGGGGAAAAATCGTATTTCCCAGGAAAGAAAAGCCTCAGGAGGGGCAGGAGATCCTGAAGGGTGAGCTGGAAGAAAGGGTCAAGAAAAGATATCAGGGGAGGCATCACTCCCGGCTGTTCCTAAGCAGGTGGGCAGAGAAGAAATAAAGCAAGGCATGGTGAAGAATGGCACTCTAGAACTCAAAGAGGCTGCTCTGCTAGTCACTTGATCACAGGCAACCGATGACCCTCTCTGGGCCTGGACACTTGTTAAAACTAGCACACTAACCCCTTCTGGCATGAGCATTGTGGGAGTGCTCGCTGCTGCACCATCAGGAACTTCAAGTCCCACAGGGTTAGAGCTCTGCCTGTACTTACCAGCTCTGTAACCATGTGTACATTGCTTAAGCTCCCAGAGGCTTGGTGTCTTCCTCTGTAAATTAGGAGCAACACCCTGGTACTTGTTGCAGAGATTAAAAAAAAAAAAATTAAATGGCTTGTGTGGAAAATAGCGTATTAAAAAAAAATTAAATGGCTTGTGTGGAAAATAGCCTGGTGCTTGACACTATGTCCAATAAATGCCAATTATTCTTTTATTTTTCTCATTGTGATATGCTTCTCGTTAGCTCCAGACTTGCTTCTCTCTCTAGTTCATTCCAACTCATCCACTCTGTGTAGAAAGTGACCTTCCTAATGGTAAGCAGGTACAAAGCAAACTTGGGGGGACTAGGGTGGGGAGAAGGGAGATCACTGCCCAAGGTGGACAAGAAAACTCTGTGGAACGAAGGAGACACCCTGCATTCTCATATGTGCTGGGTTATATATAGTTCAGTGGTGGAGGATGAATACAAGGCTCTGAGTTTTATCTCCAGCACTGAAAAAGAGTAAAACCAACCAAACAAAAAACAAACAACCCTCATTAAATTGTATGTTTGAGTGAATACATTTGTTTTTATGTAAATTTCTTCCCTGTGTGTAATTTTTTGTATGAAAATGTCACAATGAAATCTATTATGTTGTGTAACAAACCAATGGTAATAAGTAAGTTATTTTGAAACAGGAAACTGTAAATCAGATTACATTGCTCCTGCTTTAAAGGCATGGGAGGTTCAATGAGGAAAATGCTCAGTGAGTAAACTTCTAAGACAGGAACACAGGGAAGGTGCGAGGTTAGCAGGGAAACCCATTTTATACATGTTTGAAATGTCAAAGAACAAATTGAATCAATAAAAGTGAGTATGAGGAAGGAGTAAGTAGCTCTAAGGGCCCTTTGAAAAAAACATATTGAGCCTAGTGCTGGACTTGCCTCTTCGTAGATATTTATAACATTTATTTTATATATAATAAAAAGTTTAAATGGAGTTATACATAAATGGTAGACAATATCTCGATCTGTAGTCAAATGCTCTACCCCTGAGCTATACCCCCACCTGACAATATCTCAACTAGACAGTATACATTACCAAATAAAACCTTCAGTACCCAGAATAGATTACCTCTTTTTGAGTTCCTGTAGATCCCACCCCAAACATTACTGGTTACTACCAATGCTATTGGTTACCCTCCAGAACTTGATGGTAAGACCCCATTGCTGAAGACACCACAACCTGAGTCATAGAACATGGAGACACCTCGCTGGTACAGGTTGGAAGCTTCATACCTGTTGGCTAGTGTTGTGATGTGTGTTCTTCCTCCCAGTCCCAAAAGATTGTGTGACTCAAAATATATTTGCAATACCTAAGCCATACAGCGAGGCTAGTTCCCTGATTAGATCATAACTTGATAACCTACTTACTCTAATCTAAGTTCTGCCACATGGTTGGTTACCTCTGCTCAGGTACCATGCATCTGTCCTCTTCAAATCTTCCTGGTGTTTCTCCCTGTGCCTGGCACTCTCCTAGAATCCTGCCTACTGGATGTTCCACCTTCTACTTTTTCCAGTAGGCCATAGGATTTTTATTGACAGGCAATGTATCTATACAGTACACAAGATATTCCTTCTATGGGCTAGCATTCACAGTGCTAAAAAGTGTGGGAGACCAGAGAAGAAAAGTCAGCACCAATTTCATCCAGTTATGACTCCTACCAGTTATACTAACAGCCTGCCTGGCAAGATATGTTCCCTGGTGTAATAGTGGCACAAATGTCACTTTTAAATGGGCTTAAAGGCTTGCTCTATGATATGTAAATCATATCTGACACTGTTAATGAGGCCAAGAACCTGTGGCTACCTAGGTCATGGTCCCTAGGGGAAAATCTACTACTATTATTCTGCTAAGTACACAGCAAATAAAACAACTCTTAATAACTTAATGTAATAACCATGAATCAGTGCATCAACCCTCATCTTCCTGCAGGAGATGACAATTAACAGAAACTCACAACTGGTCAACATACAAGAATAAGAGGCACGGGAACATTCAGCCCTAAGTGGACTGTATTTTCATCTCCCCCCAAGGCTCAGGGATCTATGAGGAAGAGATTGAAGAACAATTTAAGAGCCAAAAAGCTGGTAGACAGCCTAAGGGGAACTTTTCCAGACACTAACAGAGATTAAAATAGTCATGTGGGGTCAAATGGAGGGATGAACAGGGTAGGAGAGAGGGGGAGGGAAGAACAGGAGGGATTAAGCATGAGGGCACAGAGGGATTGAGAACTGGAATCTACTGGGGTGCATCGCTGAGAGGTAATAGAGAACTAGGACAAGGGAAACTCCCAGGAATCAATGAGGGTGACTCTAGCTAAGACTCTTAGCAATAGGAGATATGGAACCTGTCACAGCCACCACCTACAGCCAGGCAAGACCTCCAGTGGAGGAGGGGGACACCAGCCCAACTGCTAAACCTTTGACTCACACTTTGTCCTGCCTACAAGATGTGCAGGGATAAAGATAGAGCAGAAATTGAAGGAAGGGCTAGTTAATGATTGGCCCAACCTGCCACCCATGCCATGAGGGCAAGCCCACTCCTGTCACCATTGCTGACATTCTGTTATCCTTGCAGACTAGAGCCTAGCATAAGTGTCCTCTGAGAGGCTTCACCCAGCAGCTGATAGAAAGAGATGCGGAGACCCACAGCCAAACATTAGACAGAGTTCTGGAATTCTGTGGACGAGAGGGAGGATGGATTGAAGGAGCCAAAGAGGTCAAGAACACCACAAGAAAACCTACAGAATCAACTATCCTAGCCTCACAGAGACTCAACCACCAACCAAAGAACATGCTTGGGATGGTACTATGCTCCCTACACATATGTAACAGATGTGCAGCTTGGTCTTCATGTGGATCCCCTAACAACTGGCACAGGGACTACCTCTGCCTTTGGATCCCTTTCCCCCAACTGAGCTGTTTTAACCTCAACAGGAGAAGATGAGCCTAGTCCTACTCCAACTTGATATGCCAAGACAGACTGATATCCACGGGAGGCCTCCCCTTCTCAGAGGAGAAAGGAAGGAGGAGAGGGGATAGGAGAGGAACAGACTAGGAGAAGAAGGAGGGGAAGTTTCCATCTGGATGTAAAGTAAAATAAAATAATTAGAAGAAAAAAGAAAAGGAAAAAAAGAAAAACACCTGTAACTTTGTATTCTGACTTAACTTTTTTTTTTTTTTTTGGTTTTTCGAGACAGGGTTTCTCTGTGTAGCCCTGGCTGTCCTGGACTCAATTTGTAGACCAGGCTGGCCTCGAACTCTCAAAGATCCGCCTGCCTCTGCCTCCCAAGTGCTGGGATTAAAGGCGTGCGCCACCACTGCCCGGCTCTGACTTAACTTTTAATAAAAAAAAAATACTAAGCATCAAGAAAAAGAAAGGCAATTTAAAACTAGGAAAATAGCTACAAAGAAGTTAGTCCTAACTTGAGATGAAGTAAAATATAACATTGAAGCAGGTAAGAGTCACAGTTCACAAACTCAAAAGATAATTTAACCACTGTGAGGTGGACAAGCACCTTTTCCAGCACTGCTTGGTCCTGGGAGCCTGTCTGGAACACAAGACAGACACAGACCTGGAAAAGCTGGGGTTGGGCCGATGTGCCCTCTCTGGAGGACTGAGCGGCACCTGCTACTGTGTAATAAAGAACTCAAGCCATTTACTTTATGGAGCACAGGGAGGAGTTAGCTGGTCCTGGAGGAGATCTCTGTAGGGAATCAGTAGACCGCTTCTCCCAACATAAACACTGGGAGAAGGAAGCTGTGGCCTCTGGTTTTTTCACAAATTACCAACATTCACACACATGGACCAGAGGGAGGTGTTGCCGGTTCCCATGGTTCTAAGGCATGGGTCCCAGTCAATAGTTTCCGTCACTTGGGACTTCTTCCATGCCTTTAGCTTTCAGTCCAGGCTCCCTGTGATTCTCCAGAGGGGCATCCCTCAGACCAAAGCGCTGAACTGTTCTTCCTTGCTGAAATGCTTGAGGTTGAGCCCAGGGCTGCTGGAATGCTCTACCACTGAGTTACATTCTCAGCTTCTGCAATGAAGTCTTCTGTTGAAAGTGACTTTATTTTATTTTACACTCTAATTAATTGTACCATACTTAATACCTCTACCTCCCTTCTAATTCTTGTTCCTTCCAACCCCCCAACCCTGGGTGGGAGAGAAAGAAAGTTAGAGGGAAAAGGGATGGAGTTCTCTTTGAGCTAAGGATTGTCAAGTTCTTTTTAGGGGTAATATCAAATTCAGTAGTCAGAATATCCAGTAGTCCAGTAAACCAGCAAACCAGGAAACACAGCAGCAAGATGAACCAGCAGCAGGGAGGAGCCCCCTTCCTCGCTGGTCTCTGGCTTTTTATACCTCTCTGGAGTCCTCAGAGTTAAACTTCCCCCAGCTGACTAAGCCACACCCTTGCTAGAGTGTGAGGCCCATATTGATTACATCTGTGGACAACTGAAGCAGACCCACACCTGGAATTAAACAAAAAAATTCTCGTAACTTTTGTTTTGTTTTGTTTAACAAAAACTCTAACCACAATCTCCCATCTACACAGGTCACTCAAAGGTGTTGCTTTGGCAAAGGACACACCCTTTATTGGTGACTCTTGCTGCCTTCCTGCCCTGTAGAGTGGGACATATGAATATTTTGTGATGTTACCCAGCCACTCATCCACATAAATACATACACAGCACAGCAGTGGTTCTCTCCAGTCTTGTCACTTCCCAAAGTGCCTCCAGAAACTGCCCCAGAAACCCGAGCAGGAGAAAGCAAAGGAGCTTGGGAAAGTATACACAAACATCTCAGAATATTGTCTAACACAATTTCTTTATAGTGCAATTTTTGTATCATTTGTTTGTGACAGGGTCTCATGAGATGCAAACTGGCCTCAAACACAACATGTATCAGAGAGTGACTTTAAACTCCTGACCTTCCCAGTGCTGGTATTAAAGACACACACCACCAACCGTGCCTGAACCTTCTATGTCATTAGCCAAGAAAATGTATGTTGTACGTTTGCTCAGCCCTCTCAGTAGCATAGGTTTGAGTTTTGATCTTTCCTGGGCAATAAGCATGGTGACCGACTGTCCAGCATCCCCTACCCTGTGATTAATCCACGCAGTTCATGGGAACTTGCACCCTGGTTGGGGAAGGCTTCAGGGATGCACAAGCCTAAGCCACTTTGAGTTGGTGGGGACTCGATGGGGACTGTGAGAAAACACCTGTCCGCATCTGGAACGCTGTGGAAAGCAAGTGTTTCCTCTGTGAATTAGGAGTGAAGAAGCAAAGAGTTCCTACTGAAGCCGTGAGTGCGGAACCAGCCCGCTGTTCAGCCATTGGCACCTTCTCTCACTGTTTATCTTTTAAGCTGAGTGGAGAGGCTTTTCTGTTAACTTCTTGCTCAGTCCCCTATCAGAATCAAAATTTGGTGCTAGGAACAAGAGCAACAGACAGTAGTCGATTGCACAGTGTGTCCTCCTCCCTGGCCAGATGTATCTTCATGCTAATTCCAAGAAACTGTGACAGCTGCCTTACTTGGGAAGGGTTTACAGAAACATTTATTTTCATATTTATGAAATATGAAAGTCATATTTATCGTCAACCTCAGCCAGATGTTGATGAAGCATAGACATTTTATTTTAAATAATCATGTTTGACCTTTATTGTACAAACAATTATCAACATTTTTAACATCTTTATTGTTATTGTTGGGACTGGTGACACGTGTTCTGCAATCACAACACTCTGGGAGCAAAGGCAGGAGAATCATGAGTTTGAGGGAATATGGAAAGTTATAGTGGTAGGCTGGAGAGGTGGCTCAACAATTAAGAACACAGACGGCTCTTCCAAAGGACCTGGGTTCAATTCCCAGCACCCACATGGCAGCTCACAACTGTCTGTAACTCCAGTTCCAGGGGATGTGACACCCTCACACAGACATGCACAGACTATCAGTGGCTCCTGGGTGCATTATGGTTCACAATTCATAGTTCTGTGCTCTCCCTCGGGTCTGTTGAGTCAGATTTTCTAACATTGAGGTTCATATGAAGTCTTTGTTTGTTTTCTGGGGTTTATTTGTTTCTTGAGACAGTGCCTCATTTTATAATCTAGCCTTCCCTTAAACTCATAAAAAGCCTCTTGTCTGAGCCGCCCAAGTGTTGGAATTAGAGGCATGAGATACCATTCCCAGCTTCCATATGTTTTTGTTTTTTGAGACAGGGTTTCTCTGTGTAACAGCCCTGGCTGTCCTGGACTCACTCACTTTGTAGACCAGGCTGGCCTCAAACTCACAGAGATCCGCCTGCCTCTGCCTCCCAAGTGCTGGGATTGAAGGTGTGCACCACCACACTCAGCCTATATGTATTTTTTAAACATTTATTTATCTTGTTTTATGTGTATGAGTGTTTTTGTCTGCATGTATGTATGCACACTATGTGTATGCTTGGTACCAGTAGAGGTCAGAAGAGGGAATCAAATCCCCCTGGAACTGGAATTATGGAGGGATGTGAGACACCATGTGCATGTTGGGCCTGTAACCCGGATCCTCTGAACATCTGAGCCATCGTCCCAGCTTCCATATGCATTGTAATTAATTGAGTGGTTTTGATGAACGTCCAAGTTTTGGAACTATCACATTGTAACTCCAGGATCCTTCAAATTTTCATTTCTGATTTCTGACCCTTCTTACCATTGTCCTACCTCTGTTGCTAGCTATTGTAGCAAAATAAAGCACAAGATAAAAACAAAAACAAAAAAAACAGGATCATGCCTTCATCCTCCTCCTATTTCCACCCCCAGAGCTTCAGTGGCTGGTAGGTAGTAAGTAATAAATACTTGAACCATTAATTAATGGTAGTTAAAGAAGTAAGTGTCATATGGATCCGAATCACCTACAGACAGAGAACGGCAAAGGGACTATTTACAACATTCTCTGTGTATGCTATGGCAGTCTGGCTGCCATATTACATATTTCAGAAGTGCACCACCCAGTGCCTAGTTAGAGAGCTGTGGAGGGCTGAGGTCTCCCATGGGCTAGACTATCCCACTGTGCTTTACAGAGGTGATCACGGCTTGTTGTCAACAGAAGCCAGCTTTCTTCTCCTTGACTTTTCCAGGCCCAGGACCACTTGTACCTGCCTTGGTGAGGGATGTGTTGGGGCTCCGGCTGCCACTCTCTAAACTAGCTGGGGCAGCATCATGTTCCTGGAGACCCCAGCAGAGGGAAGGGGACATAAACCTGCAGTGGATGTCAGCTGAGCCTGGTGTTCTTTGCCCACGAGATATAAAATAGTGCCTCTAGCGATCCCATAGTCCTTTGCCCACTCCCCTACACCCCACTGGCCACCCCTTGAGCTCCTCAGCTCAAACACTGTCTGCTGGCCTTGGCCAGTATCTGCTCAGGATGAAATCTGTCACGGAAGTGGGCAGCTTAGCCAGGGGGATGTAGAGAAACTTGACATCCAGGCCTGGGTTGTAGCGAATTCGGGGGCTCCGGGAGACAACAGCGTGCTCCATGCTGTTGGTGACGTCGCTGATTCTCTTCTCTGCCGTTTGCATGAAGTTAACCAGCTTTGCAGTGTCTGGGACATTGGGGGGTGAAAGGAAGACAGAACAAAAGCCTTTGTTATTAGTTGTTTTTTAAAATGTTCTTTTTCCCTGAATTCTCTCCAAGCTCCCTGTCTATCCCAATCTGATTCAGCACTTAAAGCAAGCCTCCCTTCGTGCACAGTGTCTTACCTCCACGGTCACTTACAGACTCATTATACTATCTTATTTCTCTTTCTAAACACTAGGATTGTGTCCTGAAATCTCACTGTTTTATTGGATGATCAACAAAAAGAACTTGCCCAATTCTTCTCAATAATCCACTTAGTAGCTATCCGACCTGGAGCTGTGGTTATCTGTAAAATGGAGCAATAACATAGATCCTTGAGAGCGGCACAGACACTGTCACCTTTCTGCCCCTGTGGAAAAAGCTTGAGGTTTATCTGGCTCATGGTTTCAGAGGTTGCTCCAGGTCCCTCAGTCCTGTTGTTCTTGGCCTGCCATTAGGCCAAGGATCAGGGGATGGCATGAAAACTCTCTCTCCTCATGATGTCCAAGAAGGAACAAGGGGTGGAACAGAGGTGGGGAGGGAGGGAGGGAGGGATGGAGGGAACAGGGACAGGGGCAAAATATAGTCCCCAAAGGCATGCCCCTAAGAACACTGAGTCTTTCAACTTCCCAGACAAAGTCTGCATTATCTCCCATAGGCCAGGGAAGTATGAGCCATCAGTAGGTTAATTCTTTGTTTGTTTGATTTTGTTTTGAAGACAAAGTCTTTCTGTGTAACCTAAGCTGGCCTGGAACTCACTCTATAGCCCAGGCTGACCTCAAACTCATGGCAATTCTCCTGCCTTAGTCACTCAAGCACGGGAATTACAAGTGTGAGCCTTCACACGGTCTTCCTCAATCTTTCCTGTTCTTTTTGTGTGTGTATGTATGCATGTATGTATGTGTATGTATATATTTATGTGTGTATGCATGTATATGTATTTATATATGTATATATGTGTGTATGTATGAATATGTGCATTATGTATATTGCATTATGTGTATATGTATGTATGTGTGTATGTATGCATCATGCATATGTGTATATGTGTGTATGTATGTGTGTGCATGTGTACATGTATGCATATGTATGTATTTATATATGTATGTATGTATATGTGTATTATGTATATATATATATGCGTGCATGTATATTTGAGTGTATGTGTGTATGTGTGTATGTGTATATGTATGTAAATGTGTATTATGTATATATGTATGTATATGTATGTATATGTGTATTATGTATATTGCATTATGTATATATGTATGTATGTGTGTATTATGCATATGTGTATATGTGTGCATGTATGTATGTGTGTATGTGTATATGTATGTATATGTATTATGTATATATGTATGTATGTATGTGTATATGAATGTATATGTGTATTATGTATATATGTATATTTGTGTGTATGTGTGTGTATGTATGTATGTATGTATGTATGTATGTATGTATGTATGTGTTCCTGCGGATTGAGCAGAGTCCCAGACATACTAGGCAAGCACTCTGCTACTGAACTGCAGCCCAGCTGGGTTGACCATTGATAGCATCAGAGTCCTTGTGACCCAGTCACTCCCCGGAAGCCTTACTTCTGCATATTGTTGTCTTGGGGACCTAGTCTTTCTCACGGGAGTCTTGGGAAGACGTTTCCAATCCACACCAGAAACAACAGTGACTAATAGCCGAGTAGATGGTATGGAAGGAGATATGGGAAAGGTCCATAGCCACACAAAGATTGAAAGTAAGTAAAACTATTGGCTGGTGGGGTGCCTAGTTACTGCAAGCTGTTAATTTTCCTGCTGTGAGTTTCCATGTTTTCTACAAAAGCGTCTGGGTGATTCTGCACATAGGTGTGGAGACGCATTTGGGTGTCTACGTAGTTCAAGCCTGTCGGGACTCGACATAAACATCAGATGGGCCTCTGGCACCAAGCGCCATGCCCCTCCTCCCCAGCTCTGGGACAGATAGGTGTGTAGAAGGGGAGTGTGTTTCTACCTCATCGAGGGCAGTAAGGACGCCAGAGAAAGTGGGCTTGAGGATCAGACTTGCCTGACAGGGCAGTAAAGCTGACTTTGGCCTGCTCTAGGCAGGTAAATCATCCATTATCTCAGGGTCAGGACAGTTCGTGGGGACTGGACAACGGCATTCCAGAATCCTTGTGCCAGCCTCTAAGGAGGTTCTGGAGGAGAAAAGTGTAGAAAATTTCAGCTACCTACTGGGGTTCCCCAAAGAGCCACGCTCACTGAAGGCAGGGTGGCTTTATAGTGATGGTGTTCCAGTGTTGGGCCTGGTGTGAGTCTCCCACCAGCAAGGCCTGGGCAGGAAGGTGAGTGTGAGGATGAACTCCCTCAGGGACATGGAGCCCATAAGGCTGAGGGGATGTAGTCAAGCTGAGGATAAATGCCGATGGCTACCAGCCTTGAAAGGTAGCAAGGGTCCCCACAGACAGTGTGGTGGAAGGAGGCATCTAGACGTTCTTACGTTGTTTTCTTAAATATTTGTTAGCTCCAGTTTTGCATGGAATGGGGAGAGAAGCACCCATCCCTTTACTCTCCTAGATGGTGAGAAAGAGCTTACCATTTGGATTTGAATCTTTGAGAGTTTTCCTACTTGATCTCTAAAGTATCAGCACTTGGGCTTTGGCCCCTAACACTTTCTGTTTTCTTCTGGGCTTCATATAGGCACTCCCTAAGAAGGCAGTGGCTGAAAGGGGAAATCGTTGACTGCCTCTAAGCAGGGCAGAGATGAAACAAACCCAGTTAATAATCTGTCCCTCCTTAGCGCCTCCTTAACCCATTTGGCTGCAGAATATCCTTCGATCAATCAGTGCAAGAATGTTTTCCTCGGTCCACATGTCTGTTATGTGACAATGTAATATGTTTCTACCCCAGATACAGTTAAAAGGAATGCCGGGAAAGCTGGAGCCTGCTCCTGGGGTTCAAAGCCAGGGACCTGCTGAGTTAGTCAAAGCACCTGGCTAAGTTTATGCCACGTGGCACTGTATTGTCACTCCTGAATATTCTGTCTTGTAGCTTGCCCCTGTCCCCAGGCTTCCAGGACTGTGACTTCAACCCTTGCGAGTTTCATCAGAGACTCCCATCTGGTCTCCCATCTTCCCCAGCTATTTTGAGCTTCTTAAAAAGCCCCTAGAGCCTCTGGACAAGATCCACATTCCTCAGGGTGGGCATCTCCACAGGCTTCTTTGCTCCACCTGCCTCCATCCCCTCTAATCTGCCGAGCTGGTGATAAGAGCAGCACCAAAAGTTTGCCAGGCTCATCTTTATGCCATTTTTGTTCAGTTCTCCTAAAAGCCTATTAGAGAAACTTAGCTGAACTAATCTTCATTTTGAGAACTATGTAACATGACTAGAGGGACCTCTGGAATCTGCCCCAAATCCAGATGCTCGCTGGATTTCCAAGCGTCGCTCACGCGCAATGTGCGGGTCATAACTGACACCTCCCCTCTGCTGGCGAACTCCTAGTCTCCCAAAGAACTAAGGCATTCATTATCACTTCTGTGAGGCATGGGCCACAGTGCAACCGAGTCTCTGTAACCACGCACAGAGTGGCTTTGCAGTCCGTGCCTACCCGCTACAGGGCCCGGTGTGTGTTCTTGCTTTCAGATCTCCTCTGCCAGATTTCCTGGAGCCTAGTGTCTTGTCAGGTATCACTAGGTAGCTGAGGTGAAAACTTACCACTTGGGAGGTGTGTATCTAAAAGCGCTTTTCAACTGTTCCTGAAAAACCATGGTGTGGAGTAGAGGGGAACTGGCTTGGATATTCATCAGCCCAGCTCTTACTGGTTGTTAGCATAACCATATCCCGCTTCTCTGACAAGTGGTTTTCAGGGCAAGCTTACCTCTCTGCGTCTGCCTTCAGGGACCCACTGGAAACTCCACAGTCTCTGTGCACAGTAGGTACCCACTTGGAAAAGAGCCTTGTGAAGTTTCTAGAGACTGACTAAACTGTGTTTCACCCCAGCCTCGGCGTAGGCCTAGAGTAATTTGGCTCACGAATTTGCTTACGAATTACAAAGAGGATTACATTATTCATCTCCTTCTGACAGCTGCAGATTTCTCTTTGGGGGATCTGTGGGCACATGACCCAGTCCAAGCCCATTAGAACCTTACATCCTTCAAGCATGTGAAAGGTTAGGGTTGGGCTTATCCTGCCAATGGGACCTCTAGGTCAGGATGAATTTCTTAGCTCTCAGGGGAGGTGCTGGAAAGGACTCTTTCCTCTGCTTGGTAGATCACTCTTCCGGGAGATGAGAGGCGGGCCTGAGTTGATAGAAAACATCCAGAGATGAGGAAGGAATGGAACCTGACCCTAACCGTATTACTCACAGCTGGGCTCAGGATTTTAGTAATATAAGAAATTCCTCTCTGCTTAAATGATTTGGGTTGAATTTTCTTTCACTTGTGCCCAAAGTCCTAACTGATGTGATGCCTCAGGGCAGTCTTTGCTCCCCACAGGATGTTGTTACATCCAGAATGAAAAAAAGATTAGTTTCTTTAAGGAACGCTTCTCTAGAAATCTTTTCCTTAATCAACAAGCGAATGAAGCCTTCGCTCATTGGGTCCATTAACATAAACAGAGTCCTCATCTGGGCATGGCTCCCTCTCCTCACACAGTGACAGCTGGTCTAAAACGTGTCAGGCATCAGAGCTACCTCTCTCCGACTTCTACTTCCTGTCGTGTTCCTGTTCAAACCATCATCCTGTCTGGCCTGGAAGCCTGCAGCCACCAGAGAGGACTTCAGACCACAGAGCAGACCACTCCTTGAGCAGTCCTTGGTGGGTGTGATGTTCTCCTCTGTCCAATCCCCCCTCAGCTACTCCTTGCTGCTCCCCACCTGCTGACTTATTTAAATCCCCTCCAAATAAATGTCCTGTCTCAGAGTCCTCCACTTCCCTCCTGCAGTCAGCTCTTATCCTTGTAGTCACCCCAGACAAAGCGCTCTATGCCAGGGTCTGAATTCAGGCCCCAACTCCCACAGTTGTTCTTTTTCCACAGCCTTATTTCTCCTCAATGACACTAACCACATCTGTCACTAAATGTGTGTGATGCTTGTCTCTCCTGCAGTGCCTGCAGCTACCGGCAGAAAGGGGCCTGTGCGCCACTCAACCCACCCCAGGGCCTGATGTATGTGCGATAGCCTCGCAGTGAAAGATGTTCAAATGAAGACAACTTTCTTGGTCTTCCTGCCTTGGCTCGTATTTCTGTTGACAGAAATGTCCAGGAAAGCATGACACTGAGAATGAGCTCACGCTCCTGGGCAGTTTCAGATCTACCATGGATTTGACTGACTGACTGACTTGTATGGCTGCGGTTAGGCAAACTCAGAACTTTAGGAGGTGAGGCAAGAGGTCTTAGGTCTCCAGGAGCCTATGAAGTGGGGCTGTGGGTCCTTCTTCTTTCTCTCTTTTGCCTTCCAACCATGAGATGCAGACTTTCTCTCTGCTGTGAGTACCTGATGTGCTGTATCGAGGCAGGTTCAAAGCAACAATAAAGTCAACTAATCATGGACTGAAAAATCCCCCAAATTCTAGGCCAAATAAACCTTTTCTCTTTCTGCATGGATTATCTTATTTGTTGTAGTAGCGAGAGCCAACACCTCAAACACCTTCTGGATGTTACATTTTACAAACTCTTATTTGTTGTAGTAGCGAGAGCCAACACCTCAAACACCTTCTGGGTGTTACGTTTTACAAACTCATCTCTTTAGATTTGGGATAATTTTTGTGTATTTGTTTTTGAGACAAGGTTTTACTTCATAGCCCAAGATGGCCTCAGATTCTCTCTGCAGCTCAGGCTTGTCTGCTGCTTTAGCCTCCTGAGTGCTGAGACTGCAGGGCTGTACCATCCTGCACCTTTGAATAACGATTCCTTTTTGTTGTTTTGTTTTCCAAGACAGGGTTTCTCTGTGTAGCTCTGGCTGTCCTGGACTCACTTTGTAGACCAGGCTGGCCTCGAACTCACAGAGATCCACCTGCCTCTGCCTCCCGAGTGCTGGGATTAAGGTGTGTGCCACCGTGTCCTGTGAATAATGATTCTTTAAAGGTCTCTCTTTGTAAGATAAAAACTTACAGCTTATAGGTACCAGTGTGATATAGGAAAGGAGGCCATACTTAATCCAAGGGTTATAATGACAATAATTACTAACTTTGAACTCAGATTGTTCTTACAGGGCCCAAGTGCTTCTACAAATGTATGTGTATGTGTGGGGGGGGTGTCTCTGTATGCGTGTGTCTCTCTGTGTGTATATGTATCTATGTGTGCGTGCATGTGTGTGTGTATGCGTGTGTCTCTCTGTGTGTATATGTATCTATGTGTGCGTGCATGTGTGTGTGTATGCGTGTGTCTCTCTGTGTGTATATGTATCTATGTGTGTGTGTGTATGTGTGTGTCTCTCTGTGTGTATATGTATCTATGTGTGCGTGCATGTATGTGTGTGTGTGTATGTGTGTGTCTTTGTGTCTGTGTCTGTGTAAACTGAATTCTCATCACAACTCAATACAAATGAAAACACTGAGAGGCTAGCTCATTTTCCAGCAGACAGTTGAAACCTGCTCCTGGATAGCTTATATCTGAACCTAATGGCACCCAAAATTGCCTCTTGGCCTCAGGGACACAAGTGCTGATGTCTAGAGGGAGTGGAGCAGGGCTGGGGGTACAGCTGCTTCCCTCAGATGGATGGGAACCTCAAGAACATGCAGAGGTCTAGCTCTGCCTTCCTTGGCAGGCAGGACCAGCTAACTGTGTCACAGTGTGTCTGTCATCAAAAGATGACCCCTCAAAGGTCAGATACAGAGGAGGCTCTGAGGAGGTTGCAACAAGGAAACACCAAGGAAGGTGTCTCATGGAGCTTCCTCTTTTTGAAACCTTGGCTCCGCTTCAGTAGGCTCCAAGGAGACATGGTGCCCTCGGGTCCTTAGACCGGCTTTCTCTGTCCCACCAGGATATGCCCATTATTGGCAATTCCTCCCTTCAGTATGCCCACTCGTGTGCCCCACTGATGCATGTGTCCCTGGACTAGAGACACCGCTGAGATTGTCCTCGCTCACCCTCCAACGCTACAAAGATGCCTGTTAACTTGGAGAGAGAATGGGAGCCACCTAGGCTCAGCTCCACGCTCTTCAGCAAGCTGTGCCTCACACACTAACACTCCCAGCTGCACCCTGCGGGACAGGTCATGTGCTGACAGGCCCAGTGTTTTCCTCAACGGTTCTCGGCCCTTTTTGTTTTTTTTAAGTTTGGACATTTTATTTCAGTTTCACTTTTTTTTTTTTTTCTCTCTTGAGGCAAAGCCTCTTACTGGACCTGGAGCTCACTGATTCAGTGAGACCAGCTGGCCAACAGACCCCATGGATCATCTTCTCTGTTTTCTGGGTGCTAGGATTTGAGGTATGTGCTATCATGTCCTGCTTTTCATGTGGGTGTCAGGGATCCAAACTCAGGTCCTTGACAGGCATTTTATCAACTGGGACATCATCCTAGCCCCATAGGCTCCAAGTACAGATGAAAAACTGAGGCCTAAGGTGATCAGTGAGTGACGCTGCCTGTGGAGGTATACTTCTGTGATCACAGCGTTCAGGAAGCAGAGGTAGGAAGATCCAGAGTTCAAGGTCATCCCCAGCTACATATGAAGTGTTAAGACAGCCTTGGCTACCAGGGAGCCTGCCTCAGAACAACAACAACAACAACAACAAACTTTTAAAAAGAAAACGACACCAATGAAAACACAAGCAATGTCCAAGCTCACAAGGGTCAGAGTCCGGACTTGGCACAGGCAGTCTGGCTCCAGCACACTTGCTCTTTGTCAGTTTGTTACTCTCCTTTGAGTGCATTTTCACAAGATCGGCCTGCATCTGATGTTTGAAGTACAAGTGCCAGGAACAGGCAGTTTCCCCGCACACACCCTATTACCTTTCCTGCTCTGCTACTTGCGCTCTAATCTCAAACTCTACCTTTGCTACTAGCTGCGTGTGTGATCTCTGGGGCTTAAATGCAGCCAGTGGCCCCAAACCTCCAGACTTTCCTCAGAAAGCCCACTCCTGCCCGGACACTCACAGACTTGGAAATACTCCTCTCCATAGCTGTCCTGGGTCTCCTGTGGCAGCCGATCCCACAGCTTCTTCATGCGGGATTGCAGAGCTTCTTGGCCGAGAATGGCTGTCTTGTAGTTCCCCGGTTCAATGATGCTGACCTTCACCCCGAAGAAATGAAGCTCACGCCTGTGAAGTTAAGAGTTGCTTCTGGTCTACGCTCATAGTGACAGGCATCTGGTCTACCTCATAACGACAGGCATCAGAGACACCTTTGGAAGGACCTGTCTCCCTGGGAACCTGTCAGCCTATCATAAGAGCTAATCTCAACATTGCCTTCATGCAAATAAACCTTCTTTAGGGCTTCAGCCTTTTCCCAAAATGATCCAGTAGCCTGGGAAAATTTGCATTAGGCAGAAAAAAAAAAAACAAAAACAGGAAGTGGGTGAAGAATCTAGGCCAAGGCCTTGCCTCCTCCCAGGTTCTTTCCACTCAACACTACACCCATCACCATGTGACGAAAGGAACCAGGAGATCAGTTGAAGACCTGCATCTTCTGAGGGGCTTCTGGATGGACCCCTGCACTAGGCCTTCCTCTATTTGGTCTCATCTATCTATCTATCTATCTATCTATCTATCTGTCTATCTATTTATCTATCTATCTATCTATCTTCTCAGAACTACCCAGCCCACACACTGTCACTCTCATGCCTCGACACTGTGGAAAAGCCCCCAAGACCCCCACCTGGTTTGGTACCAGGACCCAGTTACCTGATGCTATCAGAGAAGGCTTCAACACCAAACTTGGAAACACAGTAACCACCGCCAATGAGAGCCACGAGACCACCAGAACTGGACATGTTGACCACCCTGCCCCGGGCTTTCTTCACCATAGGTAGCATGTTCAGGGTGACTTCAATCAGTCCCACCAGGTTCACATTGATCACTTTTACAAAGTCTTCCTTGGTCAACCACTCGTTGGGACCGCTGGGCAGGCCTATCCCAGCATTGTTCACGAGGGCCCAGAGGCCTAGGAAAGAGAGAAAGACAGAGAGGATCACACAGAAATCTGCAAGATCTGAGAAAGTTCTAAGGACCACTACCCAACAGCTCAGTGCCCAACAGTGGCTGAGCAGGTGAACAACACGCGAGGGGTAGTGAGCAGATACACTCAGGAAGGTGTAGGTGTGGCTTGGGACAGCCATGGGAGCTACAGTAAACTGAGGGCCAAGGTGCTCCATGTTCCTGAAGAGACACTTGTCCCCATGATTCTTGAGGTGTGCCAACTAAACCAGGCTCTGTACTAGCTATAACCCGGGCTGTGGGCAGCCATTGGCACTGAAGCCAAGGGATATGGGGTAAGGGATACCATTTCCGTACGGAGTAACACTTGCATTCTCTCACCATTTACACGTTCTTTTCTCTGTCCTTCTAAGTAGAAAAAACTTCCAGTTGACTATTACCAAATCAGTCCATCTGTTCATTCACCTAGCAAATTCATCATTCATTCATTCATTTTGTCTGCTCTGCACCAGTTACTAAGCATAAGAGATATAAAATGAACCAGTTGGGGTCTTACACCTCCAGAAGCTCTGGGACCAGAAGGAAAAGTATGGTTAGAATATTTCAGAGATAGATTCATCAGAGCATTTGATAAACACTTGTGCAAAATGTTAGCTCTTTAAATTAGGTAAACAGGACTGGAGAAAAACAGTGTGGTTACCCAGGGCCTCAGGGTTGAAGAGCCTCAGGTGCTAACTCTGGTTCTAGCTCCAGCCGTGGACAGACCGTTCCCTTCCTGGGCCTCAGGTCTCTCATCAGAAAACACTGGAACATTTGATCCCACAAGCCTTCTGGGGAGGGGGCTACAGGAGAGGCACTGCTGGGGAGGGGGCTGCAGGAGAGGCATTGCTGGGGAGGGGGCTGCAGGAGAGGCATTGCTTTTGTTTGTTTTATGTGTTGAGCTTTTGAGTGAAATTTCACCAGGCCAGGTTAAAAAAAAAAAAAAAAGCAGAAGCCTGTTCCTTCTTCAGGGTCCCATGACCCAATCCCTTGATCCCGCCATTGTTTTCCCTAGAACCATCCCATTGATTAACACAGCCTGAAGACACTCTCCCTGATACAGTGTACCCTCTCCTAGTGGCAGATCAGGATGCAAGCTTCAATTTTCCCCTCTAGGTCTGGAGTCCCCACCTAAGCCATGCCTCTTCCCATCCTATCCCTTCTTCAGATCAGAGAGACTCCAGGAGGACAATGGACTGGCAGGACTTAGAGCCTTCCCAGGTAAGGGAACTCTCTTGTCTTACAGAGAAGAAAATGAGGCTCCTTAAACACAAAGACCCTAACACATCACTGGTGTCTGCGCTAGAGAGGGTCACATAGCACTCACTGATGTCTCTGATCATGTGCTGGGGAAGCAGGACATATTATTTTTGTTTTCCTATAAAGAGGATAGTCAGAGCAGGGCTAACAGAGGACCGGGCCTACAGGAGCCTTACTCTCCTCCTCCCTCTGTTTCTTGAGCTCCGGGATGCAGGTGTGCATCACCTCACACACTCCCCAGTGCTCCTTATGTGAAAGACATTGCCCAGTGGCACACACAGAATAATGATCCTCCGAAGATGCCACCATCCCAGGAACCTGGGAGTTTGTTACATTGCCCAGGAAAGGGAGAATTAAGGCTATAGGTGGAAGGAGAGCAGCTAATCAATTGGCCTTAGTTAAGCTGGGGACATTGTCCCAAGTTAACAGGGAACCAAAGTGAAAGAAGAATACAGAACCCAGAGAACCAGAGAAATGAAAAAGCAGAAAGAGGACACGGCCCAAAAGCTTACAGAAGAGGGAGTGGGCCATGAGCTCAGACATGTAGGTAACCTGTGAACATGAAAAATCCCCCAGAAGAGCACATCCCCCACTGCGACCTTGACTAGTGAGAACCATTTTGGACTTATTTCCTCAAGAATTATGAGGGAATAAATGTGGGTTGTCTAACCCGTGGCATTTGCATGAACTTGCTACAGCAATGAGTCGTTTCAGACTGATACACCCAGTGAGTCATGAGCACAAATGGCTGGAGACTGGACAGCATGGTGGGAGAGGCTCGCCCTTACTGAATTATTCATTAACTAACTCATGCAGCAGATGCTGATTGAGCACATTCGTAGGTGGCAGATATCATTAGGTACCCAAGATATGGAGTGGATGAAAAAGACATAAAACCTGGTCCAGGAGGCTTAATTCCAGCAGAGAAAACAAAATAGAGAGAGAGAAGGCCAGCAAGATGGCTCAGCAGATAAAGGTGTCTGAGCACAAGCCTGGTGACCCTAACTCTGAGTTCAGGGCTTACAAGTTAGAAAGAGAGAAATGATTTCCAAAAGTTATCCTCTGACTTCCACACAGATTTTTCCTACTTTGTTTTTTTCTTTTCTTTTTTTTTTTTTTTTTGGTTTTTCGAGACAGGGTTTCTCTGAATATCTCTGGCTGTCCTGGACTCGCTTTGTAGACCAGGCTGGCCTCAAACTCACAAAGATCCGCCTGCCTCTGCCTCCCAAGTGCTGGGATTAAAGGCGTGCGCCACCACCGCCCGGCTCTGCTTTTTCTTTTTCTGTAACTCCAGACCCTCTTCTGAACTCTTCACACACCATACACACACACACACACACACACACACACACACACACACACACACACA
>CAJQZJ010032342.1:68269-82034 GCA_907164525.1 Lophiomys imhausi
ACACACACACACACACACACACACACACACACACACACACACACACACACAAACACACACACACACACCAATAATAATAACAATAATCATACACCATACACACACGAATAATAATGACAATATTTTTTAAACTAAAATGCATTATGTACTAGATAGGGCTAAATGTTAAAGAGAAAATTATTGAAGAGCTAGAGTTATTGACCCGACCCAGGCAGAGGTCTAGCCTCGACTTCCCCCAGTTTTTGTTCCTGCATCTAAGCAACCCTGTGCCCACTCTCTGCGTGCTACAAGTTCACCAGGAAAGTTCCCACACATCCTTGGCTGGGCCCCCAGCACAGGCTGGTTTTCCAGTGGGAGCAGCCCCCTGTTGGATGCAGAACATCCATGGTGCTGTACAGAAGAGCCTGGCCTGCCTCACTCATGGAATTCCACCTTTTGCCCCTTTATGGTTGCCCCTAGCCTGAGCCATGTGCCTGTACTTTTATGAGAGCCAGTGGTGGGACTCCTGAACTCTCTAAAAGGCACCTTTATCTTTAGAGGTTCAGACTTCAGAACATTCCAGCTGCTGTCTCTGTCCTACCCCTCTGAGGGGGAAAAATTTCCTCAGGGTGCTTCTTCCTTATGCCAATTTGCCAAACCATGCAGTGATTCCAGATTCAACTGAACAGAACCTGTTTCCTACTTCATCACTCTAACCCCATTTGGATACCAGGGTCAGAGAGAGAGAGAGAGAGAGAGAGAGAGAGAGAGAGAGAGGGAGAGAGGGGGGGAGAGAGGGGGGGAGAGAGAGAGAGAATAGAGAATGTTGAAGAATACAGTTCACCCCACCTTGCTCGCCCACTTGGTCCCTCACCCACTGGGCTGCTGCCTTGATGCTGTCCGTCTTGGTGACATCTAGGAGGATGGTCTGCAGCTGGTAGGAGGTGTCCTGCTGGAGTTTCTGGGCGCCCTCCTCAGTGAGGCAAGCAGCCAGCACCTTCATGCCCCTATCAACCAGCTGTCTGGCCAACAGGTTCCCAAAGCCGGAGTCACAGCCGGTGATGAAGACAAACTTCTCGGAGAGGTTTCGAACCAGATTGCAATTTTTGAACCAGCGGTACATAAAAGAGAAGTCTGTAAGAGCTGCCATTGGAGCTGATGTCCAAGGATGGGCTCAGGAAATGGAAGGATAGGCTGGTCCGCAGAGCCCAGCAGGCAGCCTTCTGGAACACACAGGGAAAGAGAGCTACTGAGACTTGCAACAGATGCAGGCCCCTGGGTGAGCCACTCTGTAGTTTTATAGGTGGATGCATTGCCACAGCAATTAGCTGAGGTGCAAGAAATTCAAGTCCAACCTGAAGCGTGTCACCTCTGACAGAGCCCGCCCTGGCCATGGCTTCCATCTCTCCCCTTGACCTTTCAGGGAGGGATCTAAACGTGGGGAAATTCCTAGTGATGAGTTCAAGTGCTTTCTGAGAAGAGAATTCAAATGCATTCTGGGAAAGGAATTCAAGTACATTTTGGGAAGAGGCATGAGAGGCAAAGGAAGGCTCAGCTCTGATCCAAGCTCTCTTAAGAAAACACTACCCTGGTTTGCCTCCTGCCTAGGAATCAAAACCATTTGCCATGCTTTCAGGCATGTCAACAAATTTAATTTTTATTATCTGAAAAAAAAAGAAGACGATAAAATCAATACAAAGCAAACAAAAGCTGATTTGTGTGTGCTGAGTCCCAGGAGAAATGAACTGCAGGTCATAAACCCTTTGAGATCTTTAATTAATTAATTTAGTTTAGTTTTTGAGACAGGATCTCCTTAATAGCCCTGGCCGGCCTAGCCTGAACTTGCCAACTTGACTTAAAACTTGTGACGGGTCTCCTGTCTCTTCGCAGGTGCCTCCTTGACCATCTTCTTTGGACATGGTAAGTGAGTTTCTTTCATGAGAGAGGATAAAAACCACAGGGTTTCCCCAGGCTGGGTGTGACTCCATAAGCGTCTCTGTAGAAGAGGCTAGAGATAGGACTTTCAATTTCTAAAAAGTAGAAAGATGCAAACGGCTGGGTGTGAGAGGACACATTCATAATTTCAGCACTTGGAAGATTTCAGCACAGGAGTTCAAAGGTCACACCCTCAGCTATACATCTAGCCAGAGGCCAATCCTATCTCAAACAGAACACCAAAACCAACCAGATCCTTGGTGGTGGTATGGTGGGTGATAGTCACATTACCAGCCAGGAGCCTCCATACTACAAACCAACCCAGCAGTCCATTCATCCTATCACTGGTAACTGGGCCATTGTAGGAGCCCAATACTAAAGATTCATGGGCTCCCTTAGGAAAGGGCTCTCAGGGAAGATACCTTTCCTTCCATATCTCAAGGAGCAGGCACATGCTAGGTGGTTCAATGAACTACAGAGACTGAAGGCAGGAAAGGTGACAGTGCATGGAAGGGTGATCAAGCCATTTGACACAGTGGCTAATTGGATATACAAAAACAAAACAGAGCAGAAGTCAGAATGATTAGACGGTATGGGCCAAGGACAGATAGACTAGCAGATAGCAAGAGAAGTCAGGAGGCAAGATACAGCATCAAGAGAGATGTTAGGGAATGGATAGGGTTCTCTGAGACTGACAGCCAGCCAGTCAAGATATGGGAAGAGCTTGGGCAGAGTCTTGGGTCCAAGGGAGATGATTTGTAGGGAGAGCAGGGCCAAGACTTGGGAAAGATCAGGGCCAGAACTTAGAGAGCGAGAGTGATCCCAAGAAATAGAGTAGAGAGCTCACAGAAAGTAAGGAGGGAAGCTGCTAAAGCAAATGAAAGGAGATCAGCTGGGTGTGAGTCTTGAGGGACAACACCCAGCATTGCATAAACTGTAGGGACCAAACGATGCTGGGTGCTTTCCTGGCTTGATCCAGGACCGTCAGGTCACTAGCTGACCTCCATGTTTAAAAGGTCTGATACAGAAATTGGGTGTAAAAGTTCCCTAAAGAGAATGAGCAGCCGGGCGGTGGTGGCGCACGCCTTTAATCCCAGCACTTGGGAGGCAGAGGCAGGCGAATCCCTGTGAGTTCAAGGCCAGCTTGGTCTACAAAGTGAGTCCAGGACAGCCAAGGATACACAGAGAAACCCTGCTCGAAAAACCAAAAAAAAAAAAAAAAAAAAGAGAATGAGCAGTAGGTGCACCTCTGTGCCCCATTATTTACCAACAATGGCCAGTTACACAGGTGAAGAGAGTATCATGCCAACTGTTAACCTCACTGGGTGAGAATAGGACCATGACCACAACCTTTGAGCCAAATTTGAAGAAAGCTTTATTAAATACTGACCAGGACGATGGGCAGTGGCCAGATCCAAACCTGAGATTCCCAGAGAACAGCCATGAATTACCTTAGTCAGGTGCTTATAAAGGCAAAACCCACAAGGCTACATACACACTTCCTGCCTTCGTCCAATCAGAGGTAAGCGTACATCCTGACATTCTTCCTGTCTACATACCTCCCGTCTATGTGTAATCAAGCACATCCTGTCAGTTGGGCATCCAACCTTTTTTGCAGAAATGAAAATATGTGGCTTGTTATCTTACATGAGCAACAGACCCCAGCATTCCAGGAAGTTATCAATCCTTGCACATGTGGGGCTTACAGGATAGAGGCATTTTTGTTTTATAGATCTCTTAAGCCTGGTAACTTAAACTTAAAACATTCACTTTATCCCTCACACAACAAGGCTGGGTCATTCTGTACCAAAGGTGGGAATCAGTTCATCAGCTTACCTCTGAAGGGCAGACGCAAAGCCCACAGGCATTGGAGGTGGGCATTGATGACAAACTACACGTTTCATTTTTTCCTTGAGGCCATGGTACATCCTGTACAGGTTTGGCAGGTATCCCTCAGTCTCTGTTGGCCTCCTGAGTGACAAGGAAGTCATGGCTGGAAAAAGGCTATGTTCCTCAAGGGCCAAGCAGGCTGAGGGGCAACAGGAGTTCGGTTCTTGGGGACACAGGTACCATGGGGCATTTGGCCCCAGAGTAGAATAATTCAGAACTGACCTGGAACAGGTCTATACTGGATCTAGTCACATAGGTCCCTCTACCGACTCTGGCCAAGGCAGTGGTGGCCTGGACTCAAATTTAAAAAAAAAAAAAAGTAGGCTCAGGCTTGCAGGGCCACATGCAAGTCTGGGAGTGCCTCTCACTTTCAAATGCCAGCTCTCCCCTACTCACTGAGCTGGCTCTTGAGACCTGAGATCAGGCTGCTGTGTGCCTACGCTCACTCAGTGTCTGCAGGCACCTACGGGTGGCCTCATTCCCTCTAGGTCATTTCCAGGGAGGACAAGAACTGGCCACATCATAATTTATCCTAAGGAGGTGGGAGAGAGACAGAACGAGATAAACTGAGTCCAGTTCCCCTGCCCCTGTACATGCCCCATCTCAAAAAAACAAAGTATGCAGGGGGCAGGTGAGCAGCGAGGCTTCAGAGCCTCGAGTGACAACTTACTATGTAATGTATACAATTCCTCAGGAAAAGCCAGGGGCAGACATGAAGAGGGGGAGAGTCCTGAAAGTTTCCTCTTACCTCTCTGTCCCCCACGTACATATTACCTGTTACCAGCAACCCACTGGAATGGATATATGAGACTATCCTAAAATGTTTTAACTTAAACTAATAAAATTAAAATTTTTAAATCAGGGGTAGGACTTGGACAGAATAGTGGTCCCAATCCTGATAAGCCTGGACCTTTTGTTGTTTGTTTGTTGAGATGGGGTTCTCTGTGTATCTCTGGCTATCCTGGACTCACTTTGTAGAGCAGGCTGGTCTCCAACTCAGAGATCCTCTTCCCTCTGCCTCCTGAGTGCTGGGATTAAAGGTGTGTGCCACCACGCCCCACTGCCTGGACATTTTAAAGAAGTGACCATCTGGTCACATGGTACCTGAGAAGCCTAAACACCCACATTTTGAAGGCACAAGCAGAGCCTGAAGGATGGAGCATATGGTCATGATGAAAGTAAAAATGAGGACATAGCATTCTAGGCAGAGATCTCTTTCTCTTCCCAGTGTGTGCAGCTCAGACACAAATGCCAGAAACTTCTCCCATAATAGATCCCTTGGCTTCCAGGCTGGCCCTGTCCCAGGCATCCGGGAAGGACCCCACATGCCTTGTGATGTTGGTTATGTTGTTTTTGAAGGAGCCAGGCTCCAGTACCGCCAACTGCAATCAAATATATCTCAAAGGGAGGGTTCTGTGCTGTGGCATGTGTACTAAGCAAAGGGAAGCGTTTTAGAGAACTTAGGAGAAAAACAAAACCAGAAAAACAAAATCCAGTTCACACATAAGGCAGGACCTGGGTGAGTAAGAAAACCCTGGGAGTTGGGAAGTGCAGTGACTGGAGCTGAAAAATCAGAATGATGCTATTCAAAACAAGTATTTGAATATTGCTCCAAGCATTTGGCATGTTCCTGCTCACTGGTCTGTCCCCAAGGCAGCAGTAATAGCTCTCTCCATGTCACACACATGCAATGAATCAATAGGCTTTGCTTAGACCACCTCCTCACTGTTGTGGTTAGTCTGATACCATGTATTGATGGGGTGATGTTATGTTCTAAATGTTAATTAATCAGTTCCCAGAAGCTCACTTGCTGTACTTAAGTAATGCTGTGTTACCTTGCTTGTCTCTGATTGGTCAAATAAATGCTGAGGCCTAAGATTGGGTAAAGACAGAGGTAGGCAGGACTAAGGTTCTGGGCTTCTGAAGCAGAGAGGTTGATGGGTAGAAGAAGCCTCCAGAACAAGCAGCTGAAGCAGGAAGGAGACACACACCATAGGTTAGAGAAAAGAATGTCATTTCACGTGGCCTGGAACATCGGCCTAGCATCGGGAATAACAGTCCCAGGGGATGTATGTATATATGGGGTCATATTTGTGGAATAGAATTAAGAGCTAGCTTAGATGGGCTAAGATTGCACAATCTGGGCCAAAGCTTGTTAAAATCCATGTGAAGTCTCTGTGTGCCCATTTATAATGGCTAGTTAAGGATTAACAACTGCCCACCCGTTAAAGATAACATAAATACTGGTTAATAATTTAATTCAATTTTTTTGCCACAATGTATTCTAATATTAACTTGCTTCCTCAGGTCTGCTTGCTGGCTTTAAGGAGGAGACCCTCCCATACACCAAATGATGCTATGTAACCTTGACTACTAAGTCATCTCTGATTGGTTGAATAAAATTACCTTGGCCTGGACTGGGAAAAGAGAGAGGTAGGCAGAGTCAAGGTTCAAGGGCCTGGGGGGATTGGGGTCGCAAAGGGTGGAGAGAGGAAGAAGGAAGAGGAGAGAACAGGAAGAAAGGGAGACAATGGGTTAACCTGAAGCACATGGCAGAGAAGGGGTGGAGAAACCACCCATATGGAGCATGTGCAGGTATTTGTGGGGTTTTACTTGGGGAAGCAAAAAGCTAGCTTAGAGGGTTTAGATCTACCCAGCTCCAGTGCTAAAGGCTTATTAAAACCTAACAGTTCTCTAAGTCTCTTTGTTCATAAATTGCAGGCTAAGGATTAACTCTACCTCCCTAATAATCATATGCATCAATTATCAATATTAATAATCCATGCCACACCTCACTCCTTAGTTCTCTTTCTCAGCAGGAAAGTCATGTCAGCTCTCAGCTGAGTTCCCACCTGCTTAGCCTCCCACCTCCTAGGCTCATGATGGCATCTGGATGAGAAAAAGGAAGCTAGCTGTTTTTATTTTTATTTATTGTTTTTCTGTGTTCTTTTCCTAAGCTTCTCAGATCTTTGAGAAATCTTTCCAGTAAGAAGACAAGACCCAGACAGGAATCTGGGTAGCACCTCTGACTGCTCCCCAATCCCTCACATTCTTTCACCTTTTAGAGACCACAGCAACACTTTCTGGCTTGTTGATGTCTGAGGTGTTGTTCCTCAGTTTCTCCACTCCCTTCTCCATCAGACATTCATGAAGGTTTGGTTGTTTGCATATGGCTCACCACCTGCCTTTCCCTGTATGAATTCCACAGGCCCACTATGGCCACCAGGTACAGCCTCAGGGTTTTTCAGACATCAGGCACCCATGAACCTGACTGGCAGTTCAGACTTGAAAGAGTGCAGGCGGTAGGCAGGGCACCCACAGGCTTTTGATTGCCACGGAGTCCTCAATTTCCTCCCCATTTACCCGCCTTCTGGAGCACTTTATCCCTGTCCCACCTTGGCTCTTTGAACTGCTTTTGCTATTCTGATAGACAAATGTCCTTGGATTTTTCCTGTCCTATCCCTCCTATGCCCTTGTGAGAATCCATATTTCACAATACATGCTCCATCTTAATCACAGGCTCAGATTGTGTCTTAATGTCTCAGAAGCTAGCCAACAGCTTTGAACCAGGGGCTTTGTGAGCACAGGCATTTGCTACTAATAACCCAGAGTTGCCATTAAAAACACATTTACAGCCAACTGTGCCTAGTATGGCACACCTATAATCTGAGCCACTTCAGAGGTGGACCCAGAGTACCACAAGGTCAAGGCCAGCCTGGGCAGGATAGCAGGACCTTGTTTCATAATAAAGTTTTTCCTTTTCCTTTGTTTCTTTCTTTTAATAAATCTGATGATACAGTTCACTGGTAGAGTGGCTACCCTGATTTCAGTCCCCAGTTCCCTTGCCCCACCCTACCCCCAAACTCACAAAACTCCTCTCTGAATCTAGACTTTCTCATCCAGCTTAAAATCCATACTCAGGGGCTGGAGAGATGGCTCAGAGGTTAGGAGCACTGGCTGCTCTTCCAGAGGTCCTGAGTTCAATTCCCAGCACCCACATGGTGGGTCCCAACCATCTATAATGAGATCTGGTGCCCTCTTCTGGCCTGCAGGCATACATGCAGACAGAACACTGTATACATAATAAATCTTAAAAAAAAAAATCCATACTCAGAAATCCAAGTCATTTTCCCTAGAACTGCCAGAAAGAGCTGAAGGAGAGGGCAGAAAGGCTTTGGTGACCCAGAAGAATAACTACATGGAAAGAGGAAGAGGGGTCTCCAGACAGGAAGTCTGACTCCACGAGGAAGAAGAGGAGAAAGGAAAGGGGGTAGGCACAGGAATGAGAGAGAGAATGTGGGAAGAAGACTAGAGAGACTTTCACTTCCTCAAGATGCCCTTTCTCCTGCTGTGCAGATTCAGTTTCTTGTAAGTACAGCCATGTTGAGCTGTAATCACCATAAATAACCTTGACTAAGTCTAGTTAGATTTTCTGACCCAGATTCCCAGAAAACAAAATTAAGTGGAGTTTGGGGAACTGTTCCCTGCCATGACCCAAGAGGCTTGGCACCTGACTGGGGGAGGTGAGGGAATGGAGAAAGGATTGACACACAGACACAAGTACAGAAAAGCTGGCATCTGGTGGCTTGTGTGTTTGTGAATCTCAGCAACCTTAGCGTCTTATTATGAACAGCAACGGAGAGGGGCTGGCTAGTCTCTGGGAGGTCTTTCCAGGGTTACAGGGTTAAGATCTGCCATCCACCAGTGTTTAAGATGCATTAAAATCTAACAGGTTTCTGTGTGTTTATTTATAAGTAGCGGTTTAAGGGATAAGTCTGCCACCTTAGCAATCATATGTGATCAGTTGTAAATATTAATATTTCATGCAACACCACTGGTCTTGAGTACAATAGAATTATTTTAATGACTGTATAGTGAACATAACTCCCTCCATCCACCTCACTTCCCCAATTTTGGACACAAGTGCAGATTTCACAGGGCCTGGGCAGGCTTTATAGATTTCCGGTAGACTATGGCGTCCGTCAGAAAGGTGGGCAGGTAGCTCATCGGGAGGTAGACGAGCTTGGCATCCCAGCCAGCTGAGTATCGGGTGCGAGGGTGACAGGAAGTCAGCGCATGCTCCATGCAGTCGGTCACCACAGACAGGTCCTCTGAACACGTGCCCATTAGTGATGTTATTACGTCTGTATCTGTGTAGAATGAGAGACTATTTTGGTAGGCTCCACTTCCTACCACTGCTGCTCTGTGCCCAGCTGAAGAAACAGTCTCTAGAATCCGTGTCTCCCACACTCAGAAGCCATGCCCAAGCCTAGAATGTCTCAGTTTCTCAGAAGGACCCCACCCCAGCTTCAAGGAAGAGCCTTGAACCCTCAGCCACCTGTGTGCCTGTTCAGAGAACTATCTGGCCGAATAGCTGGAAGGTCTCTCCTAACCGTGGGAATCCAAGCTCATGGAAAGTGTGGTCTCAAGCCTCCACCCCTGGCTCTACCTTAGTCATTAAGATAATGATGGATTCAGATAAAACAGAGCCGGGTGTCCTAGAAGCTGGAACCTTTTTATGTGACCAGAACCCCATCAACTCCCAAGAAAAAAGAACTGAACATCTCCACTATGAGGAAAAATAGCCTGGGGCAGGTCTGTACCCGCAGCAGAAAGTGCAGGAGGGTCGGGATTTAGGATGAGGATTTAGGATGAGGCTTCACTTTGGTTCCTGTAGGTCACTCACAGGAATCCAGAAACTTCTCGCCATAGATCTCCTTCACCTCCGGGCTGGCTTGGTTCCACAGCTTCTTCAGTCTGTCCGATATCTTCTCAATATTAGAAATATTGGTTTTGAAGCCTCCAGGCTCTATGATAGCCACTTTTACCCCAAAATAGGAGAGCTCCCTCCTGCACAAAGGTCAAAGACATGAGAGGTCTTGGGAGGAAAGTTACACAAGTGACAATACACTAGCATGCCAACCTGAGCCTGTGGTGTGAAAAGTTCAGAACTCTTTGGGTCTGGGAGGTGCAGCAGACGGGGTGAAACCTGCCTCAAGGACGTCGTCTCTGTGCTTTTTAATGCCGGCCCAAGTATTTAGCATATGTGACTCACTGGTCCAAATCTAGATGTTCCGTTTTATGACACCAGGTCAGACTTCTGTTCCCATAATGCACACAGAAGGGCTCGCTAGGCCCAAGTCAGCCCCTGTCATTCCTGGGCCCAGCCCTCACTCACTACTGGCTCTCAGGCCAGTTCCTTCCGGGCTCCTGAAGACATCTTCAGGGGGCTGCTCTGTGTCAAGTACCCCACAGTCACAGACCATTTTGCAGGGCAGCCTGTCCCAGCGGGAAATCTGACCTTTTGGGTGGCTGACCTGCCATCAGTGTGGTATACATACCTGTCTAGAACCCTCAAACTCCAAAAGCTACCCGCGACACCTGCCCAGCCCCACGGCTGCCAGGGCTGACCTGCTCTTTGCTCTAGAATGACACTGCACTAACAGCAGTCTGCTAGGACTCATCCTGGGCCTGGGCTGTCAACATTTTCTTACCCAGGAAGCTCCATGTTACCAGGCTGCCTTGCTCTCGCATTAACCCTTACCTCAGGCTCCAGCTGCAGGCCCCTCCACAAATCTGATGACTAACACAGTCACTGCTGCTACTAATCCTCAGCCTTGGCCACACTCTCTTTTCTCTCCTCTTTCACCTTCTCAGTTGCTAAGGTTTGTGTTGTTGGGTTTTTTGTCTGTTTGCTTATCAGAGTCAGAATCCCACTGTCACGCTAGAATGTGAGAGCTGTGGGCATAAGCACCAGCTGCACTGAGCATGACACTCAGCCCACCTGCAGGACACTCCGATCCTGAGCATCAAGGAAGGTAAGGATCTGTACTCTTGGCCAAGTCCAGTGACACCTCAGATGCTTTCCTGCTGTGCAAAGGGAAGGCCTCCAGGGCAAGACAAGTTTAAGTGAACTCAGGCCTCAGTCATCTAATGTAGGTGTGGAGAGGGGCTTCCCAATAAATGACCACCTTACTCCAGAGAGAAGGTAAGAGAGTCCCCCAAACAAGAAAGAAAAGGCAGTTCGTGAGGGGTTCTCAAAGGTTGCAATTAAATAAAACACCCTGATGAAGGTTCCCCATGGGACTCCACAACTGTCTGGTACCTGAGTGAGTCTGAGAAGGCCTCTACGCCATACTTGGAAATAGAGTAACCACCACCACAGAAAGACACTCGGCCCATGCTGCTGCTAACATTGACCACACGGCCCCTTGCCTTCCTCACTAAAGGCAGCATGTTCAGGGTCACATCGATCATGCCCAGCAGGTTCACATCCAGTATGTTTGCAAAGTCCTGTTTGTTCAGCAACTCATTGATAGCAAAGTCAGAGATGCCAGCGTTGTTGACCAGGCCCCAGAGTCCTAGAGACAAGAGAGAACTATCATATAACATAGGTCTAGTTAGGACTAAAATTCACACTCCACTGGGTAAGGCAAGACAGGCACTGATGGAAAGGGGAGGAAGGGTGTGTGGCATCTGTGGGCTGGGGCAGCCCATCCCGTAAGGTAAGGCCCGCAGCGTAGGTACCTTCCTCTCCTTTTGGTTCTTGACAGTTCAGCTCACTGACTGAGAAGCAACAGTCCGCGGCTTCATGTTTGCTAATAGCAAGAGCGGACATCGAAAATGTATCATGCCTCTGTTAATCTGGATGCATGGACACTATGTTTACCTTTAATAGATTAATAATATCCTTGCAGATGAGGGAGCAGAGGAAAAGGCAAAGAAAAAAAGGTGAGGAGAGAAAAGGCAAAAAGCAAAAGTAATATTCTAATGGAACGTGAGAAACATGAACTAGAGGTACTGGTTAGATGAGATTTTGGAATCCATGCTGCATCCGTGTTCTGAAGAAACATGGCCTTGGCAGCCCCAGCATCAGTACTGGGTGGTGTATCAAACTTTGTGTATTATGTTTTAAAAAGAATATGTGAAGTTTGAGGAGGTGTGGTAGGATTAGAGAGGACATGGAAGAAGGGTGAGGGAAGAAATAAAGGGGAGGGTGGGGGTTGGGTGGGTATAAAACAAACACATTGTATTTATGTATAAAATTACCAAAGAATGAATTAAAATGTTTTAAAAATATATTGAGCGAGCCGGGCGGTGGTGGCGCACGCCTTTAATCCCAGCACTTGGGAGGCAGAGGCAGGCGGATCTTTGTGAGTTCGAGGCCAGCCTGGTCTACAAAGTGAGTCCAGGACAGCCAAGGATACACAGAGAAACCCTGTCTCGAAAAACCAAAAAAAAAAAAAAAAAAAAAAATATATTGAGCAACTTTCCTGAGATGTTTGCAAAACACAAGGCCAGAATGAGGGAGGAGACACTTTTACAAAAAATGATGATGATGATGATGATAATAATAATAATTAGAAGAAGAAGAAGAAGAAGAAGAAGAAGAAGAAGAAGAAGAAAAGAAAGAAATATGTGTCAAGCCTTCCAGTATCCAGCCCCAAGATACATTTAAATTCTTAGGTTTGCTAAAGGTTAGTCCTAAGTCACCAAATATCATTATTGGAGGAAATGTTCTTAGGTAGTGAATTGATCATTTTTTTAAGTGAATGAAATTTACATGTTTTAACCCTGGATAGGATCAAAACATTTACAGACTTTATCTCAGAGAAGTGAAAACATAGGTTAATTTTGTTTCAACTTTACATTCCCTAGTGTTTTGAACAATAATCATATTTTCAATTTATTCTTAGATTTCTTTAAACCACTATTCTTTTCTCAATACTTGAATATTCAAAGATGAGAAACCCCACCTTTTAATTATTCAATAATTATTTACTAATAACTATATTCAGTTATAACAAATATAAACACTTAACTACTAACCCTAGGAATGCCTACAACCCCTATGACCTAACCACTAAACCTATTAATAACTATTACAATTATTTTCCTAACCTTTTAGAAGGATACAGTCTCTGGGGTAGGTCCTCAGTCGCCAGGAACACAGTCTCTGGGGTAGACCCTTTAATGCACTTAGCAGTCTTTATTCTGGAATATCTCAGACGTAGATCCATCAGAGTAAATTGGCTATGGCGACTTCACTTTAAATAAGGCTTGAGAGTTTCTTCACTCTGGGAAACCTCAGCCGTCTATAAGCCAACTTATTTCCTTTGTATCAGCAACTCTGCCGCTCTGCCTCAGTCTTTAAAGCTGGCCACAGTTCTGTTCAGGCCACTGTTCAGAGAGGTCAAACCCCTCTAGGGAAAAGCTGAGCCACAGGTCCTTGGCCTTTTGCTGTCTTACTGAGGCTTTCTCTGCTCACCAGCTTCTTTCTGTCTCAGGGAAATCCAGCCATCAGTCCACCAGCACTTTCTCCATCAGAGGGTACAAATTACTCGTCCTTTTCTAGCATGAGGACTCGCTAGCATCAGAGCTCTCTAGCATGCGGCTCTCTAGGCTCCATCCACTTGTCCTTAAATAGGATCTTTCCTTGTTCCACCTGCTTCAGCTTTTCTGGGCTCTGCCCACTTAGCAGCTGAAAACAATGCCAGGCCATAAACCTTGTTTTTAGTCCATAAGCTGATAAGCTAATTGCTCACAGCCAAGTTGATGTTCATGCCCCAGATTAAGAGACTATCAGAAACCTCTAGATACTTACTAAATCTAATTTATATTAATCTATCTTCCCTTACAAATCCCCTTTCTGGTATTTAGTTTCCCGAGTCATTCCTTAGGCTGGTCACGGCCTGCTCTGTACACAGGGACAATCATGTCTCCTTCACAGATGACAAGTAAGAACCACTATGGTGCTGACTCAGGACATCCACTCCAGCACAGTGGCAAGATGCCCTGATACACAGCCCAACAACAGGTCCCATCCCAGGTCAGGGACAAGCCCTAACCCTCACTCAGCCTCCCGAAATCTAGATTTTCTGCGTAGAAAAGATGACAACAGAACATGACAGGAATGTGAGAAGGTGAACCCTCACCAGAGCTGGAGAGACAGAGAGAGAGC
>CAJQZJ010032342.1:114837-135681 GCA_907164525.1 Lophiomys imhausi
TCCCCATCGTAAGGGGACACCTCCCCCACGCTGCCCCGGCATGCCCATCCTCCCCATCGTAAGCGGATACCTCCTCCATGCCCAGGCATTTTTTATATTCCAGAGCTAGTAAGGTTGTGTAAATACATGTAATTATTCAAATCATTTTGTAGCTACAGTATCCTTCTAAGCCAGGGACAGGAACCCACATTTAAAATGGTGTATTTCCTCCGGTTGGGAGTCAAAGACCTAGAGCCGAGCTAACTGTGCTACCAAGCGCAGGTCTGTAGCTCTGGCACTTGGCAGGCAGAGAGGCGGTATAGCTGCAAGTTTGAGACCAGCTAAGCTGCCTGGTGAGGTCTCCTTTCAGTAAAGCCAAGACAGCAAAGTTGGGGAATGGGGCCTTTTCTTCTCGTGGCACCCACACACTATGACTGAACTGGGCTCCATCCCCTGTTCAGATCTACTGGGCTAGATCTGGTCTCTTCCCTAGGAAAAGTGGTCTGGGAAGGGGGTGAGGGTCTGAGGGGCCTTGGAGGCCTGGGTACTTTGGACTTCTTTATCCGTGTGGTTTTCTTTCCATTGCCTGATTTGCAACCCCAGGTGGAACCTTGCACAGTATCTAGTGTGTATCCATCAGAAAGACCTTGCCCTCTATTTCCCAGGATTCCAGGAGGGGAACCACACCTCTGGAACATTCCTTTGGACCTAGACCCGGAACAAGGTTTCATTTGACCAAAGGTGCATGGACGGTGTTTTGAGTGAACTAAACACTAGAGCTCTGATGGACTTGGAGACCCCCCCCACAGGCCGAGGCGGTCTCACCACCATTTCCCGTGTTTTAAGCACCTGTCCCCATGAGGTAGTTGACGTCCCACTTCCACCTCTTTCATGCCTTGCCTGGCAGTATGAGATTCCTTAGAGCCTCCTTTTTCTTCATCTTTATAATGAGGGGTCTGGAGGACTTCAGCCGTAGACAGAAGTTGAAGGCCACGGGAAGCTCTGGAGAATTCAGAGCCAATCCTGTTAGCTGGAAGTGAAAAGCTTAGGCACCAGCAAGAGTCTGTCACCATATCCACATCACGGCTGGGGGAGGTGGAGGAAGCTGAGAAAGAAACAGAGCCGGGGTTGAGGTGGGGTGTTGGGAGGATGGGAAAGGAAGGAGGGTGCAAACGCGCAGCTGAGCTTGCTGGGAGGCTTCTGGGAGGCATCCTCGTTAGGGAGAGGAAGCCCCCGGTATCTGGCGCCTTTTGGGTCTCTTATCAGTCTTAGTTAAGCTTCCTTTTCCTTTCCCTGGAGTTTCGCTCTCTTTTCCCGCTCAGGAATGCCGAAAGAGCTGCCCTTCACCGCGGAAGGATGTGGAAGGGATGCAGAAACGATTCACCTCCCCTTTCGCAGACCAGTGTCCAGAGCGCCTCAGGTCCACAGGTGTCATGGAGGAGGTCTCCCAGGATTTCCAGGGCTGAGTCACCTTCAGAAGTAACTAACTCTCTCTTTTCATCCTAGCTGGTGTCCGTGGACAGTCACGTTTAACATTTGGATGTCTTGGGCCCTTTGAGAATCTAAGGCAGTTGTGATTAAAAATGTACGTGGCAGCAAATTTGGTATATGCAGCCCAGGCTTTGTGGGGAGGTCCATATCTGAAACCATCGTGTTAGCTAACAAACCATTCGGGATTATTCAACCGCCAGTGGTGTGACCTGGTCCTCTCTGTGTGGTCATCTCATCTGTAATATCCATCTCATAAATTATAAGATTTTCATGAGATAATGTCCTTTACAGTTGTGTCCAAAAAATGGTGAATATTCAGCTAATGTCGGCTGGTACTGCCACTTCTCTCCTGGGGTAACTTATTGTGGCCCTTGGAAATGTTCTCATCCTTCTAAATGAGAAATGTAACCCCAAACAACTTGCAGAAGAGGAATATGGTATTGAGCTAGTTGACAGAAAAATAGCTGGTAAGTGTAGAGCAGAGAGGATGGCTTCCAGGCTCCTGCCAGTTTACATTTATTGCCTAATATACTTCTGTGTGGGAGGCATTGTTATCCTACTAAACAAACAAAACGTAAGTGAGCTGTCCAATGTCCAACAGCAGACACTTACTCAGTAGAAAAAGTGACATCAGGTGGGATCCTCAAGTTGGTTTTATCACCATGTTGTCTCCAGTAGAGCAGAATGGAGCTGAGCCCAAAGATGGGGTGTTGGGGGGCAGGCAGGTACCATTCTTTGCAGAGTCTGAGGGCAAAGTTGCTTTTGAGGCCACACTTAGCTTCTCCCTCAGTGAACTTCTAGAAATTCATGCCAGATTGTGTAACTGTTGCAAACTCTTCAGCCTTGACCTTTCCACTATCCACCTGCCAGGCAAGTCTAGGAGGATCCTGAGACAGCTTGTCTCAGCCTTTCTGTAGGGCCAAGGCCAACCCTGAGAAACCGCCAGCCTTTATCTGTGCTTCTCAATACCTCTTCCCTCTTCCCTTCCTTCCTTTGTAATGTTGATTATACTGTCTTGTCTATACTTTTGGAGGAAAAAAAAAGTGCAGCTAGGCAGGGAGGGAGAAAGTAAATTTCCAGGAATTGTTTCAAGGTGGTTGCTCCTGCTGCTGAAGGCAAACTGTATGCCTCAGGCTTGGCAAGAAGCCTAGGCGCGCACGTGCACGCACACACAGACACACACACTCATTCCTTCCTAGAAAAGCAGCTGCCCTCCAGGACTCCCTCTTGCTGCAAATGCAAAGAGGAAGAGGAAGAAAGAGGGACCAGCTCCCAGAGAGCCAAGGTTGCTGGTGATGTCTCCACCTGTGAGGGAAACACCAGGGAAGTGAAGTCCAGCACAGGCTTCACCTGTACAGAGGGAGGATTGAGAATTCTCATAAAGTCCTCACTGGGGGGAGGACGGGGGACAGGACATCCTAATACAAGAGAAACTAAGGCTGTGTGTGTGCGTGAGAAGAAATAGATGCAGAACTGTTTGAAAAATCAAACCACAGTTCACATTCCCATAGCTCCTGATAGATTTCTTCCTTTACAAACAGGAAGATTTAGGAAAATAGCAAAGTTAGGGCTGGCCATGGTGGTACATAGCTAAAGCCCTGTCTCTAGGGAAGCTGAGAGTCCAATGTTCAAGGCCCGCCTGTGCTACATGCTGAATTCCACTCTAAGCTATAAGGAGACTCTACCTCAAACAAGAAGGAAAAGGGTGGCAGGGGAAGGGCAGGGGAAGGGCAGGGGAAGGGCAGGGGAAGGGCCTTTGGGTAAGGAAGTCATGAGAACTTGAGTTTACCTGTGACCGAATCACTGGGGGAAAGCAGAGGCAGGGGGATTCCAGTGGCTTGCTGATTATCTGAGAGGAGAGCTACGAATCCAGTGAATGACACTCTCCAAAAACTAAAATGAGGTTGGAGAGATGGTTCATGAGTTAAGAGAGCTCTTCCAGAAGACCAGAGTTGGGTTGGAAGCATCCATGTGGAGTGGTTCACAACCACATTTAACTCAGCTCCAACACCCTCTTCCGGCCTTCAAGGACACGCACAAACATGTGACACACGAATGCACAGACACACAGACACCTACATTGAAAATAAAATCATTGCCCGGTGCGGTGGCGCACACCTTTAATCCCAGCACTCTGGACGCAGAGGCAGGCAGATCTTTGTGAGTTTGAAGTCAGCCTGGTCTACAAAGTGAGTCCAGGACAGCCAGGGCTACACAGAGAAACCCTGTCTCAAAAAACCAAAAAAATAAAAAATAAAATAAAATAATTTAAAATGTGTAAGTAAATAAAGTGGAGAGCAACAGAGAAAAACAGTTGACGCTGACCACCTGCATGTACACACACACAGTTTTAAAGATTCCTAAATGACCAAGAACCTCTGAGGGAGAGACAGGAGGGAGAGCTACAGAGCTACAGTGCCCTCTCCCATGGAGCCCAATATGACAGCGTCACAACAACATGAACTTTACCCTTTAGAATTATTTTTAGTTAGTAAATGTTATCTGGATTTACCACAATGAAAGACTAATTAGTAAATTTTTAAAATTCCCTTCCTCAGGTGAATAAATAGTGTATATACATTATGTAATGATAGAACCTTACACAGCTATGCAAGGAAACTAAGTTTTGACACATATTACAGTGTGAACAAGCCCTGGAAACATAAAGCCAAATGACAAAAAACAAAAGCAAATCAACAACAACAAAAACCCACAAAAGATCCACTGTCTTATGATTCCATTTACAGTTAGGGTCTAGACCTGGTAAAGCCCCACAGGCAGAGAGCAGGTTGGAGGCTGACTGACCCAGTCACAGGTAAGAGCGCAGCCTCCTCTAGCCTCAGGATCTATGGACAAAAGCGGTTCATTCCATGTGTATGGAAAGTGTCACAAGAACACTGTAGACTCCCCAAGCGGCATCTCCCCAGCAAAATTACAGGAAAAGATTGTAAGGTTAAGAAACAGCAGAAGTTGTTTATTGCTGCTGAGGGGACCCTCCCCCCTCCAAGTCAGTTCTTTACTGTAGCAAGAAGGCCCAGCTCAGTCCTGGCAATGTTCTTGCTGTGGGCACCATGCCTGGGGGTACCATCATGTGCTACCTAAAGGAGAACTTGATTAACGTGTTAGCTAGATTGAGTCTTAAGAAATGATAAATGCCATTGTTAGACACCCCTCCCCTCAACCCTCATCCAGAATGATGAGGTGATAAGCTGCTCTTACCTCTGTAAGGGTCACTTCCCCTCAAAAAAATCGGTGGTCAGTGCAGAAGCCTGGGATAAATGAATTGTTAAACCCATCCTGTAAACTTACCACACTTACCACAGTAAAAAGGCAGAAGGGAATTGATGTTCACATGTGCAGCGTATGCCCATAAACCCTCCCTATTGATCATCCCCTCCTGAGCCGTGACCACCAGAACGTGAGCGAAGCATCCAAAGAGATGTTCCTTCCAGCCGAGGCAGGTCTTATCACTGCCCACTGGACCTGGTGTCTCCATGGAATGAAGACTATGCAGGAGAGAAAGGGTTAAGGCTAGAGAGGTTCCACAGAGCTTGTACTGCCTCTCAAAACAACAACTACAACAAACAGGATGGTGGTTTCCAGGGGCCACGCGAAGAATCAGACATGATTTAACAGCGTACGGGGCTTTTCCGGGAGATGGGGACTTAAACAGAGGTGTGCACGTGACCTATGATTACCATTGCTGTGATGGAACACCATGTCCAAAGGCAACTTGGGGAGGAAAAGGTTTATTTGGGTTACACTTCCACATCACTGAAGGAAGTCAGGACAGGAACTCAAACAGGGAAGGACTCTTGAGGCAGGAGCTGATGCAGAGGCCATGGAAGGGAGCTGCTTGCTGGCTTGTTCCCCATGGTTTGCTCAGCCTGCTTTCTTATAGAACCCAGGACCACAGCCCAGGGATGGCCCCACCCACAACGGGTGGGCCCTTTCCCTCAAGCACTACTTAAGAAAATGCCCTACAGACTGATCTTATGGAGGCATTTCTCAATTGAGTTTCCCTCCTTTCAGAAAACTCTTCAGGCTTGGGTTCCGGCGACATGGCTGACTGCACCAAGAAGGTCAGGATCATTGGGAAATATGGGAACCGTTATGGTGCCTCTCTCTGGAAAATAGTGAAGAAAATTGAAATCAGCCAGCACGCCAAGTACACTTGCTCCTTCTGTGACAAGACGAATATGAAGAGCCACTGGCATCTGGCACTGTGGTTCCTGCATGAAAACAGTGGTTGGACCTACACCACCACTTCTGCTGTTAAAGAAGTTGACCATCAGAAGACTCAAGGAACTGAAATGCCAGCAAAAGTGTTACCATTTGAGACTTGCCTACCCTAACCCAATAAATGGGTTAATTTACATTTTAAAAGTTTTTTTTTGTATAAGAGTTTTGTTTTATTTGGAGATTAGTTAGTACTACAGGTGACAATAATGCCAAAACCCAAAGCTACCACACCTTGTACAAAGGTGGCTTTTATTATTTTTGTTTTATTATTAACTTTATTTTTACTGTTCTTAATACCTCTGTCTCCCTTCCAACCTTTGTTCCTTTCAAACCCCCCACACTAGATAGGACAGAAAGGTTAGAGGGGGAAGGGGCGTAGGTCTCTGAGCTACGTCCTGTTGATTAGGGTCATCTGGTTCTTTGGGGGCAACACACACCAGCCTCAGTAGTCACACTATCCAGAAGTCCAGCAAACCAGGAAACAGCAGCAGGAAGAACCCGCAGCAGTTTGAGAGAAGCAGCAACCTCTTTCTTCTCTGTAGCCCCCTTCTCCTCTGGGCTCGGGCTTTTTCTCCCTCAAGTCCTCAGAGTCAAACTTGCCCAGCTGGCTAAGCCACGCCCCTGTTAGCTCAGGAGGCAGTTAATAGCTTACACCTGTGTCTTAACTGAAGCAGCCTCACACCTGGGATTCACCAAAAACATTGTCATAACTGGTTTTTTAAATAAGCTCTTATAACACTCCACCTCAAATCTGCCATGTTGTCCCCAGAGCCCACATCAGAGGGCAGCCAATCTGATCTTTGGGAAAATTCAATCAACCAAAGACCTGGGCTTCTATTTCTGTAACATCACTCTTCAAATCCACAGTTCTGATTAATTTGTCCAGGTGTCAGGAAGTCAGGAAATGGGGCCCTGAACCACAGAAGGGTGGGTCTCCCAGAAGTCCAGCTTAGGAGCAGTACCCTTCCCCTAGCACATAGGTGAGACCCTGAAGGGCCCTCTTAGGCTGGTGGCTGACCCCTGAGAGGAAAGAGATCATCAGCTAAGATAACAGGAGTTGGGGGCCCAAGCCTGGTACTAGGGGTGTAAAACATGGCCCCTTACCTTGACAGTACCTCCTGATGAAACAATGGTCAGATGCCCTAAAAGGACCAGGGTGCCAGGTTGTAGGAGCCAGGCTCCAACCACTGCACGGGACCTTCAACTAGGCTGATGGAGACTGGAGGTCAGGAGTTCTGAGCTAAACTGTTACAGAACACTCCCTGGGCAGAGAGAGGCAGGGATTATCTTATGTGCTCCATCCTAAGAGAGATGGAGTGGGCTACAAGAGCCAGAACCAAAGTCTTACAAGCCCTATACCTAAATTAGGAATGGTCTACATTGGTGGCCATGATGGCTGAGGTATAAATAAGGCCAGACAGGCTGCCCAGTGAAGTCTGAGGAGCGATTTGCTCTAAAGAAGAGTGAATCCCTGAAGCCCCACTTGGCCTCCATGAGGCTGCTGCTTTAGTGCCTGCTAGGGGCTATACAAGAAGTCTGTGGGCATACTGAAGCATCCTGAGCTCAGCTGGTCGGGGGTTGAGGCTGGCCTGGTGTTCGAGGGTTCCAAGGCTGCTGGGGTGTGTCTGAAAGACAACAGGAGCTTGGGGAAGTTCCAGCCTGGGATTTAGGGCTCCTGGCTTTCTGTTCTTGATTCTCTTGGCTCAATGGTTCTGGAACCACACCTGGCTCTTGGCTTCAGACAGATGAGTTACCTGGGCCAAGTAAGTGCTCACGGCCTAGCTGCAAATACCCGTTCCAGCTCCAGCAACTGCCCAAGTTGACAGAAAACACATCACAGCATGTACTGAGTGTCACTGAATTGTACAGTTTAAATGGTTAATTTGGGGGCTGGAGAGATAGCTAAGCAGCCAAGAGGACTTGCTGCTCTTTCAGAAGACCTGAGTTTAGTTCCCAACACCCATATGGAGTAATTCACAATTGCCTGTAACTCTGGCTCCAGGGACCCAACACCCTCTTCTGGACCCTGTTATGCACCATCACACACATGGCATACACTCACACAGACACACATACACACACACTCACTCACACAGAGACACATACAGACACTGTACTGGCTGTCACGGAACTCACTCTGTACACCAGGCTGGCCTCAAACTCACAGAGATCTGCCTGTTCCTCCCTCCCGAGTGCTGGGATTAAAGGCGTGCACCACCAAGCCTGGCTATAAAAACAAATCCTTAAAATGGCTAATTTTGTTATGAGAATTTCAGTTCCATGAACATATCTTTAATCCCTTGCAGCCAGCACACCCTTGACTGTATGTACATCCTACAAAACAAGACCCAGGTCCAGATGGTCTGCCATGTACAGTGAGCCTGTGTAAGACCAGCAACCTCAGGGCCCCAAAGTGTCGCCCCCCCCCCACAGTAGCAGACCTCTGATTACAGGATAGAGCTCTAGCGGGTGATGAGTGTGGGTGTGACCACTGATGTAAGGTGCCACACAAGTGAAAGCCTGAGAGAGCTCCAGTGTGCCTTTGTCCCTGTCCCCAGTTCTGCTTGAGAAAGACTCAAGAAACACAGGGTGAGTGAGACACCAAGCCACTGGGAGAGATGAAAGCGTGCATTTCTAGCTTCATGTAAGAATGTGCCATGCGTGCTGGTGAGACGGCCAACAGCTCAGAGCACTGGATGCTCTTGCAGAGGCCCTGGGTTCGGCTCCCAGACACCCACACAGCCGCTCACAACCATCCACAACTCTAGCTCCAGGAGATCCTGCCTCTTCTCACTTCCCCAAGTCACCAGGCACACACAGGGTACACGTATGTACACTCGGGCAAAATAAACTCATACACATAAATCCCTTTTTTTTTTTTAAAGAAAAAAGAAATCTTCCATGAGGTCTAGTTTTATTTTGTTGCCTTGAGGTCTCAACAGCAACCCTGTAGTAGACACTGTGGTTGCCCCATTTGCAGATGTGAGAAGAACTGTGGCTTAGGGAGGCTAGTGGGTCTCAATTCTTACAGCTTGAACACACACACACACACACACACACACACACACACACACACACACACATGCACACGCACACACACACCTCACATCCCACCATCAGTCTTTCTGGGATGTCCATCCCCTTGGACTGGATTGGGAGAATACAGGAAAAACCCCAGCCCTCCCTCTCCCACAGAGCCTCAGCCAGTGACAGCTGCTTCCCAAAGGCAAGCAGAGCCGCCCCAACGAAGCCAGCAGCAGAGCCAGCTCCAGGGTCAGGCCGGCTGCCTCTGCAGCCTCCTGGCAGCCAACAGCCCCATCCACAGACTCTCTGGACAGGTACTCCCAGGAGAAATCCAGGTGAGCACTACCCTCTCCCCAGGAAGACGGGAGGCAGGGATTGGAGACAATGGCTTCTCCTTGTGATCCAAAATATTTCAACCAGGAGCAACTCAGAGGTGTGAAGGGTGGGTGGGTGTCTGTCTGTGTGTCTGTGTATCCCCATATATGACCAAATAGCAAGGCAGAGCAGGAGCCCCTAAAGAAAATTGCACTAAATCAGTAAAGTCTATAAGGGAAGTAGAAGCTAGAGACCACTGGGGCTGGCGGTGAGCCAGCCAGGACTGCTTAGGAAGAAGCCTTGTTTGGTACAAATAACACTGATATTCCTACAAAATGTCTGCTTTTGAATCAGGCTGAAGCAGTTTGAGTTCTAAATATACTTTTCTCATCTCATCACTCCCAGAATTCCCCTGGCCCGGTGGCTTTTAATTGAGGGGACAAAGGCTGCCTTTGGAGGGAACTTTCTCCCTCTTTTCTTTTCCAACCCTCCCTTCTTTCCAACAGACATTAGCTGGTCCTCATGTCAGTCAAACCCAGCCCTGGGCCGGGCCCCACCTTGGCACCCATCAATGATTTTGGAGAGATCCACAACTGGACAGAACTGCTCCACCTCTTCAACCACACCTTTTCTGATTGCCACACGGAGTTCAATGAGAATGCCAAACAAGTGCTCCTCTTTGTCCTCTATCTGGCCATCTTTGTGGTGGGGTTAGTGGAGAACATCCTGGTGATATGGGTCAACTGGCGCCGCCCAGGCCGGGCCGGGATGCTGAACCTGTACATCCTCAACATGGCCATCGCAGACCTGGGCATCATCCTGTCCCTGCCTGTTTGGATGCTGGAGGCCATGCTGGAGTACACCTGGCTCTGGGGAAGCTTCTCCTGCCGCTTCACTCACTATTTCTACTTTGTCAACATGCACAGCAGCGTCTTCTTCCTCACCTGCCTCAGCGTTGACCGATACGTCACGCTCACCAGCGCCTCGCCCTCCTGGCAGCGCCACCAGCACCGAATCCGGAGGGCCGTGTGTGCAGGCGTCTGGGTCCTCTCAGCCATCATCCCAGTGCCCGAGGTGGTGCACATCCAGCTGCTGGATGGCTCTGAGCCCATGTGCCTCTTCCTAGCACCTTTCGAAACGTACAGCGCCTGGGCCCTGGCAGTGTCCCTGTCCGCCACCGTCCTGGGCTTCCTACTGCCCTTTCCTCTCATCGCGGTTTTCAACATCCTCTCGGCCAGCCGGCTTCGGAGGCAAGCGCAGCCGGAGAGCCGGCGGCACTGCCTGTTGATGTGGGCGTACGCAGCAGTCTTCGCCGTCTGCTGGCTGCCCTACCACGTGACTATGCTGCTGCTCACTCTGCACTCGACGTACGTCTTCCTGCACTGCCGCCTGGTTAACCTGCTCTACTTCTTCTACGAAATCATCGACTGCTTCTCCATGCTACACTGCGTCGCCAACCCCATCCTTTACAACTTTCTCAGCCCAAGCTTCCGGGGCCGGCTGCTGAGCGTCGTGGTCCGTTACCTTCCCAAAGAGCAACCCAGGGCAGCGGGCGGACGGGCCTCCTCCTCCTCCTCCTCTTCCACCCAACACTCCATCGTCATCACTAAAGAGGGCGGCCTGGCCGCTGCAGCGGCCCTCCAACCCCACCCCAACCAAAACCTGCAGGCACCCTCTCCGCCTCCAGACACCTCACCTACAGTCTGCAATTCCACAACCAGCTAAGGTAGATGCCAGGGTCTTCCACCAGTAACAAAACCCAGGGGAGGTGAGCTAGAGATCTGGGGGAGGGGATAGGGGAAGACAGGCTTGTTCAGGGTCAATTTTAAGTATATCAAACTGTTGCTGTGGGGAGTCGGAGAAGGGTTGGGAAGGACAGAGAATGGGCCCTTACTTGGTAGTATACTATTTATTTGGGGCCTCACGGCTAAGGGAGCCACACAGGTGGGAGGCGGGAGAGGCGAAATAAATAGAGACAGCCGTGCTGGGAATCTCTGGGAAGTATGTACTACCAGCTGGGTTTAGGGAGGCAAGGAGGCTAAAGGATGGAACTAGCTGCCCCTGTTTCACAAATCATCCTGGCCGGAAAGAGTGAGCCCGACAGGAACCTTGCAAAACTTTCCTTTTGTGTTTGCCTGCTTGTTGATCTTCCAGCTCACTATGCAAGTTGTGGGGACAAGAGGCCAGAGGCCAAGGACCCAGGAGGCGGCTGCAGGACGTTCCCTAAGCAGTTCATCATCAGTAACCCTGAGTGAGATGAGCAGGGGGTGGGGATTACAGCTGGGTCTCGGGCAGGCACCCTGCAGCTGGCTCAGCAGATGGTCCCTCCGCCCAGTCATCCAGGAAATGAGGCTCCATTTCCGTGTGGTATCCTCCCCTCCCCCCCACCCATCCTGCTTCTCCCCGAAAGCCGGGACCTCCTCACTGATGCACTGATGACCTCCCAGTTTTGAACCTAGGACACTATCTCCTAAAGAGACACAGAGTCACCAGTGATCCCACCCCCACCCTCTCTCTCCAGGCAAAATATCGGGGGGGGGGCATTCATCCTGAGAACACCTTGAGAACCCGCTGGCAGTTCCTTTGTCCCATGCAGGGAGAGGGAAGCCCAAAGACTAATTTCCCGATTTCCAGAACTCTATAGTGAGTTCTGTCAAAGTCTCTTCATAGTTCCCCTGTCCAGCAATCTGTCTACTAAAACTATAGGTAAGAAAAGATGTCCTCTTGCTAATAAGTGGGTCCTCTGGCAAAGGCTCCTTTACCAGACTTGGGAAACGGGGGAAGTGAACATGAGGGACTCAATCAAAAGCTTTAGACTGTAGCTTCTGCCTTCTGTGTCCTTGGCCTCTGGAAACCATGTGGAGAGCAATGGACTTGCAGGCCCACAGCCTGCTCTGGTAACGGGTGTCCATACTTTCCTATGATCTCTCCCTGGTTCTTCTACCAGCAGTATACCTGGGATGGGATGTGTGTGCATGTCTGTGTGTGTGTACACGCATGCTCATGTACATGTGCATGAACGTGCATACCAAAGCCAAAGGTCAGCATCAGATGTCCTGTTGCTTCCCAACTTCTTTTTTGTGATAGTGTCTCCTGCATCTCCCACTGGACACAGAGTTCATCATTGGCTAGACTGACTGGCCAGCACGCTCGAAGGATCCACCTGTCACCCCTGCCCTCCATCACAAGGTTACAAATGCATGCCACCGCGATGTCCACTGTGGGTGCTCATGTGTGTGGCAGACAACTTACCCAACTGAGCCACCTCCCTAACCGCCTGGAAGGCTTAACAGCCACTAACTAGAAACCGCTTTTGCTTTTAGAAACCTCAGACAAATTCCACCAGACAAATTCCTCACATACGCTACTGGGTCTATCAAACATGCAGACGAAAGCCAGCACTGACCCTGCTGAGTAGATCCAAAGCTAAGAGGGTCCTGAGCTATAGGAGGTACTGAGCGGCAGGGATGAAGGCTGGCTGGCCAGAAGCCTCAGCTGCTGCTTCCTTCAGATGCAGTAAAAACAATGTGACTAAATAATGCAGAAACTACACTAAAAAGACCTTCTTCACTTGTCCCCTCTAACAATGCAAGCTAAGCCCTGAAGCCTGTAACACTGATATACACTTTATACAGAGGTAACCACAGAAGCCACCTCCCTGAGACCCAATATCATGGAATGAATCTCCTGAGGGCCTCTCCACCATGGAAGGAGTACATGGCTATTCTTCCCAGCAGACATTTACAAAGCAGATGATCAGCCAGGCCTTGGGCCTCAGCCATGTGCTTTGGAACTGTGTTCTCTGAGGGAAAATATTAGTTTCTACCTATCAGAATGACACCAAGCCTCTGCCTCCTGTCGGATGCTTCCTCTCCTCTGTCCACTTGTCCCCCACTCAGACACTGTACTTCAACACAAGGTGGACAGCAAGAATCCTTGCTTCCTAACTGTGGGCCGAGACCTCTGCACAGGCCCGCTGTTCTTTCCAGGCTGACAGATCACTTCAGAGGTGTGTCACTGAAACAGCCAGTCTTTGACTTCATTTTCCACTAAAAAACAGTCAACAAGCTGGTCCTGGGGAATTCCAGCCACAGGGAAACACAACCTGTTGCCTGAAAGAACCCTGGCATCTGCTGAGCTGTGCGAGCTCCCAGGCGGGCCAGAGCCAGAGGAACTCAAGGTCTGAACAAATGTGTGTGCACATGGAAAAAGAACTCACACTTCAAATTTCTTTTCTCTCTCTCTCTCTTTTTTTATTCTAAATAAAAACCACACTTTGTGCTGAACAGTGGAATATAAAAGAATTAGATGTATGATTTTAGATGTCTACTATTTTGGAGGAAAAGGTTTACAAAATATACAAAACTTTACAGCAGATAGTAAACACTTAAATATTAGGAGGTCAGTACTCTTTAATTTAATGGAAGGAGTTGGACAGCCACAGCTTCTCTTCTTCAGGAGACCTGAGCCAGTCCAGTGGGGGAGGGTAGGACTGACAACGGGAGGAAACATCAGCACAGGGATCGTTCTGATCTGGTTATGACGTATAATCACACTGACACGGTGTTGTGCACCCGCTTTCTGACTCACTTGGTGCAACTGGGACATGTCGTTACTCCCAGACAGAGACCACCGCACAGGGCCCACTCCCATGCCAACAAATTCAGTGTCCATCTATAAACTCACTTTCAAACTTGAGTAGTCAGGGTCTGGTGGAAAGGGCACAGCAGGAAGCGAGAGGACGCCCCTAGTCAGCAGCAGTCCTGCCTGGGTAAAGAAAGAGCTCTGAAGCTCACAGTTCGCCCTGTAGGCAAGGGGCTGGGAATAAGTCACAATAAAGTAAAAAATAATTCTCACGTATTTCCTGGTTCTTAGGCTTACCGGACCCCACTACCTCTTTTCTTCCCAACTAGCCATGAACTGTAGGGAATCCACAGAATCTTAGAACTTAGAACTGAATACTGGGGTTCATTCAGTAGAGCTTCCAGCCAGTCTGTGGTATCACTGAGCCACCAGGGTCACCAGCATGCAAGGACACATCCTGTCCTCCGGCCACAAGCAGCCCAGGCTGTTTATGCCAAAATGCCACATCAACATTTCCCCTTAGGAAACAAGCTAGGAATGTCCCCAAGTTTGGTTTAATGCTCTTCAAATAACATTTGAAACTAGACGTTCCTAATGATTGCTGAGTTCTGAAAACTGTACAGCTGCTCCTGAGTACAGACCAAAACAAGGGGGGGGGGGACCCACAAAGATGGAACAAAGGTAAAGGGGACTCTAGAGTAATACAGCAAGGGACATTGGGGACTCTAGAGCAATGCAGCAGGGGACATTGCTAAATAGCCCAAGAGAGGAGGAAGTGAAGTCAACTGAGTGTTAAGTTAAAAGCTAAAAATGCAAAATAAAATGAACACCTTCCACCAGGCACCTTTCAGTTCCCTTCACTGCAGTGTTAACTTTCAAGTAAATCAACTCAAGAACCAGCTGCAGGGAAAGCAAGTACAGCTTCACACAGAAGGGAGACAGGTACACATGTGGGATTACCCAAAGAGGCATGGTGTGGACAATGACCTCGTGAGCCACTGGTCCGCCTGCTGCATGTCTGACTGGGACCAGTTGACCTCAGGGGATCAGAAGATAGTTTCCTTTTTAGTGTTTCAAGGGCAAAACTTCATAGATCTGTTTTTTGGTTTACGGCAAAAAGAGAAAAGTTCACAGTTTCAGGTTAAGTATACAGACCACCCAACATCCATGGTACCACACGCTAAGGAAAAGGTTTCTCCTGCTCAGCAACCTGGCTGAGATCCAGTGAGTACCACCTTTCAAATCAACCATTCACTCCACTCCTCAGCAGCAGTATGGGGGAGGGGGAAGCTTGGAGAGCTCGGCAGATAATTTTAGCTTGTTACACATCCCCAGTGTACGAAAATGGGAAATGAGAAACTAAAAGCCATAGCAAGGACTTCCTGATAAAAATGTCACAAGTTTAGTCAGCTAAAGATGGCCTTTAACCTGCCACTGTTCGAGTCTCATCATTTAAACCCACGAGAAAGTCCTATGTATCAACTCGCAGGTTTTCTCAGTTCAAGGCTGGGGAAGGGGGCAGCTGGCCAGCCCAACAGGGTACCGCTTTGGTTTGCCTCTATGTCTTAGTATATATGGGTAGGAGGCTTCCCAAGTGGGAAGAATAAAAAACTGTGCAAAACTTTTCTTCACGTGACTTAATCTGGGTTTGTTCTACTAGACACTACAGCTGGAGAAACGGTGTTGCTTAAAAGGCCTGGCACACTCTCTCACGGTAATGCCCTGTTCTTCAATCCACAGCCATTACCGTTGTTAGAATACAGCTCCTTGCTTGAGAGAAACTAATTTTCCTAAAGTCCCTTATTGAAAAGAGATGCTGGGTAGTATGCATACAGAACAAAAAAAATAAATAAATATTAATGTCTAAGAAGGCTTTGTGAGTTAATTAAAACCACTTGCTTATGAAACAGCCCAGGGTGCTGCTGAGTCCCACAGGGGCAGTGTCAGTGGCTGGGCCCAAAATTAAGGGACTCTTAGAGCTCACCTGAGCATGGTGAGGTAGTATGAGCTACTGAAGTGTCGTCTGGTAAGTATGCAAGATCCAGGTCCTCTCTAGCTTTTTTTTTGGGCAAGACCCCCTTCACAGACTAAGAATGGAGCCAAACAGCCACAGGGAGGCCTAAACCACCTACCATCCAAGAGTGCCCCCTGGAGGTGATGCAACGAAACATCAGGGTCAATTCCAGCAGGTCAAAGGTGAACTGCCAAACTCCCACTGTCACCACCAAGTAAACAAGCCACCCAATGGGGACAGTCAGAATGTACACCCCGCCACAGGCCAGCAGTCACCCAGGTTCCTTAAATCCTCCCAAAGGGCTCACGATCCTCCGCTTCACAGGGCCCTCTCATCTGCGCTGTAGGTCAAGCTGTCCTGAGTGGGAAACTGGATGTACATTAAGGCAACGCTGCTACTGTCAGGACGTCTCCGTGCCCACGAGATGCAAGGCCAAGGAGGTGGTCAGATGACCGGTGACCACACTGAAGTGGCCTGGAGCCTCTGCTCTTGACAGAGGCAGGGTTATCACCCCACAGAACCAGGTTTCTTTGGAAATGAGGAGAAAAGAGGAACCTCTTCTTCCACCCATCCAGGCTGCCCCATCTGCTGGCACCGTGGGACACCCAAAGCTTTTCCACTCGAAACAGAAAGCTTGGTCCTCAGTTTGGATGTAGCTGCCAAGAGGCTTTCGCTGTCCAATCAGGAGAGGTGAGCAGTGGAGCAAGTCGTGCCCTCTGCTCCTGACATCGTGTCCCTGCTGAGGAGGGCGTGGGAACCCGAGGTGAACTGACCTGCTGCTAGTCCCTTCTGAATGACCACACTCCCCAAACCATTGCTGTTGTCCGCCAAAGGCTGGCAGTGAAAACCTCTCCACACCTCTTCTATCCATGAGGCTGTTGGTCGGATTCTTAGCAGCATAAAACCTATCAGTAAACTAAAACTAGAGAAACTGGCAGAGGGGACGTACTTGACAGGGCCACTTGACTAGATCCTAAAGCCAGCCTCAAAATTATCAAGAACGCAGCCCTTTGTGGGCAAGAATAGGTACGGAGGTAAACATAACAGGGCTGTTGCCTCTCGAAAACAGTAACAGCTTATGTGCTATCTCTTCTCTCAACACAATACGGAATAGGATTCCTGGCAAGGCAAAACTAGCGTCAGCTGGGCAAGGGGCAACACCCTTTAGAAAATCACTATCCTGGCTGCCACCCGGGAGCTCCCTCTGGCTCAGAGACGCAGTCAGCTGTCTGGGCTCTTGTCAGCCTCTTTGGAGTGGATGACGTACATGAAGGTCTGTTCAATAGTGAAGTCAGGAGGAAGGCTGCCTTTGTGAACACCGACATGCTTGCTCATAAGGTTGAGCGTGGAACTGTAGTGGCCGCAGACCGTACAGCGATACATGAGCGCCCCCGAGTGTGTCTTGAGGTGGCACTTGATGGTCGAGCGACCTCGGAAGAATTTGTGGCAGACCTTACACTGGTAAGGCTTCTCACCTGTGTGGATCCGCCGGTGGTAGTTGAACTCGCTTGTGTGGGCAAACCTTTTCCCGCAGACCTTACAGCTATACTTACTGTTCCCAGGCTGGCCCTGCAGAGCCAGCTCCTCACTCAGAAACTCCTCTGCTGGCAGCTTCCGCTTCTGGAGGGCTAGATGTGGCAGCCCCAAGCCAGGCCGTGTGTCGAGCCCACCGGTGCACTTGTGCTGGCTGACATGGTAGCGGTAGGCAGCCTCAGACCTGAAGCTCTGGCTGCATAAGTGGCAACGGAACAGGGAGCCCTCCAGGCTTTGGTGCACAGCCATGTGTTTCTCTAGAAGATGCCAGTCCACGAAGCTACTGGCACAGACTGAACAGGAGAAGACCGAAATGCCCAGATGATTCAACGTGTGCCACATGAGGCTGCAGAGGTTGAGGTGGCGCTGGTCACAGATGCTGCAGGCCTGGCCCTTCAAGTTCAGATGCTCAAGGGTGTGGCCACGCACCACATGGAAATCTTTGGCCAATGCTTTCCCACATGCAGCACATTTCAACTCCGGGGAGGCTGCCCCTGAAAAGAGACCCACTTTCCCAGACAGGGGCTCATTGGGGTGGACAACGATGTTGTTCTCAAATATCCCGTCCCGTCGATGCAGGGTCAGCTGCCACTGGGTGAAGAACTTGGTCTCGCACATGTCACAAGAAAACAGGAAAATACCAATGTGCGACAGGACATGGGTCACCCGGGAGTTTCGATCCTGGAAGTGGGTCTCACAGACCTTGCAGTTACCTGTGAGCAAGTCCACGTGGTCCCGAGCATGCTGCCGTATCAGCTGAATGTTGGGCTCTAGAACTTTCTTGCACACCTGGCAGGGCATGGCCTTACTCTCGCGGCTGTCACTGTCACCGAAAGTCAGGTCATCCTCACTGTCACTGAGCTCGATCACCTCCTCAGCTGTCCCAATGTCTTCAGCTGGGTCCTCAAACTGCAAATCGTCATCCCCTAGGTCCTCCAGCTGCAGCTCATCCACCTGCCCAAAGCCGGGCTCTCTGGAGTGGTCGCTGTTGCCCAGGCAGGAACTGGTCCCGGTTGTGATGTCCACGGCACCGTCCGAGGAGAAGAAGCTGTTTTTACTGAAGTCTCCATTGCTTTGGACTTTGTATGGCTGGCAAGAACTGGTGTTGGCCTGGATGCCTGTGCTGACAGTGCCTGAGGTCACCATACTAGGAACAGATGTGAACGGAACAGGGGCGTCATGGTCTTCTGTCTTTGGTGGCAGTGGCTGTTGTGGCAGCGGCAAGCTGTGACTAGTGTCACCTGCAACATTCCTCTCTTCCTCTTTGTAGCTCCCTCCAGCATCAGTAGGCAACACATAGTTCCTATCAGGGCCAAAGTGTTCCCCACTCCCCCGGAGTTCCCCCAGGGGGTGGATGGAATCTACTGAGGGACAACTCAGAGTGGCAGACTGGCTGTTGCTGGTACTGCCCAAGGACTTGGCCACTGCAGTGCTCTCAAGGTCTGGAAAAGTGGAGTGGCAGGCCTGAAGCAGGTCCTCCATACCCAGCCGCTCGGCGACCTCATAGATGACGCCGACGTTGATCAGGTCTGTGAAGAGCTCTGATGTGTAGACAAAGCTCAGAATCTTCTCGAAGTTGGCAGGAGTAATGAAGTCCACCACGTAGGTCCGGGCAGCGTCAAGCCCGGTATTTAAGAAGAGGTTCTGGAAGTAGCCAGCTGCACATGCCAGTACGGCCTTGTGGGCAGGAAAGGAGCGGCTGCCAACCACAATGGTGACATCGCACATGGTCTCTGACAGACGGCACTTGTTGAGTTCCTTCAGCAGGTTGTTGGGGTGGTTGCTGCTTTGCAGTTTGATCCTCATGCCCATCTTAGCAGCTCCTATAAAGTCGCCTTCGTATCACCAAGGTCAGTCTGTGGACAAGACAAAAGGTAAGATAGCCAACATCCCTAAAAAAGGGCTCTGTGCAGGAAAAAACATGACCAGTGTTAATGTGTCGTAGCTGAGCAGGAATGAATGGACAAGGAGACCTGGAGCAGAAGATAACAAGGGGGAATTATCTTCACCCTGCGCATACCCAACCACAGAATCATTTAGATAAAGCCCGAAAGCAATGAGAAAAAAAAAATCAACTAGCTTGGTCTTGAGACAGCTCAGCAGCTAAGAGCATCTGCTGCTCACCCAGAGGACCCAGTTCCATTCCCAGCACCCACATGTCTAGAGCTCCAGCTCCAGGGGATCTGACACCTTCTTCCCATTTCTTCAGGCAACAGACACACACAGAATATTAACATACGTGCAGGCAAGCACTCCTACACAGAAGACAAAAACAAATCCTTAAAAAACAAAACCCTAAGAGGCCAAGTACAATAACATACCTATAACTCTAGCATTTAGAAGGCTGGGGCAGGACTTTCAGCAGTTCTATGCTAGCCTGGGCAGTTTAGGAGTCTTCCGGCCGAGTGGGAGGCCTTCTATTGAGCACAGACGTGTATACCACCAAGACAACAGGCTCAGGTTTCTTCATTAGCTTCTTCCTAAATAAAGTTTCTTCTGTCATTAAGTCTAATCTCTTCCCTCACAATGCCAAATGCCACAAATATAAGTGAACACCATTACCAAAGCTCCATTAGCTACTGAGGAAGAGGTAATGGCAGCACTTTTGGTTGTCTATCATAGCTGTCCTTTCAAGTTTCTAAATGAACCACCTCTCAAGTGCTAGATTACAGATAGGAGCCAGCAGACCCAGCTCAAAATCTCAAACTCTTGAATCCCCATCTCGCCCTTCGTAGGCTACGTGCCCACTCTCTAAGTCCTCCCCAGAGCCACTCCGGAGGCTGATTTCCCAACTCGGTGGATGAAGTTAAACTCATAACCATAGAAAGCAAAGCGGACACAACTGTGGTGCTTAACGTTACTGAGGCACGCTGTATTTGTCTTCACCAACCTTAGAGTAACAATTACTAACCACCGGATGCCGTGTACAAGGGAAAGATCCCTTCAAGCCTTTTGGCATCACTTTTTCCCCTTTCGGCTCCCGCACACCTCGGATGAACAGCCAGACTCACGCTTGTGCGTCTCACACCTCGCCCTGGGCAGCACAGCCCCCTTCTCCACCGCACCGGGTCCTACCAACAATTCCCAACTTTTCCCGGGGCCCGGCACCCGTCTGAGTACTGTCGGGTACCGACCACGCGTCTCCGGGGGCCCTGGCGGTCACTCATCCACCGCGGGAGGCTCCGGGCACCCCGTGCAGCTGGAACTTGCAAGGAGTGCACCCGGCAGTCCGGCGGCGCCGAGGTCTCCCCTGCAACCCGTGAGGGCTGGGCTGGGCTGGGGCGCACCACCGCGAGGAGGGGGCGCCTCGGTCGCCCCAGGCCAGGCACCGCGGGAGCCGGCCGAGGAGAGGCCCGGGAGCCGCGGCCCGGCCGCCGGGAGGGAGGACGGGGCCGGCCGGGGACGCCGGCGGAGCGCGCCCAGCCGCCAGGGCGACGGAAAGGCCGAGCGGGAGTCCGGCCCGACCGGGGGCAGCCCTCACCCAAGCGCGCTTACCCGGCTCCGCGGGGCCCGAGCACCATCGCCGCCGCCGCCGCCGCCGCCTCACACAAAGGCCCCGGCCCGCCGTGCCCGGCCCGATGAGGAGGCGGCGCCGCCGGCCGCGGCCAGACTCTCCATCCGCCGAGCCGCTCGCCGCGCCGGCCCGGGCCGCCCCAGCCGCC
>CAJQZJ010032342.1:154720-172128 GCA_907164525.1 Lophiomys imhausi
CCATGCGGTGTCTGTGGTTGAGACTCTGCGCTCCATGCGGTGTCTGTCTGTGGTTGAGACTCTGCGCTCCATGCTGTGTCTGTGGTGACTCTCTCCCTGTTTCTTCACTCTTTCACTTGCTCTTCACTATAGCTTTCTGCTTCTAGCTTTTTTGTTTTTGTTTTTTCTTTCCCCTTTCCACCCTGGATCTAGAATTTCAGGAAGGCTGCCTGCTCAGAGCTGCTGGCCTGCAAAAGCACTAGATTATCCTCATGGTTGTGTTTTGTTTTGTTTTGCTTTTAGCAACTCAGGCACAGCAGGGTTGGTGGGTACACACCAGGCACCCAGTTAACTAGTGCCCAGAGAAATGCTGCTGCTGACTGTGATAGGGGGTCCTTGTCTGGATCTCAGTTGTTCCCCCTCTAGAGCTCTGGCATCCTTGGGCTGCTGTATATATCCAGGATACACCCCAGACATGCCTCCCAGGCACCCCCACACATATGTATGCCATATGCCACTCCATACCCTCATCCTCACAGACCTTGGGGAGAGAGATGGTCTCTTTTGTGGACCAAGAGAGGCAGAGGGGTTCTCTCGTTGCCCAAGGCGCTGAAACAGGCTTGTCTCTGAAGAACCCAAATAGTCTTACCACCCTGACTACACAGGGTCCAGCCTGTACCGGATACTTCCTGAGCAGTGAATTTTGTTTGGATCTGGCGCAACTACTTCCACCTGCACAGATGGCCTGGAGATGTTCGTGTGTGTGTGTGTGTGTGTGTGTGTGTGTGTGTGTGTGTGTACTCTCTCTCCCTAGGCCTGGAGATGTTCTGGTGTGTGTGTGTGTTCGTGTGTGTGTGTGTGTGTGTGTGTGTATGTGTGTGTGTGTGTGTGTGTGTGTGTGTGTGTGTGTGTGTACTCTCTCTCTCTCCCTATCTCTGCCCAGCACAGAGCTTGTCAGAACCCACTTTTTCCAAATTGTTCAAACGCTCAGCTCACCTCCTGTAATGAGATGCTAAACAGATTGGAGCTGGAGAGGCAATGAGACGCACATACTGAATGTATAATAAGTCCCACCTGTAATCATCTTGAAAGCATTTGTGGCAATGTAACTGCTGTCAACTCAAACCATGGAAAGACTTCTTCCCTGCACCCCCTTCCCCCCACACACCGACCCAGACAAGTCCTATTTCTTAGAGGAATTTTGGCTTGTTTTTTGATTTCTGTTTTACTAGTCTGACTAAGCTGAGGGTAGAAGTAGGCAAGGAAGAGTGGAGAAGAGGAAGGGTTAGTACCTTAGACACCCCTGAGACCACGGGAGGTGGGGGGCTGATCTGCATCCTGAAAATAAAAGAGCAGTGGGACTGATAGAAGAAATAGCGCGCAGTGGGCCACTTGGGGGAGAAATTCCGCAGGTGTCTGGCTCCAGCCAGGGAGATCTGTCCCTTAGCAAGAGACGGAACTAAGGCCAAGTGCTGAGACCCTACCCAGCCTAGCTTATCCACAGCACCACTCAGTCATCGTGTCACCAACGACTAACTGAACAGCATGCTCTTTTAATCTAAAAAAAAGTTTTTGAAATGAAAATATAATTACATTATTTCTCCCATTTCCTGTCCTTCCACCAAACTCTCCTGTGTGCCCCCATCTTGCTCTCCCAAGTTCATGCCTGCACCTTCTTATAAATGAAAACTCTTCAGTCCATGTAATGCTGAACAACATTTTTTAGGGTGCACTTTATCTACAAGATATCCAAGACACAGAGAGATACCCCGAGACAATGGAAAAAGGAAAGGACCAGAGACATAGAGAAATATAGAGCCAAAATACCCAACTCCACCAGCCCGCCTTCTCTCCAGCTACCCAGACAGACAGAATCCCAAATCTCCTTGAGGTGTTGGACTCAGTCAGGGGACATCTCACCTTATTGTGCCGCCCACCAGGCACTACTTGCTCCGGCGATTCCTCACACACAGCCCCGAAGCTCCACGATGCGTTGAAGGCCAGGAGGACGGCAAACAGCATGGCGCTCCTCATGGTGCCTGAAGGACAAAGGTGAGAAGGAGAAAAGGCACAGCATAGTGGGAACACAGGAGGCCTTCCTGACCAGCAGCTGGGCTCCACCATGTTTTTCTAGCCCCCAGCTCCCCAATCCAAGCACCAGTCTGAAGAGGGTGAGATGCATTTCTGAGAAGGGCTCAGAATGATGCATTTCATCATCTGGGCTCAGTTTCCTGGGTCTCCCATTAAACACCTCCCCAGGATCTACCCCAACTATGAGCGATAGTGTGGTGCTGGATCTCTAGATCTCAAGGGTGATAGGTTTGTAGGACGCACACTGGTCTGTTTCTTTAGTCAGCTTGAGAAGAGACCCTGGGGGCCATCTTACAGTACTAGAGAACCCCAAGACTTAAAGAAAAACTTCCCGATCTGTAAAAATCAGTCTTGATTCTGGCCCCACATGGCTCACATTAACAGTTCTCCATCCTTCTGGCACTTTCTAATCTCCTTTCTGGAGCCCGGCTTGCCCACCAGAGGCTGCCCTCTACTTTATCCCCTGCTCAGTCTCACCCTTCATCCTTGGTACCAGCCTTAGCCCACCACACTGACCTCCCAGGACCTACCTGTGGAGCAGGTTGGATGGCAGGATCGAGGAACTGCCAGGTGCTGCTGCAGAGAGAGAAACAAGAGTGCACAGGCTCTGGAAGGTGGCAGGAACCAGTCCCAGCTCCCTGATAAAGGTTCTGGGAGGGTTTGGGGGAGTTGAGGGGAGGGGCTGAGAGTCACCAATCCCAGGGTGGCTGGAGGGGAGGAGGAAGGCTGGTAGGGGAAAAAATGCAGGCTGCAGTCACATACCCAGACACGCACGCACATGTACGTACGTGTACACACACACACACACACACACGCACACGCACACACACATGCACACGCAGCAAGCCCAGCTGTGAGCTACAGCTGTCCAGCAGTCCACTTTCTGAAGGCACCCAAGGCAGGTGCTCTATGGAATGTCATTGTATGTGAATTCTCACTAAATTGCATTCCAGGTTTAGCTCAGTAGGTGTGTCTCCTGGACCTCTGTCTCATAACTCATCAGCTCCTCTCCCTTTAAGCCTGCAAGTTTGACTACCAGCCTGGAACAGTTCAGACAAGTGTCTCTGTCCCTGCCACCACCAAGACAACTGGGGCTGAGGCCCCTGCTTGAAGACTGGGGATGAAGATGCCCCTACTCCTTCCTCCTCCCCGTGGAAGCTCTTCTGTCTCCTGGTCCTCACTCCAAAGAAGACACAGGGCTGCTGGACTGAGGGCTGAGACCCTACTGCCATCCCCCCACCCCACCAGTGCTGTGGCCTGCCCCCCTAGTATGCCTACCCTTCTCCTTCCTGACTCTGAATAAGCTGTCTCAGCTGCCTCGTGCTGGAGTTTTATCTTCCCTCCCTCCTGCTATAGTCTGAGAGAGGGAGGAGATAGCCCGGCTGGGCTCCTCCTGTCTCCACCTTGCTCTGCTTCCTAACATCATCTCTCTCTCTCTCTCTCTCTCTCTCTCTTTTTTTTTTGGTTCTTTGAGACAGGGTTTCTCTGTGTATCCCTGGCTGTCCTGGACTCACTTTGTAGACCAGGCTGGCCTTGAACTCACAGAGAACTGTCTGCCTCTGTCTCCCGAGTGCTGGGACTAAGGGCACGTGGCCACCACGCCTGGCCCAACATCATCTCTTAATTGCCTCCCTTTTCTCTCAAAGCTCAGATATCTTCTCTGACCCTTCTGGCCCTTGTTTATCCCACACAGATGAAGGGGCTTTTCTGTAGGTTTCTTAGCCCAGGGGAGAGAGCCAGAGTCAGAATCAGAACTCAGAGAGGGCCAGCTGTGCACTGGGAGAGCGGTAGCTGGGATCTAGCCGTTGGGTTTAGGTGCTCACCAGGAGCTTAGATATACAGTAGGCATTTGATTTTCTTCACTTCCACAGTAGAAATAATAAATATACCCATTTTTCTGATTAGAAAACTGAGGCTGAGGTGGCCTAGGGCTCACTGCAGTACACACAGCTACTAATTAGTAGAGAGTGCCACAGTCCAGGCTCTTCTTACTCTGAATCTCTCCCTCTTTCACTGGACTGGCACATTGACATTTGAGGGGAACCATATGCTCTCCCAGGGTGCACTGAGGACCACCTTACTGAGCCTCAGAGATTTGGAAACATCAAACCCTTTTACATCTTGGCATGAGGATAGTGTACTGTGTCCCCTACTTACCATAGACTCCTCCAATCACCCTTTTAAAAATTGCTGCTACTCCGTACTCCTCCTCCTCCCCTCTTCCAACAATTATTACACCCAGCATGCTGGGATTCATGTATTGTCTCTGCCAAATGCACCAACCCTACTAAGCATTGTAAGGATGAGAATTTGGTCTGTTGCTTTATATCCCTTGCCCTACAGTATTTGGCATATCATAGATGCTTGATAAAAATTTATGAAAAAGCCGGGCGGTGGTGGCGCACGCCTTTAATCCCAGCACTTGGGAGGCAGAGGCAGGCGGATCTTTGTGAGTTCGAGGCCCGCCTGGTCTACAAAGCGAGTCCAGGACAGCCAGAGATATTCAGAGAAACCCTGTCTTGAAAAAACCAAAAAAAAAAAAAAAAAAAAAAATTTATGAAAAAGAAGCTGGGCGGTGGTGGTGGCCCACACCTTTAATCCCAGGACTCAAGAGGCAGAGGCAGGTGAATCTCTCTGAGTTTGAGGTCAGGCTGGTCTACAAAGTGAGTCCAGGACAGCTAGGTCTACACTGAGAAACTTTGTCTCAAGAAAAAAAAAATATATATATATATACATATATATATTTATATGAAAAAGGAAGCCAGAGCAAAGGTGTTTTGTTTCATTTTAATTTCCATTCCCAAACATGAGCATCACAAGTGCTCATTGGGTCCTTTCGTTCTTTCTCTCTACTCCACATACCCAGGGACTTGGGTCATAGTGATAGACAGTCACTGTGGCTGCACAGGGCCCCATGTTCATCCCAGAATGTGGGCAGCAGTTGGGTACCAAGGTCTCCTTATGATAAGAGAGGCTAATGGGGCCTCATTAAAAGTTTCTCATTACCCAGTTAATTGCGGGACTGTGTGGGCAAAGAACATGAGCCAGCACCCAGAGTTGTGAACATTTGCTGGAATGAGGAATAGAAGTTGGAGGCTGTTTACATGCAAATGGCATGACATGGGTACTGTCTCTAATTGGACCTAGGCCTAGATGGCTCCCTTGTCCTCCTATCCTCACCAACCTGGGGACAGAAGACCAATCTGGGCAGGCCAAGGGAGTTGGCTCTACAAGAGCAGATATGAGTCCAAAAGCCAAGGACAGAAAGCCAGTTGCCCCCAGGTCTGCCAGACCCTCCCCCCAACACAGCCATCCCTGTCCCCAAGCCTGACATCAGGGAAGCAGGGCTTCAGCAAAGGTCCTCCATGAATAATGTCCTTTGATGATGATGCATCTCACAGAGAATGGCAGGAGCTGATCACCCCTTGATCTGTGGGATTAGTAAAGACTTGAAAGAGCTGATGTTGACCCACGTTAGAGAGGGGATGAAGGTGGGAGGGTTAGAGAGCCACAGATCAAATGTAATGACATGTAAAAAGTCCGTTGCAGTTATGGAGCACCTAGGAGGGTCTTTGAGCGTTTCTTTGCTTGAGGTACATCTCAGGTGCTGTCACCATAGAGAAGACAGTGCATGACATCCGGGTTCTGAAGCAGGAGGCACCCCCACTCCTTAACTCACTGTGTGTATGTTCGGCTGTACAGAAGTGAGACAAGTCAGCCAGTCATTCTCTAGGGGCACAAGCTTGTGTACACAAGATGGCTTGTCCTTGTTCACCATGAACTCTACTGTGGACTCCTTTGGCTTCTTGAAGAGATGCTGAGGTGAGAGTGGGGCTGGGCCATGTGTGACCCGGGGACAGAGGACAGCAGTTCTTGGCCAGTGCTGGCATCAGGAACTAGGAAGAGGGGCTGCAGAGATGGCTCAGAGATTAAGAGCACTGGCTGCTCTTCCAGAGGTTCTGAGTTCAATTCCCTGCAACCACATGGTGGCTCACAACCATCTATACTGAAATTTGGTGCCCTCTTTTGGCCTGCAGGCATACATGCAGACAGAACACTGTATACATAAAAAAATAAATCTAAAAAAAAAAATTATTAAAAAAAAAACCAGGGCTGGAGAGATGGCTCAGCGGTTAAGAGCACTGGCTGCTCTTCCAGAGGTCATGAGTTCAATTCCCAGCAACCACATGGTGGCTCACAACCATCTACAATGAAATCTGGTGCTCTCTTCTGGCCTGCCGATATACCTGCAGACAGAACACTGTATACATAATAAATAAATCTTGAAAAAAAAAAAAAACAAGAACTAGGAAGAGGCCCTGAGGGCACAGAGGAGAAAAGAATGAGTCTGGACTACGTCAGAGCTGGGGTAAGCTGTGAGGCCCTTGAGAGGCTCTTCAGTGGTCCAGGATGGCTTGTGGCCCTCTGAGGTTCAAGCCACTTACACTTTGAGAGTGCTGGGTGTGCTGAGGTAGAAGGTTGGGTGGGGCAGGACTGGTAGCAGAATCCTGATTCCCATGGTGAAAAGGCAATCCCAACCTTTTTCCATAGGTGGGAAAATGGAGCCCTAAAGACTTCAGGACCCGGGGCTCCAAAAGAAAGGAAAGACGAAACAGAAGAGAGGAGGCAGGGGCAGACAAGCACCGTGGTGACGGACCCTACCCATCCATCAACAAGGCGGAAAAAGGAAGGCCCTCCCCATCCCTGCCCCCACCCAGGGAGCGGGCAGCTCCCTCAGCCCGGGGGTGGGGGGTGGGGGCGGTAAGCAAGATAGCGAGCAGCAGCTGCATTTTCTCCTCAAATTGCTTCTGAAAATGACCGGACACTTCATTGGGAAAGTGACGACAATTTGGGCCCTGGGAGCAGGAGATGAGGCAGAGAGCGGGGGCGGGCGCTCAGCCGGCCAGCTCCCGCTCCGACCAGACGAGATCTTCTCATTCTGAGAAGTCAAGGTTGGACTTGTCATCTGGGGAGTGGGAAGCTAGTCAGAGCCTGAGCTACCCCTCCTCCAGCCCCAGCCCGGAAGGGCTCATTGCAACCCAGAGCAGGGGATGCCAAAGCTGGGGGTGGGGCGCGGGCTCAGGGGGAGAGAGAGGGAGATATTAATCTGCAGGCAGAAGGATAGTTAATCAGATCTCCCCGCCAGCATGATTACTTGGGCCCGTGAGATGCCTACCGATGGAGACTGCAAGGGACCCTAGCCTCAGAGCTCAGTGGGGGAGGCAGGGAGGGTGGAGCTGATGAGAGGGTAAGAGACTTCCAGAGACAGGAACAATGGCAGCCCTTCCTAACCTCTGCCTGGGTACAGATCTAAATTTCACTCCGATGTGCAGCATGTTCCACAAAGATAGAACAGGGTGGTAAGACAGGACAGCCTATGAGGAAAGAGAAATAAGGGACAGTGGGGAAAGACATAAAGCAATAGCTTTCTACAAAACATCACCCATTAGCACGGTCAAAGTCTTCCCCCAAAACACACACACACACACAGTCTTCCCCCAAAACACACACACACACACACTGCCTGACATAGTCCAAGACTGAGGAAAACATGACCATGCTGCAGAGGAAAGGAAGGAAGACGACAGGGAAGGGTCAGTCCTAGGGATGCTCAGGTCTCCATCGGGAATCAGGAAGTTGGCCCTGTCAAGGGCTGCCAGCTGTGGGTCGTGGCTATGGCACAGATTAGCAGCAGCTTGGCATCTGAGAGGCTTGGTTGGGGAAGAGAGCTTCCGGGAGGCAGGTGCAGTGCAGCCCATCTCTGGGGCAGGGGGTGATGGAGATCCCCGTCCCCGTCCCTGCACACCTCAGTTTGCAGGAACCCTGCAGCTTTAGGCATCTTTCTAAGCTACATGCCTAAGGAGCCCAGTCTCCAAGACAAGCACCCTCAGGTCTTCCCTCCAGGGACACATTTAATGAATCAGCTCACTGGCCACCTGCGACCTGAGCCCTATCCCAGAGTCCTACACCCCCACCCCAGTGTCTCTAAACTCCGCCAGAGCTCAGCCGGTCAAGGAGGCCAGAGACAATTCTCCTTTTCTTCCTTATTGTTTGCACTATCTGGCTCCCGGGAGCACAGGGGACACGTGGTTATGGGGGTGGGGTGCTGTGAGTGGAGGGTCCAAGCATAACTTCGTAAAAAATCAGAGTCAAGTAAATAAACAAGAATATGTAACTGATCTAGGAAATGAGTAAACATGGACCCACCAATATCGCACAGACCTTTTTGAACCACAGATTTATTAGTGGACAAACAGGCTGAGGCTGGGAGGATGCCACATTCAGAGAAAGATTCTGGAATGATCCAGGAAACAGAAAGGACTCTTCAAGGGTTCTTCACCTCTCAGCCCCACCCCATGGTCAGAAGAACTAGATACAAAGTTCTGCTCCAGAGGAAGAAGCTGTGTGTCCAGGGGCCCCAGCCTCCTCACTGTATGGTCACCTCCATGGACTGACTCCCCTTCTTCTTGCAAATCAGCTTGCTGTTCCCGCCTCCCTCAGGGCCTTGGATAACCTTGACAGCCACACTGCTGTCCTTGAACCTCACTGAGAACCTGGAGGGAGAAGAGAGAAAACTGCAGCTAGAACCCCGCCCTCTCACCTGACTTGTGGGTTTCTGCACGTCTCCTCTTCCTGGAGCAAACACACACCACACCCCCACCCATCTGATGACTCAAGACCTGAGAGAACTTGGTGAGGTGAGTGGGTATGGACAACACTAAGAAAAGCCTATGGGCCCTGCCCTGACACAGTCTGCTTCACTTTCTGATGGCATGAATTTCCTGGTCACAATGACCAGTAGTCCAGGTCATCTGTCCCAAGTAGTCCCTCGTCACCAGCTCATGGCCTTACTTCTCAGTCACAGTGATGGGAAGCTGCTTCTGGGTGGCATCCAGCACAGCTTGGTATATTTTTGTCACCAGTTCAACCACATGGTCACTGACTAGTAGAATGTCCCCTTTGGAAGTTGCCGATGACATCTTAGGAAGAGGGAAAAAAATAGTATAGAGATTTCTCCCCCTTCCCAAGAGCAGCCTGAGGGACACCAAAGACCCACAGTGAATAGCCGACCTAGTGTACATGCAGCCCACCTCAGCCCCCGACATGTGCTCCAGAGACCCACAAACCTCACTCAGGTGCAAGCTACAGAGCCCATCCCGGAGGCTGGTGACTGATACCCCAGCCACATTCTCCAGTCCAATGACAATTTGGGCCTGGGACTTCTTGGCATCTGTGAGAATCACATGCCCCTTCGTCAGGAGGAGAATCCGAGCAGACGTCTAGAGGAGATAGGGGACAGTGAGGACAGGCATTGCCACCCACCCCAGCCACTGGGCAAAGCTCTGTACCTTGCCATTGCCACGGTTGACCTTCCTCACAGAGTCAGCCATCAGGATCAGCCCTTCTTCCCTGCCCTTCAGTTTCTGCAGCTTGGGGTTCCCCTGCAGTCCAACATAATCACTCCGGAACAGAACAGGGACACTGAGGACACGTGAGAGGTGAGCTGTGAGGAGGCCTCCCTGAGTGTTCCACCTGCTTCTTCTACCACATCTTGTCTTAAGGACCCACACCATGGGCACCAGAGTGTTCCCGTACACTTGCTGGGTCCCAGCCTTTAAGGGGGACATGGCTGGGTGTCTCCAGTCCTCCCAGGCAACCCTGATGTGGGTTCAAGCTTGAGAGGTGCTGTGTGACAGGAATGGCTACAGCATTTGGAGGCCCTCACCTCTGTGGGTAGGAAGCCTTCTTGCCCTTGAACAGTTCACTGGCACAGAGCTTTTCCCTCAGGGTCTGCACCTGCTTTGGGGACAGCTGATCTCGGAACTTCTTGCACTGTGGGGAGGAGAAAACTCAGATCATGGAGGTGAAGGCAAAGCTAGGGAGAGAAGGGGACTGGAAGGGAGAAGAGAGCTGGAGGCGAATGACAGAGGCTAGACACAGCCAAGGGGTCTGGAGGGAGGGGAACGGGGATTTGAGAGGTGTGAAAGACAAAGTAGACACTAGCAAATGGAAGCCCCATGAAAGCCCGTGCCCAGCACACAGGACCAGGCTCAGCCTAGATGGGGCGTCCTATAGTAGTTCCTGAATAAAAGAACAGATGCCACTGCCATGTAAAGTTAAGTCAGTCAAACACAGAAAGGACAAGCACTGCGGTCCTGAAAGTCACTGAGGCAGAAGCCAGACTACAGACTGTGGGGTGGAGGCCAGGGCTAAGGGGCAAAGGAAGGGCACGGTGGAGGGCAGAGGTCATGGCCTTGGGGCAACCTGAACGCACTTACTGCCAGAGCACTCCAGCCCTTAGAAATGGGGAGCTAAGATGCCGCTTTGTGTCTACTTTACCACAGTGAAGAAGAGGGATGGGAGGGAATGAGGTCACAACGAGGAGGGAGCGCCTGGCTTCACCTTCCACTGGCAGAAGATGTGCTGCAGCTGCTGGTTGGCTGTGCTGAAGCACCTATAAGGGGCGGCTGGCCATGTGTTGTCCAACACTTTGGTGGGTGGCAAATTCTTCTTCAGATTCAAGAGAAATTTCTGTGCCTGGTTGAAAGCAGAGTATTAAGAATGGGATGACGAGGAAGAGCCGCTCTCAGGCAAGGAGGTTTCACTCAAGAGGAAAAGCCACCCGGTGTGAGGGGCTGGGTCAGAGCTGAAGAGGTGGGACAGAATTGGCTTTTGGGTCTCTGCCAGCGTGCACAATGCTTCAGGGCTGTAAGAACAGGCATGGGACATGTGGACCTGACAGTAGGGCTGTGATGTGGGGCCATCCAACACCAAGGCTAGTCTCTGTGTATTGTCCGCTGGCATTTTCTTCTCTCGGGTCACAATTTCTGTGTTGTAGGGCCATTTTCTGTGTTGGTTCTTGGATAGACTCCAAATGTGCCCCCCCTGGCACTAATCAGTGGTGGCTGATATCTCAGCCTGACAAGCAAAGCCCTCCACTTGGAGCGCAGGGTCATGTCTCAGAAAGCCCGCCTCCCAGCACTCCTCCCAGGAAGGCTTCTTGCTGCAGCCCCCCTTCTTTGCATGCTCTCAAAGACAATGGCACTCAGCTCTGTTCACTGGGACTCTGTCCCATCTGTGAGCTGCACTTCAAGCCCTCCCAGATGCCCCACTATCTCCCGTAATATCCTTCCAGCCAGTGTGGAGTGGCTGAGCACTTTCTAGATCTTCAGGGTCCAAGCCTGCCCAGACCCACGGGCTGCCCAGACTTCTGTTAGAAGGACAACTTCAGGCAGTGCTAGAGACTCAGAAATCAAAATGCTTTACGTCCCAGCTCTACTTTTTACCAGCTACAGGGCCTGGAGAAAAATTACTCAGACTCCCTCAGTCTTAGTTGGTTTTACTTTGTTTTTTGAGATAGGATCTCACTATGTAGCTTTGGCTAGCCTGTGACTCACTCTGTAGACCAGACTGGCCTCCAGCTCTCAGAGATCCACCTGTTTCTACCTTGCAAGTATTGGATTTGAAGGTGTATTCTACCACACTTGGCCCAAGTCTTAGATTTTTTTTTTGTTTAACAATTTATTCATTTATTATGTACATGGTGTTTTCCCTGCATGTGTGTCTGTATGAGGGTGTTGGATCCCCTGGAACAAGAGTTATGAGTTGCCATGTGGATGCTGGGACCTGAACCCAGATCATCTGTAAGAGCAGTCAGTGCCTTCAACTGCTGAGCCATCTTAGCCCCAAGTCTTACTTTTTTAACCTGTCAAATTGGGGAAGGCAGAGATTAGAGGCCTTGGAGTAAGCATGGAAAGAGAGTAGTGTATTGTCAGTGTTCAAGGTAAGACACTACATAAAGACCATGGCAGAGTGTCAGAAGCTCTGGGAGAAATCAACGACCCAGGATTCTCGGAGTGTGATTTATTGAACCACACAGATCCTGGGTCGACATTCAGCAGCTGCCTGACAAAGTACAGGTGAAAGAAAAATTGGAAGAAGGGGTCTGTCGGAGATAAGTGCAAAACCAGAAAGCAGGCTTCAGGTGTCTATGGAGACAGCACGTAGTGTGGGAGAGACACAACATGGTGGAGCCGGCCCAACGGGCCGGGCCGTCATGGGGTGGGGAGGAGGGGAAGTGAAGGTGGAGGGTGCAGAAGCCTACCCAGCCCACCAGGCCAGGCTTTAAGATGACAAAGAGGAGTTCCAAGGGAAGGCTCTTCATGCTCGCGCAACTGAGCATCCTGAGGGTCCTAAGAACTAATAGTCCAGTCTCGTGAGGTCAGCTACAACTTCCAAAGCCCTTGGGCTAATGCCACTATGTCCCCTCCTATCTGGCCTTTCCCAAGGCTTCACTGGGATCTTGTTCCTTCTGTGGCTTTCACAATGCACCCTCAGAAGCGCCACCACTATCTGACAGACAGACAGCCTGCGGGAAGCCAGTCACAGGAGCTGGCTTCTGTCAGCTCCTTCCAGATGTGGTTTTCCTCACTTGTCTGAGGCTTCAGGGATAGGAGAAGGTGTGATTCCTTTACCTCAAAATGGATCTTAGAGGCTGGGCGGGCGACTTAATCCTGCGTGTCCTCACATCCACTTCATAAGCAGGCTAACCCCAGCCAGTCTCCCCAAGTCTATATGTCTACGGCTTGGATGACAATGCCAGGACTCCTTAGCACAGGATGCAGGCAGTGTCTCCCGAGCCAGGTGACGTGTGATGTGACTCTGGCCATGGACAACAAACCTGCTCCCATTGTATTACTGCTCCATCTCATAGAGTGAAGAAGCTCCGAAGGAAGCTTGGAATGATCACCATCCCACCCTCTCCCAAGACTGTCCCAGCTCCTCAGCCCCACTCTCCTTTCCCAAGAATATCCCAGCTCCTCCACCCTACTCCTCCCTTAGCCCCACACTTACTATGCTCTTATAGATAAAATTTGCCAAGGTGAGAGCAGCTCCTGACCGGAAGTACTTTCGGTAATTCTTGCGGGCCTAGCAGGGACGTGTGAGGAAGAAGTCAGCGTGGAGACAGTCTAGAAGAGGTTCTGCTATTTTGTTTTCAACCAAAGTACAGAAGTCAGAAAAATAAAACAAACAAATGAAGGGCTGAGATTATAACAGGAAAACGATGTGAAGTCACCGATAGCTAAGGGCAGAAATACACCCAGACCCAGACACCGGTCTCCTGCACATCCACAGCCCAGTAGGCCAGGGCCGGGGGCCAGTGTCACACAACTCGCTTGACTCGATGTACAGGGCGCAACCCCTGCAGGAGCCCCGTGTGGGGAGCCCCCTTCTTTACCTTCCACCCTCTCACACAAGCCTGGATCAGCAGCGCTGAGGCCTTAATCTTCCCATAGTGCTTCTTTTGCTGCGGAAACACAGTGCCTGCTGTTAGAAGAAGCCACTGCCCAAACCATATAACTCAGGAGTGACCAAGGGGTGCTTAGGAAGTGGCGGCACCTTGTTGCCCCGAAACCAAGCGGCGATGAGGATCTGACTCTGCCGCATCTGCTGGTAGTGGGTCCGACAGCGCCAGCCCCGGTAAACCTTCTGTATGAGGGTGGCCAGCTGCTCAACCCTCAGGCGCCTTTGCTCCTCCAGGTAGAAAAGCTGGAGGGGGGCAGAAAGGGGCTTGCTCTCTCTTGCACCACACCGGCTGGAGGCTCGCTCCCCAGCCAGCATTCTATACATACGAGCACACATCTTTCAGTGTCTCCTGCAACCAGCCGGGCCCCACAGCCAGCTCCTAGCTTAGGACAAAGTGGAGCACTTGGGTCCCAGTGCAGTGCCTCCCTCAGGAGCCATCCAGTCCTGCACTGGACACCACCTTCCCGGTTGGCCTCTCTCTCTCAAGTGAGCTGGTCACAGCTCCGCATTCCACCCCCACCAAATGCGTTGCTGTCCCTGACTCACGGTCTTGGGGCTTCTGATGAAGATCTTTGTCTTCCCATAGGCCAGCTCCTCCGACGACATAGTCAGAGACCCCAGGACCTTCTCTACGCCTTCCCTACAGGGGCAGTTGGGGGAGAGCTGCAGACAGGTCTCTCCCACGTGTCTTCCCTATCCCTCAGCAGCCCTGAGGGATTCTTGCGGATTTGCTCAGCCCCTTGTCCCCACTGGGTCTTACCGATCTTCCCCATCCCAGCGAGGCCAGGTGCTCCGGCTCAGCAATCGGTACCTTTCGAGGAAAGGCTTATAGCCCTGGCGGTGGGCGTAGCCAGCCCTGCGCACCCGAACGTTCTCCAGCAGCCCCAGGTATCGGGCCTGGATAGCCACTAACTCTGAGGAGAACTTGCCTTGCTGCTTCTGGTCATTAGGCTTTATGCACCTGGCCGGGAGTCGAGAGGCACGGGCTCAGAGGCAGACACACCTCGCCAGTGAACCGGCCCTGCTCTCCACATGCCCACTTCTCACAACAGAAGTGAAAGGGGAGCCGCTCTTGGCCTTCCCAGCTTCACTCTTCTCTCATGCCACTCTGTTGGCCCCTCATCTGATCCTGCTTTCCGTGAGGACAGAGCCTCCTGAACCCTATTCCACAGACTCCCCAACACAAGCATGTTCCACCATGCCTGGACCCCATCCCACATGGAGGATGTTCTTCATGCGCCCAGCTTTTCACCTGATGTAGTTAGGGTTCTTAGAATACAGGTTCTTCATGAGTATGGTCACTGAATTCTTAAACTGGGCCCCAGCAGTTGGGGGACGCTTGAGAGATGCTTCCTTGGGATTCCCCTCTGGGAACAAGGACCGAAGGAGGGGATGTTGGGCCTTCCACATTGTCTGGGATAGGTCTCGGAAGAGTAGGTCATTATTCTTGTCGATGAAGCCCGTCACATTGTATGTCACCTGCAGAGACAGACAAGTGCTCAGACCCCATGACCTTCCTCCAGCACTTCCAGGACCTCCCAGACTCACTGAGAAGCACACGGTGGCCACTTCCTTTGGCTCCCACACAGCCCCACCACATCACCTTGCCCGCATAGTGCCCAATGCGGAAGCAGCTGAGGCCCATGGTGTGGTCGTACTGGCGCTGGGTGTTCTGGGTGACCTTGCTCTCATAGTGACCGTGCTTAGAGAAGAGCTGGTTCAGCTTTGCTAGGAAAGTGGAGTCGCTGACCACCCCAGGTCTCAGGCACTCCTCATCCAGCATGGCCAGGATGCCTCGCTGACTCTAGGGCCAAGGGGCAAGATCAATGTAACCTTGACCTGGTCCTTCAAGATGTCCACATATCACTGCTGTCCCTCAAACCTCTCTCATCCTTTTCCCTCTTGAAAGGGGAGATAGGGAAAGAGGGAGACAGAGAAGGGGGGATGTTCTGCAAAGGGGGGGGTCCCCAAGGTGAGAGAAGAACCGCTCACATGCTCAATGAGGCTACAGATGATGCTGTTGTCAAAGTAGTCCACCTTTGTCCACGGTATGCCCTGGCAAAGGGCCACATCGGTTAGATAAACAAGCCCCAGAAAAATCTTTAAGACCCCACCAGAGCCCAGCTCCCTTCAGCCCTCTTACAAAGGAACTTTGAGGCTTATCACTGAGAGGTTCTTGGTTTCGTTCAGTTTACAACTCATCTCTCCCAGGTTGGTGGAGAAAAAAAATAATCTGTGAAACAACTTTTTAAATGTCTTCCCTGCAACTGTGGCCATCTTGCCTGAAGTCCCTCTGCAGAGGGACTCTTGGGCTTACAGGGAACATCTTTGGAAGGGCTTATGAGTGAGACAGCTGATCACACTTGGAAGTGGACTGGCTTAATCGGAGAGCTTTTCTAACACCTAGCCGTGGGATGCAGGGGTTTACACTGAGTCAGAGAAAGGGTGTGGAAATCAGGTGCCACAGGGCTCTTCTGATGAGCAAGTCTAGAATAATGCAGCTCTAACAGCGAACAGCAACATCATCCAGTGCTGGGGGAGGCAAAGGATTCTGACATGTGAGAGAAGGGAATGGAAAGGGATGTGTAGGGTGCCAAGCCCAGGAGAAATGTCCCTTCTCAACTTGTCTCTCCGTCTGCCACGGGCCAAGCACAGCTGTCAGTTCACTCCTGTCAGGAATCTCCACGCACAAACACCCTTCCATCCTCTGTCCCCTGTCTGGCCTGACCTGGGGTGAGAGACTCAGGACATGGAAGATGGAAGGAAGCACAGTGTGGGGTGACTTAGCAATGCTGAATGCTCAGCTGGAGAGGAAAATATTTTGTCCTTTGTGTTCCCATCTGGGGACAATTAGGGGGAACTGTGATCAAGGAGAAAGGCATGCATCTGGAAGCCCCTCAGCAGGGCAGGTGGGAGGCCGGGCTTACCTCTCTCTTGTACTCCTCCTGTTCCTCCCGCAGGGTCAGCTCTATGAACACCTGCTGCAGCTTCTCATTGCAGTAATTGATCACAAACTGCTCAAAGCTGTTGTTCTGTGAGCGTAAGGGGGTGGCTCGCTTCAGTTCCTCCCTCCCTCCTGGCCCTCCCTCACCCACTGTGAGCCTGTCCCCCTTAATTGGGAAGCAGCAGGACACTGAGGCCGTCTGACATTGTCCTCACCTCCAGTATCTCAAATCCGTAGATATCCAGGACCCCCATAACTTTCCTCCTCTCTCCTGTGCCCACCTGAACAAGAGGAGGGATAAACTGAGGACTGGTCTGAAGCACGCATCAGGTCGACAGGGACAAACAGAATTATAGCACCCTTGACCAAGCTGGAGAGGCACTGTGGTGGTGTTGAAACACCACAGATTTTGGCCATCCCTCACATTTTTACTCTTTTTTTTTTTTTTTTTTTGGTTTTTGGAGACAGGGTTTTTTTCTCTATGTATCCTGACTGTCCTGGACTCACTTCGTAGACCAGGCTGGCCTTGAACTCACAGAGATCCGCCTGCCTCTGCCTCCTGAGTGCTGGATTAAAGGCGTGTGCCACCACTGCCCAACTACATTTTATAAAAGAAAATTCCATGCCATTTATAACCTTATCTGATTAGTTCCATTTTATAGAGGAAAAAAATTAAATCTTAAAAGAAAACAGCATTTGCCCCAGCCTATATTTAAATCTTATCTAAACGTGGGGGCCTTTCAGTGTACCTTCACCGTAGATGGCTCCATCTCGCAAAATGGCTCAGTCAGAGCTTTGCTGAAGCTAGCACTATATAGTTCAGTAGTGACGCCATGCTCAGCAGGAACAACCCCTGTGCTACACCCACTGCACCAAAACCGTAAACAATAAACAAATATTTGTTGAATGTAAAATATTACATACGTAACACATATATGAGTTTTTTAATTTTCCAAATGTATGCTGTCATTATCCTAATTCCAGATTCTTTCCATCACTCCAAAGAAATGACTCCCCTTTCCCTTCCTCACACTCATGGGCAACCACCAACCTGCTGTCTGTCCCACACATTCATGTGGAGAATCAT
>CAJQZJ010032342.1:174405-202277 GCA_907164525.1 Lophiomys imhausi
ACAATTTCTGAGCTAGTGGGGCCAGCCCATAGCCTCCATCCACAATTCCTGAGCTAGTGGGGCCAGCTCAATGCTTCCATCCACAAATTCTGGCCTCAGATGGTGGCCTAAGGACCCAGCCTGTCCCACACTGGGCACTCACCTGTAAAGCCCTGAAGTTGGCAGCGTCATCCATGCCGTTCACTGCGGACACCTCTCTGTTGAGGTAGGTGTAGCCACTTGTATCCTGCTCAAGCTTTAGGGTCTCTGGGAGGGCAAGTAGAGAGGGTTAGGGTCAGTGTCTTTTTCTCTAGAATACACCAGCCTGGCACCTCCCGACCCATGGATTAGGGTCAGTTCATCCTTTGTCTCCTTTGGTTGGGGACAATAAGTTTCTATGGTGATAAACTAACCTTTAAAGTGTTTTTTTTAGGGTTGGGTATTCATACCTGTCAGAGAATTCCACAAGAGTCTCACTGATTTTTATCCCTATCCTCAGGATTCTAAACAATCAAGCAAACCCCATCTTCTGTTTTGGCAAGAAGGTGAGGGAAGAAAGGAAAAATACATATCTGTCCCCAGCCTCAATGTCCCCGCTGTGCCAACACACCCAGTATCTGTCCCCAGCCAAACGCCTCCTCTGGATAGGTTTTGTCCAGTGCTCACTGCTGAGCTTTCTTGTGTACCCCTGAGGTAAGTGAGACTCTCCCAGCCCACATCAGGAGAGCTAAGGTTTTTTGTTTATGTTTTTTCCTGTATTCCCCCAAAATGAGTGATTTTGTATTGGGATTGTTTTTCATGTTCATATTCTGTGTACCTGGTTGGCCAACAGAATTTTTTTTTAATTTTAATAATGAATCAAGGAAATGTCCCATGCTAATACAGGAAGAGTTGGGCTAATCATAGGCTAGAAGAACGTCAATTATATTTTATACAAATAATCTGTGAATCAGGGTAGTGACCCTCACACTGGATCTCAGTGACAGCTCCCTCTAATGCACAGATTCTGAAATGGGTACTTACTAAGGAAGGGAAGCTGAAGAGAGAATGAGCCAGAGAACCCAGGAATAATGACACCAGGGAGACTCACCCAGACTCGACTTACACCAACAGGTATGGACCCAGCCAGAATAAAACTCAAGTGCCTGTGAGTCGCACAAATTGAACAGCACTATGGCCATTAAGCCAAGAAGGGGAGGATACGACCTATGGAGTCTCCTGAATCATAGAGATTTCAAGGAACAGAAAAAAAGTTATGAGAAAGCCAAGCATAGAATGAACAGGAATCAAAGAGATGGTGGCTCCTGGGGGACTAGAACTAAGCAGTTCTCACAGCTAGAGGAGGCTGAGAGGCAAACTCCCACCAGACCCCTCAGCGATGCTCGCCCAAGGCCCTCTGCAGATTTCAGGGTGCTGTGGGCTCTTCCCCTGGACGAGCAAGGAGACCCATGCTACCCACTCCCACAGCTGTCTGCACAGGGCTACCAGAACCAACCGCACCGACCTGCAGTGTGTCTGCTCATACATCTGCCCTGCCTACCAAACTGAGTTCTTTGACAGGGTCTGTGTGATATTCAGTTAAACTCTAACATAATGTGTGATCAGGTGTTTTTTAGACACGCTTGATGAAGGAATGAATGGCACCTCTATAGAGCTACAGAAGAAAAGAAAACCAGGGAAGACAGCTAGGCAGGTGGTGGTGGCACACACCTTTAATCCCTCAGGAGGCAGAAGCAGGCAGATCTATGAGTTCGAGGTCCGCCTGGTCTACAGAGCTAGTCCTAGGATAGTCAAGGCTACATAGAGAAACCCTGTCTCTAAAAACAAACAAACAAAAAGAAGAAAACCAGGGAAGATCCCAGGTGAGAAGCTCTTGGAAGTTCTGGAACACTCACAGATCCTGGCTGCATCTCTGTGTAACTCTCAACAGAATCCTTAAGGTGAAGTAGGAAGGAAGGAAGCTGGAGGTGAGGGTCCTGTGCCTGATGTCGGCTTCAAGAGAAAAGAACCAACCAGGGCGCAGGGATAAGAACAGTGCTGAGACCAGGAAGGCTATCTCGGGCAATTTGTACTAGCAAAGGAAGAGAACAGAGAAGCCGGGGGCTTTGTTCTCCTCCACTCTGAGTCACAAGGCTGGGGAGGTGGGAAGAGGCTGGTGTTCTGATGATGGGACAAGGTTGGGGTGCCCAGGAAGAATACCTACTCAGCAGCTGTGTGTCTGCTCCAGCCAGAAGCTGATAGAAGATATGGAAGTTCCGTTCCCCTTTCAGCTGCTTCACCACTCGGGATTTCTCAAGCAGATCTGGGAGTGAGAGAGACGGCCCAGCAAGTCCCCCAGTGTTCCCAAAGGTGGGGGGTTTCTTGGTATCTAATAATCATCCTGTCTGCAGAAGCAGATGGGAAAAGGGGCATAGAGTTGGCAGGTGGGGAGTGTTGCTGAGACATACGGGAGGGGGCACATACAGTTTGTGATGACACCGCCGAGTGGAGACCCTTTGAAGTCAAACTCGATATCCATATATTTTCCCTTCAGAGAGAGACCAGAGAAAGTCTTGGCCTTTCTTCTCTTCTCACCACCTGTGGGGAGGGGTCTGTGCTGCCCTCCTCACTCTCTGTCCCCTACCCCCTCTCCTCCCAGGCAGATGTGGTTACTCACAAACCGAGAGGAGTTGTCATTTCGGATGGTCTTGGCATTGCCAAACGCTGTGGAAATCAAGAGAGAAAGTATGCGGCTGAGGCTCCCAAAGTGAGACCCTAGTTGAGGGAAGTCCCGCAGGGACAGCTCCTTCCGGTCTACTAACCAATCACATGGCTTTTTATGCTGGGGGGTGGGCACGACTGATTTTGGAGGAGTGTCTAGGGCTGAGAGACTCTGGGGGCAGAGATGGGGATGGAGAGAGTAGAGGCTGTGCTCACCCTCCAGCACTGGGTTTGACTGAAGCAGCTGCTCCTTCACCGAGTTCACCTGCTCTCCTTTCCCACAAACGGCAGCCACGTAGGACATCACCAGCTTACTCGCCTCTGTACAGCGAGAAGCTCTGAGTCCCTGGCAGAGGCATACCCATTCCCCACTCCGGACTGAGTCCTCAGCCAGGACACACCAACTTCCACCTCCATTAACCCAGGCACCTCACACCACTGGCAGTGAGAAGAACAGGAGAGATGACTCGGTGGTTAAGAACACTTGCTACTTTTGTTTTTGATTTTTGGTTTTGGAGACAGGATTTCTCTGTGTGCCCTGGCTGTCCTGGAACTCGTTCTGTAGATCAGGCTGTTCTCAAACTCAGAGATCCACCTGCCTCTGCCTTCTGAGTGCTGGGAATAAAGGCGTGCCCCACCATCACCCTACGTTACTTGCTAGTGTTGTAGAAGACCTAGGTTCAGTCCTCAGCACCCACACCCCACGTGGCTCAAAAACCACCCGCACTCCAGTTCCAGAGAATCTGATACCCTCTTCTGTCTTCTGCAGGCACTTGCATGTATGTGGTGGGAAGATATACACTCAGGGATACACATATGCACATAAAATAAATAAACCCCTAAAAATGGGAAGACAACAACTGGGCGTGGTGGTGCACACCTTTAATCGCAGCTCTTGGGAGGCAGAGGCAGGTGGATCTCTGTGAGTTCAAAGCCAGCCTGGTCTACAAAGTGATTCCAAGACAGTCAGGGATACACACAGAAACGGTCTTGGGCGGGGGGGGGGGGGAGACAACAAAAACTGAAGAGGAAGTAGTGGAGACTAAGGACAAGGACTGGATTGGCTTGGAGACAATTCCAGACATGATCCCCCGGTTTCCCCAAAGCCAGCTGCCTCCTCACCAGTCTTCCCAGCTCCACTCTCGCCTGTGATGAGGATACACTGGTCTCGGTCCCGGTCCCTCAGGGATTGGTACGCCACATTTGCCAAAGCATATCTTGCAGGAAGGAAGTGGGCAAGAGCGGTGTGAGGCCAGCCCAAGATAGCATCTTTCAATCCACAGCACTAGGTTCATCCACCCTCCTTGTGTGGACGAGTTTAGAGGAGAATCGACAGACAGGAAACACTCTCAGGGGAAGAGGGAGGCTGGAGAACTCCTACGGGGGACCCCCTCCTCTAGTCCCTTTACTCACATGTGGGGTTTCAGCTCGTAGAAAGTATAGTCCCGGTATTTGGCAATGAACTCTGGGCCATAGATGGGAAGCTGCTGGTAGGGATTCACTGAGATCACCACATTCCCAATGTAGGTCTGGAGTCAGGAGGAGGGTGAAGCAAATGAGTGGGGGATACTGGAACCTTCTGGGCACCCCACAGCCTGGCCCCCGCCCATGGTGAGCTCACATAAGTCTGTTTGTTTTCGTAACGAAGCCGGAGGTTCTTGATCAGAGACTCCTCATCCAAGGGTTCCAGGAGGACAAGGTCCTCCACCCCTATGGGGTCTTCCAGGAGAGGCATGTCAAAAGGGTTGAGGACACCTAAGGGAAACATGGTGAACTGCTGCTGACCACTCAGGTTAAGGGCCAAGTCATGGTGGGGTGGAGAGGAGAAGAGAGCAGAAGAGCCTACAAGAGTCCTCTTCTCCCTCTTTGCAGGAGAGCCCTCTAGCCAGAAGGGCTTCTGGACCAGCTTGGCCAGCTAGGAAGGTGGAGGAATCCTCTGATTCCCCCGGTAAGGGGTGCGATGGACATTAGACAAGATTATCTTTGTTTGCCCACCTGGGTAAGGATAGCATCAGTGGACAGCAATGAGGGGTGGGGTGGGGAGCAGAATCGTGCTTAAAGGAGAAGGCTGAAGGAAGTGTGAGCCAAGCTTTGTTCCTCAGCCAGGTATTGAAAGTGCCCTTCCTCCTGAGGGAGTGCTCCCTGGCTGCTTGCCCAGTGCTTGTATTCAACCCCAAACCCCATTTCAGTCACCTAATCCCTGCACGATGCCTATCTCCAGAGATCTCTCTTCCTTGTCATTAGCACAGTGATTTCACTTTTAGATGATGTTAGATAAGGTGATAAGTTTAAGAATATAGACAGTCCTCCCCAAAAGATGAGAGCTCCCGGGAGAAATGGAAGCAGGTTTTCCCAACTGTCAGGTCTCTAGTTGCTGCCCTCACTTTGTCTTTACTTGTAAGATCTTCCAATTTTATGCCCATTCCTATCATCTTCTGGCATGGACTTTGTCCAGAGAGACACACCCCATTTTTTAGTAGCTGCTGGGAGTCAGCAAGGAGGAGTGCCCCAGGGAGGGCTGTGGGGCTGGGCTGAAGGCAGCAGGCATATGGCAGGTGTTTCTGCAGGAAGAAAGGAGCCCTCCTCAGGCTGACTGAGGAGGCGGGCAGCAGAATGAGTGCAATGGTCAATGCCACTCCCAAGCTGGTCTATACCACATTCCCTCACTCTCTGGCTTCTGTGAACCTAGGGGAAGAGCAGGGATAGTATAGGGGGGCAAGGAAGCAACGCAGACATCTTTCTCTTCCATGCTGCTTCCCCCAAGCTCCAGTAAACTCCCAAATACCTGGGGCACAATGTGAACACTGACAACAACAGTCTCTAGAAAACACGCAGCATTCGTCACAGGCCAGGCAGAGCTCTAAACCCTGTAACTTGACAGTTATAACAGCCCATGAAGTAGATACTATTATTATCCCATATTTTTCAGATTAAAGCTAAGTAGCCATGTTTGATGGCTTATGGCTATAATCAAACTATTCAGGAGGGAAAAGCAGGAGGATTGCCATAAGTTTGAGGCCAACCTGAGCTACTACAGTGAACCTCAGACTGGCCTGAAGTACAAAGATCCAGTCTCAACACACACATACACTCGCAGTCTTTGAAGCAAGTTGGCAGGGAAGGGTGTGAAGCAGAGGAAGGGTATCAGGACACATCTTTGAGTTTCAATTGAGAGGAGTAAGAATATTAACTTGGAGTTGAGAAAGGGGAAGAAAGAAACAGATCCCAGAAAGTTGACAGGTCAAGGCAGGACTTACCCAACACTGGAAACAAGGGTGTACCTTCAGTTCCCCTTGGAGTCTGTCGGATGCCAAGGGTGGGGAGATCTCTTAGTTAACAGGCACAGTCCATGATGTCAGGGAAGCCAGGTGTCCTCTGTCCAACCTTCCTCTGTGCTGCCTCTTCTAACCTAGGCTCTCTGTGACACTCAGGTCAGAAGAGGCCAGAGATGGTTGCTCAGCACAAAGTCCAGGGCTGTTCCTGTTGAGGGTGTGGCTCCCTTAACCCTTCACAAGCCTGTGATGTCCAAACTCCCTGCATTTAGGGAAAGGCTGTCTCCCTGGCTTCTGCTATGGAGCTCTAATAGACAAGCATTCATGGCCCCACTTTTCCAAGATTTGGAAATAAGAATAAAAGGAACAGAGTTTATATCCAAGTAAAAGATTTTCCAAGAAAGAGCTGGAAATTTTGCCATGGATGGAAATTTTGGGTGGGGGGTGGAGGGTGGGAGGAGTCCTTCCTAGCAGAGAAACTATCTCCTTTAAAGCTATCTTGTCTGTCTTCTTAGCAGCCCCAGGGTACTCAGACTACCTGGAGGGCTAAGTGACAAAATTTCAAATCCTGTCCATTTCCCTCCCTTGAGACCTCATCATAGAGACCCACAGATTAAAGTCACATCTGTGACTCATTACGTTTGCTTGGACATCCGTTTCCCTGGACACCACACGCATGCACATGCTTACACACACACACAGGCACATGAACACACATGCACACTCACAGAAGCACACCCCACATGAGTAGCCTCACCCCGTGAGGTCAGCAGTGCAGAAGCTCCACTCAATGGGAAAACAGAGGCAAACACCATGTTCACATGTTCCAGGGCTAGCATGTCAGAAACCAGGAACAGGACACACTTCCTGATCTTGTCTAAAAGATTGTAGCCTAAGTTGTGAGGTTTCTAATTTTAATCATTTCTAGCAGTACGATACCAAATAAGACCCTGAGGCGCTGCTTCCTGGGCATTAGCCCAGCAGAAAATGGCTCCCTCAGCCAGGTAAAAGCTTATAAAAATCCAATTTCCCAAGTATTCCTTCATCCACCTAGGAAAATTCCTACACAGCATGCCCCTCTGCTTCTGAGGCATGCACAAAGACAAAATCAGGGAATTGTATCACTTAACTAACATGGAGACTTTATTTTCCAACTCTCAGCATGTGCTGCTTGGCTCAAGGTCCGAGTTCTATTGCTCTCACAGAAGCACTCTGCATAGGCTGATCCATCAGCACTTTCATTTTCAACCTGCTCTTACATAATTTATTGATTTACTCTATCTATTTAAAGGGGGGAGAAGCAAGGAAAGAGCTGAGAAGAGGTATCAAAACACAATCCCCTATTATGGGGGGGAGGGGGGGCTGCTGATCCCAATCTCCCGCAGAAGAAACAGACCTAGAACAAGAATACTCTACCAGGACCACACCCACACAAACCTCCAAAGCTGGCACTACAACCTGGGTCTTACATTCTCATGGCTTCGAGTCTATAGCCACTTGGAGTTTGTATTTCTCTACCCATTCACTCATGCAAGTGCCTGCTGCATGCTTTAAAACAAGATGGCTCTTAGGTTTTAGAACATTGATTTTAGTATTATATCTCCAGATACCAACCATACAGGCCTGCCTGGGACCCACAGTGAGCTCCTATATTCCCAGAGGTGCCAATCTAGGAGCTAAGACAAGGGAAGACAGTGGCTGGGTGTGGTGGCATGCACTTTTAATCCTGGCAGTTGAGAGGCAGAGACAGGTGGATCCCTCTAAGTTTGAAGCTAGTCTAGTCTACATAGGGAACTCCAGGCCAACTAGTGTTACACAGTGAGACCATGCCCCTCACCCTACAAAATAAAGACTAGGGAAGACCTGAGGGGAAAAGTAACAAGCGGGTCACTCTAGGTTTACAATGAATCAAACACACATGCAAGTCGGTTGGGGTTCCAAAGCCTTCCGCGTGGCACTGTGGGCAGGTATGGTACTGTGATCTGCTTTCCAGACTAGCTGAAGCAACCCAGCCAGCTATTAGCTTACTCCTCTACTAGCTGACTCCTAAAATCACCTTCCTTTGTCTCTGACCTACTCCAGGGATGTGGTGATGTGTGGCTAGCACAGAGTCCCTGAATAAGATCCCCAAACCTGAAAAGAGAAACAAGCCTATTCCATCCAATAGATGTAAAGGAACGTGGTGGATCTGAGAATGTCTCATCATGATGCGGTGGTGGCTATACAACTGACCCTGCCAAAACACAACCCAATTATACACTTAAACACAGGGATTTTACTGTTTATGTAATCGAACTCTGAAGAAGCAGACAGAAAGACAATGATGAAGAAACAATTCCAGTCCTTTGGCACTGGTTTCTGGTAGCTGAGGGGCAGCCATCTGATTACACCAATTCACTCAACAAGCCTCCCAGATACAGCTTTAAAAGATGTTATACTTGCCGGGCGGTGGTGGCGCACGCCTTTAATCCCAGCACTTGGGAGGCAGAGGCAGGCGGATCTTTGTGAGTTCGAGGCCAGCCTGGTCTACAAAGCGAGTCCAGGACAGCCAGGGCTACACAGAGAAACCCTGTCTCGAAAAACCAAAAAAAAAAAAAAAAAAAAAAAAAAAAGATGTTATACTTGAGCCAGGCATGGTGGCGCACGCCTTTAATCCCAGCGCTCGGGAGGCAGAGGCAGGCCAATCGCTGTGAGTTCAAGGCCAGCCTGGTCTACAACGTGAGTCCAGGACAGCAAGGACTATACAGAGAAACCCTGTCTTGAAAAAGCAAAAAAAAAAGTTATACTTTAACACGCTGGGTGAGGTGGCTCATGCCTATGACGTCGGCACTCCAGAGGCTGGGATAGGATAATAAGGAGTTCAAGGCCAAGCTGGGCTACAAGGAGACACTGTCTTAAACCTCCCAGGCTCCAAAAACATACATATAAAACTGATGTATTAATTGCCAATTATCTGAAAGTGTGAGAGTCACACAAAAATGTGTGTTCACTGAGAGAGACTCAGTAGGGTAAGAGCACTGGCAGCCAAGGCTGATGACCTGACTTTAACCCCTGGAACCCTCATGATGAGAAAAGAGAGCAGATTCACAAGAGTTGTCCTCTGATGCCCGCATGTGTCCACAACACCAGCACACTCACACACACAAATAAATATTAAAGTATTTTAAGAAGACCACTATATAATGTATAAAACTTTATTAAAATTGGGATTATTTACAAGCCATAATAAAAAATATATATACATGGCATCAATTTTTCTTACAGAAATGTGGAAGACTCATGGCAAACAGTTATCCCTGAAAATTTTGTTCTTCTTGAACATTCCTTAAAATTTATTAAGTATAAATGACAAATATTTTTTTTCTAACATTAAGGCATTACTCACAGGCTAAAACTTACTTAGTAGTTTCTTAGCCCTGTTATTTCAATACCAATTCCACTGCAATTCCAAATCAATGGCCACTGCAGTTTGTAGCAGGCTTGTGTAATCTGTCATGACAGCGATGGTTATGCTGCCCGCAAGTACAAAGCAAGCGATCTCCCCATTTTCAAGTTATCACCAAGAAGGTGACAGAGAAGCCAGCCGTGGCAGTTCAGGCCTGTAAGCCAGCACTCAGGAGACCAGGGCAGGGCCACAGTGAGTTCCAGGTCAGCCTGGGCTATAGATCTGTCTGAACAATAACCTGTCTAAACAATACCAGCCCCCAGAAAACAAGTAAGCGTGTCAAAGAAAAATGACACACATGGGACAACTGTGGGTCCAAAGTTACACATCTGAGTCTGTGACCACTTCTGTCCCTGCTGAGGTTAGAGGACTAACAGCGGCATTCATATGCTTTGCTTATTCCCAGTGGGTTCTAGGTCCTGCCATGTAAGGCAGCCAACACTCGCTTGTTTCTTTTCCTATTTTGAGATGGGATCCCCATGGTTGCCCCTGCCAACTTCAAATGTCCAGACTCAAGTGATCCTCTGACCTCAGCCTTCCAAGCTCAGGTGTACACCACCGTGCCTGACTCCAACAGCAACAGAATCCACGGGTAAGTCTCTAAGACACCACTGGGCTACCACAACAGCACAAGTTCCCCCAAAAGAAATAATTTCTACCCCATGAACACAAGCAAAAAGCTAGGCATACTTGTCATGTGCAATGGCTACTACTCTGTTTATCCCTTGGTTTCAGTGCCTAGCTAAGTAAACCTGTCCCACTGTCCTCTCCTGCATTGACAGAATTCTTAGCACTCAAATATAGACAATCATCTCATATGCTAGACCTGAGTCCAAAGGAATACTAGAAGGGCACTTAGTTTTCTGTCCTCAGAGTTATGAGGACACAGCTAGGGACCATTTTCACACAGGCACCCATCTCAGCTCATTTTTTTTTTCTGAAAAAAAAAAAAAAAAAAAAAAAGACTGAGGACAATTACATAACTCATTCCCAAACCCTTCACGGGTATTAAGGCCCATAAGGCTTCTCTGGCCTGTTTGGGTCCTTTCATTCATCAAACCTCGATCATCCATGCCAAGTAGGGTAGGCTAAAGGGAACACAATTGGCTAATAGAGGGTTGTGCTCTAGCATGGAAGGTAATGTGGTAAAGATGGAACAGTGGGACAGAGAGCCATCACCAGCAAGTCACCACTGCTGATAGAAGAAGGACGTGTGTGCACAACTAGCTCTTATTTCAAGGTAGTGAAGTAAATCAAAGTTGCTAAATTTTCTTTGCCTTTGGTCACTATGTTCTCATGAGGAAAGGGAACTGTAAAGTTTTAACCCAGCTGCCTTTTGTGTTCTATAAACTCAGGTTAGACCGAATAGAAGCAATAGATTTCCAATACCAATGAGACCCTGAGCTCTGGAACCAATTTATGGCTTGATGGTTGCTGAGCAAGATGCTTACATGGCACACATGGCTCGTGTCCAGCTCACTCTAGTTCTCCCTTCAGTCCTTGAGGAGAGCAGTCTGAGGGAGGAGACTGAGCTGAGTCAAGCAGTATCTGGGCACGCAGAGGCTCGGAAGCATCCACAGAGCAACCCGGGCAGGCAGGGCAAGGACGCACACTGCATGGCAGGAGCAGCATCCTTCACTGTCTGAGGTCACCCCTCACAGCACTCAGTTCTCAACTACCAGGCAGAGGTAGGAAAATGAGCTTGGTTTACTCATCCCAAATTCAAATACAGTTTTAAAAAAATGGCCTTGAAATGAAATCCATATTTCACAGGCAGCTTGCCACACAAAAGAGGAAAGTCATTCACAGTGACTTCTCATTAAAATAAGAATGTAGGTCAGAAGGCTCCTCCCCTTTAGCCTGTTCCCACCCATAAGGAGGGTCTGGGGAAGGCACCCCGGTCCCTAGCACCACTTGTGCAGCTGAATTGTTTTTACACTGAAGTGTACTTAGGTGTCAATTCCTGTTGGAGAAGGCTCCAAACAGGGTATTTTGGAGGTTTTTGTTGTTAGTGGTGGGTATTAAGTTTTTGTGATACCAAGAATGAACCCCAGCTTTGTGCCTTTGTGACAAGCACTTGCTAAATCCCTACCCTAGAAGCTTTGACAGTTCTTTGAAAAGGGACACATTTTTACCATATTCATAATTCACAAAGACAAAAAGGCTCCCTATTATAAAGTTTCTTGTGTTCTGCAGCTTTAGACCACAGCATCATCTCCTAAATCACTTTCTGTCAACTGAGGTAGTTGTCACTTGAAGACAATTTAAGGCTATGGGGAACAATGGTTGAAATAACTAACTAGGGCTGGAGTGATGGCTCAGAGGTTAAGAGCACTGGCTGTTCTTCCAAAGGTCCTGAGTTCAATTCCCAGCAACCACATGGTGGTTCACAACCATCTACATTGAGATCTTGTGCCCGGGCATTTATGTGGAGCAAATACTGTATACATAATAAATTAATAAATAAATGTTAAAAAAAAAAAGAAAGCCGGGCGTGGTGGCACACGCCTTTAATCCCAGCACTTGGGAGGCAGAGGCAGGCGGATCTCTGTGAGTTCGAGGCCAGCCTGGTCTACAAAGCAAGTCCAGGACAGCCAGGGCTGTTACACAGAGAAACCCTGTCTCGAAAAACCAAAAAAAAAAAAAAAAAAAAAAGAAATAACTAACTAGCCACCTAGAGAGGCATCTCAGCTGACACTTTGGATGCTAACAGTAGAGCCCAGGGGCTTTCAAAATTACATGCTGGTAGCAGGTCTGAAGAAGCCCTAAGAACTTCCTGAAAATATCATCTTCCTCCTCGTTGCTCCTAAGACAATGAGCCTGGCGCTGACCACCCAAGTGAGCACCTGCCTCCCTGGCTGAAGGGATACAGAAGCACACAGTCACACATTTCTTCCAATGTGATGGTGAAGATCACAATGAAAGAACCAAGCAAACGGCAGAAACTTGGGAGTCTGTTCCCTTATAAATGATCCTGCCAGCTTCTAAGGGATCTGCAATGACAAGGGATTCTGAAGCTAACATCACTACAGCAAGAGGCAGCATCTCTTACAGAAACAGAGCTGTAAGTAAGTAAAGTAAATTCAGGGAGAACATGTGTGATGCTGAGAGCCGAATGGCCATCAGAAGCAGGAAGTACACCTGACGATCTATTCTCTGCCATGTGAAGCATGACAGCTACATGACTAACCCTGCCTATAAAGAAACTTAGCACATGGCTGCAGGGGTTAAAAATTACCAGCTCTGGAGCTGGGTGTGGTGGCACACGCCTTTAATCCCAGCACTCGGGAGGCAAAGGCAGGCGGATCTCTGTGAGTTCAAGGCCAGCCTGGTCTGCAAAGTGAGTCCAGGACAGCCAGGGCTACACAGAAAAACCCTGTCTCGAAAAAACCAAAAAAAAAAAAAAAAAACCCAAACCAAAACAAAACCAAAACCCCCAGATCTAGGAGCACACAGTAGTAAGGAAGGATGAATGGGCAGAGTGGCTTTATAAAAGGAGGAAAGGAACAAGGGCATACAGTTGACTGTGTGTTAATGCTACCGACCCAAGCAGGGCCTTGCATGCTGGGCCACCAAGTGCTCAACCACTGAGCTACATGGCCAGCCCTGGGACACTTTCTTGATTGTAACTCAAAACACATTATCTGAAGGGGGGCGGGGGATTGGTAAACAAGACTTCTCTTTCCAGTAACAATGTAGAAAGGTAAAGGGAATATATATAAGGAACAACACAAGAAATTCAGCATGACAGCTGGAGGTGACACACGTCTTTAGTCTCAGCAGAGGCAGGCAAATCTCTGAGTTCAAGGCTAATCTAGTCTACAGAGTGAGACCCTGTGTCAAAGGAGGAGGAAAGAAAAAGCTTGGTACAGCAGCATAGGCTTGAATTGAAGCTCTAGTGCTTAAAGGACAGCCTGAGCTACACAGCAAGACAGGAAAAATAAAAACAAAACTGGTAGATGCAGAGGGAACCTCGGTGTTAGGAAGGAAAACGGAGGGAGTAGAGAAGGAGGAGGTGGCGAAGAGGAACATGAGACAAATTCTCAATTGTATACACTCCACAAGAAAGAAAACAGACCCCTCCTGAGCAGGGAAAAGTGTGCGTTGAGAAACGGCAAGAGAAAATGGCAATGTTAAACATAACACGAGGCTGAGGCTGAGGAGACCAAACCTGCACAAGGGTCAGCAAACACTCTTCTAAATGTGAGCAAACTCACAAAATCAGACTTGTGAGAATTCCAAGTTCAACAACAACTTCATGGGTTTCCATGGAATATCTACATCAATAAATATCTGGGGGTCGGTATGGTTTGTGCTCTGGAGCACTTATTGGTTCTAGAATATGAATTTGTTGCATTTTAAAATATATGTTTGACTGGGTGCATGGCTTTAATCCCAGCACTTGGGAGGCAGAGGCAGGTTAATCTCTGTGAGTTCAAGGCCAGCCTGGTCTACAGAGTGAGTTTCAGGATAGCCAGGGCTACACAGAGAAACTCTGTCTCAAAAAAAAACAAAAACAAAAAAATATTTTATATATGTGTGTGTGTGTGTGTGTGTGTGTGTGTGTGTAAAAAACAAGATAGGCAACAATCTGTTTTTTCTTCAATAGTTAAATTAAGGATTGTCACAAGGACCCACTGAAATAGTAGCAAACAGAAGTAACAATGGCTCAGACTTGTAGATTCTCTTTAGAAGATGCAGCCTCTGTCTCAACGCATTACTGCACTTGATACTCACTCACTCTCATGGGGGTTTGTCACAGTGACAGAACCACCAGAATTCAGTGAGCTTTCAAACACATGCTAGAATGCCGTGCTGCCTGTGGCCAACCAATTTCTTCAGGAACAGCAAAGTGGATCAATAGCTCAATTGTCAGAAGCAAGCTGCCATGGCACTCACCAAGTGCACTTTCCTCAGGACTGCTTGGAGACCACCACAACTTCTGCCCGAGGGTAACCCACTCAGCCCCTCATTCCAGTAAACTCCCACACCCTCTCCAGGCTGCTCTAAAAGCCTGGAGAACTGCACAGCACGTACAACATGGACCATCAAGTATCATGCCAGTCTACATGAAAATAAGGGACTGCCCTCTAAGTCAGGAAGCTGTTCTGTGTGAGTGTGGGGTACTCAGAGCCTTCCTCCTCTGAGGACAGCTCCTCATCCTGGGCAATTATGCTCCCTAATCCATACTCCTGCTCGTGAACAGAAACTTCATTTGGCGTGAGGTGAAAAGAACCTTCCACAAAGTCAGCGAATCTGCAAAAAGGAGAGGGACGCTCATTAGGAAGCTGCCTGTCCTCCCCAGGCAGCTTTCAAAGAAAGAACAGACTGGAAGGTTCAGCACGCTTACAGTTCAAATTATACTGAATCTAACTCAAATTCCTGTCTTTGCTTTGGCAGATATATATATATATATATAAAAGAAACAGGCAAAAAACGAGGTTGGGGTGATAGGCCAACATCCTGGGCACTTTCATCCTGCTTGGCAACACTACCCTGTCCTTTTTTACTTACCAAGTGCTAAAGTTCCTTGAGTCACCACATTCCTGATAAGAGAAGATCGAGGAATTGCAGGTCTTTGTATTTATGGCCCTGTCAACTGTATCATGATGCCAAATTAAAACTTTACATACTCTTTGGTCCAACTACCCACAACCAAAAAGGAGAGGAGGGCAGAGTCAGACATCAATGTCACACTTTCAAGAGCCACATTTAAATATGGTATTGAAGTCTTCACAAGTTAATACTATAATCAAAACAAGGAGTTAGCTGCCTTGGGGAAACAGGAAATACGTTACTACACAATGACACAGATAACTTTCTCTTGACTACTCCTAGGTAAGCAGTAATTAAAGGACAAAATATACCAGTTATCTAGAAGTATGATCTCTGCCACAACTCAAGGTCATTAAGTTCCCACAAATACTTGGCTTATCAGGCCGAGAGTTTACCTTTTTGGAGACTGAATTCGAGATATAGTCTTCCAGGCAGAGCACTCAGGACTGTTACAAAATTCTCGGAGTTCCTGTAAAGCCTTTTGGGTCTCCACCTCTCCTTGTATCCGATATTCTTCTTCTGTCAGGAGGCGAGGGGGGACAGGCTTTTCTGCTGCCTTACACATCCTTCTGTGCTCACCAAAACAACACCATGAGTCATTGATCAGTGTTCATACCCATCCTCACCTCTACTTGTTTTGGGGTGCCAGCCACACACCAGACAGAGTAGACACTGACAGTCACCCCCCCCCACTCTTCCATACGCACCCTTCATTATAGTGTACTCCTGACATACCAAAATATGAGTGATAAACCAAAGTAGTCAAACTAATTATTTTCCAATAAATGACAAACAAAATATTTATTTTCCAACAAGTGAAAAAACTATAACAAAATGATGTTGTAATGTTGTGGTTTGTGTACTCAGTTCCCCAGACTGAAGGTACCGTTTTGATTACCTGCAATGGAACAGCCATTGACAATCATAGAATCAAGGACCACTCCACATTTACTTGTGCAAGAATAACATGTTATGAGCCGGGCGGTGGTGGCGCACGCCTTTAATCCCAGCACTTGGGAGGCAGAGGCAGGCGGATCTCTGTGAGTTCGAGGCCAGCCTAGTCTACAAAGTGAGTCTAGGACAGCCAGAGCTGTTATACAGAGAAACCCTGTCTCGAAAAAAAAAACCCAAAAAAAAAAAAAAAAAAAAAAGAATAACATGCTATGAATTACATCTTAAAATAAGATTAAGATTTTTGGATCAATCTGACAGTCCATGTGAAATGACCTGAAGCCTATGGTATATAAAAAATAATAATAATAATAACAAAAACAAAACAAAAAAACACGATATAATTTGCACCACCTAGTGGTAACAGGAACACATGACACTTTACTGGATGTTTTTATTTTATAAAAAAGAAAAAAGCAAAGTACTCAACTGAGAAAGGAACAAGGGTGAAAAGAGCGTAGCCATCCCTCACTTACAGCGCTCTACATCCTTCTGCAGCCACATGCGTCCTGCATCTCACATCTAACACAAAGTTAGTCACCTGTAGGTGATGTACAGCCAATGAACAGGGTACTCCAGGTTCTTAGTGCACAGCGCAATCACGATCACAGCAAAGGCAACGTGCGGCATCTGAATGCTGGAGTACATGAAGCCCAGGCCCATCAGCTGGAGTGTCCAGGTCAGCAGGTTGATGCTCCGCTCATTCTCCAAGGGCCCATACTTGTAGCACACTGCAAAGCTCATGAATCCAACTGTGAGGATGTAGCCTATGAGAAGAGGCATCAGAAGACATTCCTTCTCAGCCGCTGTGCAGCAGTGAGCACGCTAAATGGCATCAACTCAATCAGGAAGTTAGACAACATGAGTACTCAACTACTTACCTGTTTTGAATTCTTGGGAAATAAACTTTACTCCCTGTTCTTTGAAAACGTGTGTGCACTCTTATCCTTTTTGTCATAAATTTATTTAGTTCAAATAACAAAGGCGGGGAAGAGATGCCGCGTATAGGCCAAGAGGACTCAATGCTCTTGCAGAGGACCCAGGTTCAGTTCCCAGCACCCACACTGGGTAGCTTATAACTGTTTCTAACACCAGTGGATCTGACTCTACAGTACCAGCATTCAAGAGCACACAGCCACACATATACATATGACTGCAAACTAAATCTTTGTTGTTTGCTATTGTTTGGCTGAATGGGTATTTTTATTGTTGTTGTTTTGGTTTTTTGTCTTTTGAGACAGGTTTTCTTTGCGTAGCCCTGGCTGTCCTGGACTCCCTCTGTAGACCAGGCTGGTGTTGAACTCACAGAGATCCACCTGCCTATACCTTCCAAGAGCTGGAATTAAAGGTGTGTGCTACTACAGCCCATTGAAACTAAATCTTTTTTAAGAGTTACATGATGAACAGTTCTAAAATAGTCCATTTTAATCCCAAAATATAAAAATTCCTATTAATGTTCTCAAATAATAAACTTTTTGAGTTCCTATCAAGAAGAAAAAAGTTTCTGTGTGAGCAAAGGATTCTTACTGTATACAAGATTCACTGCAGTTGTACTTAAGTTCCCCAAGCATATTTAAATTAACATTAACAAAGTCAATTTAAGTTTTTAAATTGTATTTATTGTAGAAATAAATACCAGCAAATTAAAGTTTCACCCTTATCAAGAGCATCTGAGTTCAAAAGATGATGTTAAGGAGACAGTGGTATTAGAAAGAAGTAAAAAATTATAATTTCTACAGCTAATCAAATGATTTTAGCTACTGACTCCTTGTTAGTGAGCAGTATCTTTTCACAAATTAACCAAACTTATAAACACAAAGGAAAGCCAAGCCAACAATACTTACTTAGAAGATAGTGCCAATAACACTTCCATATCTCTTGTAAATTCTTAAAAACGAGCTGAATGAGGTACAGAGAAAAGGACCAGCCTCCTATCAGGATGATGTAAATGGGACTTCTCTACACAAAGTAGAAATGAGAGCAAACGTTACAAGGCTTTTATAAAAGCAGCAAATGGGACGTTTTTTCTTACAACTCAACCTACTCAAAATGCATAAAAACGTATCTCTTAAAAAGATGTGCTTTATACCCAAAAAGGTACAATCTGCAAGGAACAGCAGGAAGATGAGATGCTAAATAGCTGAGAAGCCTAACTATGCAATGAGAACAGAAAGAGGCTTTCCGCTCCCACTGAGCACATTATCTCAAATAGAGTTTATATGTCATGCACAGGATGCAGGTCTTACCACACAAGCGCTTTTCAGAGTCAGTGCACAGGACAAGCTGACTCATCAGCCATCACTACAAATGTTCCCTGCTCTACAGCTACCCAACAGGACAAGCCAACCCTCCAGCTATCCCAGCTTGTCCTACACACTTACAACAAATCTGACTACTTACCTTGGGCATAAACTTGGAGAGCATAAAAATGATGATTAACAGAGAGGCCACAATTCCCACACTCATCCCAGTGGAATAGTAGAAAATCTGACTCCTGCAGAGAAATATTCTTCTTGACTATGTAATATTAAAGGTCACACAAAGCACCGGTGAAATCACAAGTGCCCCAGCTAAGGTCTCAAGACGAGACAGGAATCTGCCCGATGTTAAGGCACAGAAATGCAGACCGATGTAGTGGTTGACAGAGCATGAAGGTCAGTGTCAATGGGGTCCTCTCAAACCCCACTGCTCTCCATCACTCTCCAAGTCCACCTCATGCTGCAGACACAGGGCACAGATGGACTAGAGGTTGCCTCCTGCTGAGTAGCCTTCCCAGTGCCAGGAGGAAGTGTGCAGGACGCTGCTGGGGAAGGACTCTGCAGCTGTGGGGCATGAGCAGCAATACTGACCTGCCACACAGAATGGGACTTGGGGAGTGCACTGACATCTGTTCTGGGAGTAACTGGCCACTTTCCAGCTAGATCTGATGCCCATTCCACAGGACAGAATTCACATCTGGGCTGTAACCCCATCAAAAGCCCATAGCTAGGGAGTGTGTGGACCCAAGTGGGAGAGCTAGTGCTGTTCTTTTTCTAATGGATACAGTATGCCCATCAAATCACCTTCTCTGGTCTGAGAAGGTTCTTTTTGCAGTGGACAGCAATGACTGCAGAGATTCTTAGCTGCTCAAAGTACCAAGATTAAGTGAGTTTTGAATCCCATGCATAGATGGGGTAGCTGTGTCCTCCCCTTCAAGGCTGAGGGATCATCATGGAAGAAGGGATTCAAAGAGGGCAAGAGCTGGAAGGTGGAGGAAAAGCACTGTGGATCCAAATGCCAGGCATGATACACATGCTGCACTTATTTTTTGTATTTCAGGTTTTTTTCGAGGTAGAGTCTATGTAGCCCTGGCTGTTCTGGCACTCATATAAAGACCTGGATGGTTTCAAACGCACAGATTCCTCTGTCTCTCTTGAGCCACTATGCCCCACACCCCACTAAGATAGAGTTACTAGGTGATGGGAGATGGAGACATGGTTTTCGGTGATGAAGCCTGTGGCTGTAGACAGATCTTCACTTATGCTTGTGAAAACAGCCCCAAGGAAACTCAGTATGTCACACACACACAGACACTCAGAGAGACAGATAGAGAGCATGACTACTTGAGTACCAGGATAAATATGATCAAATTAATTATGTAACATGTATGGCATGTCAATAATGTAACCCACCTTTATATATAATTAGTATGTGCTAATTAAAAACAATTTAAACAGAAGCAAAATAACTATCCTGACGAATGCACAGCTTATCTAGGGAGAGAGAAGAGACAGGAGCAAGACCAAATAGAGACTGAAAAGTGAATGGGACTGATTACTCAGGACAAAGAGATCCTACTTCCATTCCAAGCTTTCTTACTTTTCCCTGAATGTGAGTTTCTCTCAGGAGCTCCACATAGAATAACTTCTCTCAAGTCCAACACAGTTCAACTTCAAATTCCAATTGTCTACCTTTCACTCATGAAGTTAATGTTGATTTTACTGAAACCTGCCCTGGAGTGTGTAATGTACACAATGATCCTCCCTTGGAAAAAACTAATTTTCCCTTTCCTAGCAAGTATCAACTGCAAATAGTCTCTTGGTTAGAGGTGGAAGTTTGTGTGCGTTTCCCCTTCTCCATGATGGGATTCTGACTGGTTCCAACTTGTATGGGATTTATTAATACTGCCATAGTCCCTGAGTGCTTATGTGTCGTCACCCTCATAGTGTCCTGGAGTCTTGCGCTGCCTCCAGCTCTTACGGTCTCACCTCCTCTTCTACGCAGATTCCTGAGCCTTGAGGGAAGTGAGCGGTAGACACAGACAGCCGCTCAGGGATGAGCACGCGAATCTCCCACTCTTTTGTGGTAATTCCGTGTGCTTCAAGAGGTTTCTCTGCTGAGGATGAGTGAGAGACTAATCACTGGATGTAGCGCTGTGTCACCAGGAGTCACTCAACTGCTCTGTTCTTTTGGTGGAATAACTGCAGTAGGTTTTCCTATAGGGCCTATGACTTATCTAGTCTCAGGCTCTCATCAGCAACATCAAGGAAGTCTCATTTCAGAGTGGGCCTTTGTATCAGTGCACGTCAGTTTTGCCTATCATAGCTGCTAGGTTTCTAAAACAAAGGAAAAGGACAAGTAACTGACGTTTGTCTCCTTGTATCTAAACAGCATGAAATTCAACAACGTACAATTTGGCAGCAATTTCATTTATAAATCTCTACAGTAACATTACTTCTAACTTGATAGTCAACTTTATAGTACTAGGTAACGCTCATTAAACTAATGATGGAGCTACCTAACGAGAAAGTACATTAACAATCATATTCAAATCAGGGGGAAAAAACATTCTATTTTAAAAATATCCAAGCAGGGCGTGAGATCCCCTGGACCTGGAGTTCTAGACAATTGTTAGCTGTCCATCATGGGTGCTGGGGTAGAACTCAGGTCCAGGGGATCTCACGCCCTCTTCTGCAGACACCACATATACTTGGACAGAGACACACAGATACACATTAAAAAAAAAAAAGCTGGATATGGTGGGGCTGGAGAGATGGCTCAGTGGTTAAGAGTGAATGAAACTGATTACTCGGGACAGAGTTGTTCTGTTTGGAAGAACTGGCTATTCTTCCAAAGGACCCAGGTTCAAATTCCAGCACCCACATGGGAGTTCACAGCTGTCTGTAAATGGCCAGGTATGGTGGCACATACCTTTAATCCCAATACTTGGGAGACAGAGGCAGGTGGATCTCTGTGAGTTCAAGGCCATCCTGGTCTACAGAGTGAGTTTCAGGATATCCCTGTACACAGAGAAACCCTGTCTCAAAAAACAAACAAACAAATCCAAGCAGAGACCCTAGAGGAGGATAAAAGTACCTATAACTCTTATGGTAAGAGTGTTGTCAAGTCCACACCTACCTGCTCAATAAGTCTCCACAAAAGAAGAGTGTAAGTCCAAGGAGGAAAACAAGGAAGAGTTTGGGGTCAAATCCTGAAACAAATGAGAGTTCTGCTTAACAGAAGAATCAATTAAAGATATTATAAAAGGTGACATTGATATTATTGGTCAACTAAAATAAAGCAAATAGTCCAACTATATGACAGTGAAGACACCACACAAATCCTGAGCACCCTTCTAAAGAAAAAAACATAATTAGGTTTATATCTAATCTGTACTCTCCTGAAGACCTTATTCCTATTTTGGCTTCCTCTACTAAGGACAAAAAATGCTGAATTAAGGTAGGCATGATAGCACCAACACTTCATACTGTTGCTCAAAAGGGGTCTCTGCTTGTCATTTTGGTTTCAGGAAATTTGAGAGCTAGGCCTAGAACTCAGATGTGGGCCTTGTCCTTGTTCCTCCTAGCATTTTCCTTGCCCAGCTACACCTCCAACTTTGCTTCATTATCCAGCACTGTGCTGAAAAAGTCTACCTCCCAAACATTTCTCACTCAGGACCAGAAGAAGGGTCTAGCAGACACACTGGTGGCAAACCAGAGTATCCCACGGCTTTTACATTCAAAAGCCCAGTCTATGGAATGCCTAGAAACAGACAGGAGGTGAGCAAACACAGAAGGAGCATGAAGACAGGCCAACCCTACACAACCCTAGAACCCAACCAGAAGGGCATAATCTTTGTGTAGCAAAACCTACAAGCATGAACCCTGAGAAGTAACCAAGGAGAAACCAAGTCAGCATTTGATGGAATCCACCTCCTCTAAAACTTTCTCAAAATGTATTCAGAGAAGAAAACTTCTCCCAGTCCCAGTAAATAAGCCTTGAACGATAGGTCTTCATCTTTGGTTATGATGTCACCAGCACTCTCTGTGAGTTACTCGTTTACTGTTTAGCTTGCCTGTCTTCAAACAGGCCTACACAGAGTAATACCACTGCCTTGGTCAAGAGTCTCAGAAGAGAGGAGTACAGCTGTCTGACTGACCCCAGCAGGACTGACCATATCAGCTCAGGACCTGCCCAATTCTAGGCAACCAGTTACTGGGGGGGGACTCTTAATTCTAGGTCTAAAGAGTCTTCCGTGGGGTGGAGTCTCCATAGTCTCCATAGGCTGTTGAGAGCCATGATATAGTCAAGAGCATAATCAAAAACAAAATGAAGTTTCCCAGGCTGACTTCTCTGCCTCACTAACTATACCCTCCAAAGTTCTGTCCCATCTCACTACAGAATCCAGCAGAAAAACAGAGGCGAGACTTACTCCGGGTCACAATGACACTGTATTTGGTGTCCTTCTCTATAATGTCAACTTTGAGGCAGGTTTTTGTGCTGTACAGACCCACGTTAACATAGGTGTCATTCAATTTCTCTTTTAAAAAAGAAGAAAAAAAGTTCCAGATACTAAACTGCTCTAGCTCCTTCAGCTTCTCTTCATTGTCCACCTGAGTAACCCGGACCAATTTGGAACTATTTACCCGGACCTGTAACACAAATGACATTAGGGTGAAAAGTAGGGAATTTTCATGAACGTAATTTCCAAAAACCATTAAACACCTAGTGAAGCATGTGCCAGTCTCCCACAAAGCTCACCAGTAATGCACAGATGCACCAGCAAAACATAATTTGGCCAAGGGTGCTGCTCTGATACAGGCAGCTGCTACTCTACTATTAAGGCAAAAAAAGAGGGGGAGTTCCCAAGCAGAAAGAGTTACCAATACAGCTATTTATGAGACCACACAAAGGACGGATCTAGAATATTAAGAAAATTGTTGGTCATAAACAACCCAGAAAACCGAAAATGTTTCCATAATGACAGGCTGAGAAGTTCAATGCATTGTCACAGATCACTGATTATGGATAAATGTTGGTTATAATGTGCCCCAGATACAGTATGAATTTTGTATCAGAAAATAAAAAAGGAATCTTTAAAAGCCCACAAGCCCAGCTCTCATGTTGTTCATGTGAGCAGCAAACACCCTTCTCAGTGTCCGTATTTACAGCATCTTCAAAAGGCTCATTTGTTCAATCATTGTCACATTGCTTGCTGGGTGACTTAACAGTGTTATGAAATAAAAGAGCCAAAGTCATTCTACCCAGAGGAAAGTCCTCTTACGGAATCAAAACAGAACAGGAAGCACAAGACGAGAGCTTATACTCAGACAGGCATACCAGATCCCAGCCCAAAGAAGGCACAAGACATTTCAAAACAGCATGAGTATATAGACTGCAGAAGGTGGGAAGCAAACAGAAGGAAAGAAAGTCTGCCTCAGGGTCACAGTACTCTAAGCTGGTAAAGGACCTGAGATGCCTAGGGGAAAGGCTTACAATTACCTGTATCCGTGTCCATATATCATGCCACTTTGGGATAAACACATTTTTATAACAGAATTGTTGACTAGAATTCATATCAACTTGGGACTCCTGAAGCATGACCACATTTACATCAATTCCAGCTTTATGCAAAAAAAAGGAAACAAGAATTAACTATAACAGATCAAGCTCATAGTGGTAACTCATTTTATAAAAAGAATTTAACTGATCACTTTGTTAAACTTGGGCTTAAATATTAATCAGAAAAAAAAATAAACCCTGAAATAAGGCAGCTTTTTTGGAGACAGAGTTTCTCTGTGTAACAGTATGGGCTATCCTGGAACTTACTCTGTAGACCAGGCTGGCCTTACAGAGATCCACCTGCCTCTGCCTCCAGAGTGCTTGTATTAAAGGTGTGCGCCACCATGCCCAGCTTGAAATAGGGCAGTTTTATCTCTGTCTAATTTGCATGTGCACACACACCTATTCACATATGTGCATGCTTAGGAGTGACTATAGGCTATCAAACACACTAAACATATGGTCTATCACTGAGTGACATTTAAATAAATGTCTCAACCTTTAATTGTCTAAGCGCGCGCGCGCGCGCGCGCGCGTGTGTGTGTGTGTGTGTGTGTGTGTGTGTGCGCGCGCGCGCGCGCGTCTGCTCACCACCTGCCGAGAGATGTCAGAAGGGGACATTGGATCCCCTAGAACTGGAGTTACATGTAGTTGTGAGACCCCATGTGGGTGCTGGGAACCAAATCTGGGCCCTTTGTGAGAGCAGTCAGTGCTCTTAACCGCTGAGCCATCTCTCCAGCCTCTAACCTACCTTCTTTGACACAAACATCTAAGTAACTTTTTCTTTGTGGTAGTAGAGGTTAAACCCTGAACCTCTATTCTACTTTTTTCAATGAATTTCTGTTATACAGATTTTAAAATTTGTTTTTACACTTTTTTTTGTGGGGGTGAGGGAGGCATAGACTTGTGAGGACTGGAGGACAGCTTGATGCTTTTTTTCTACCATGTTGGCCCAGGTGATCAACTCTGATCAGGTTTGACAGTGGGTACCCTTACCATCTAAGCAATCTTCAAAGACCTGCGCTTACTGAAAATTGTAAGTAGAAAATATCAATATTGCTTTTAGTGTAAGGTAGATAGATTTAAATAAATGTTTTAAAATCCTCAACCAAATCCACAAGTTATCCACACAAAAAGCATTAATGAGACAGGGCAGTGGTGGTGCACACACCTTTAATCCCAGCACTCAGGAGACAGAGGCAGATGGATCTCTGTGAGTTTGAGGCCAGCCTGGTCTTCAGAATGAGTCCCAGAACCAAAAAAGTGCTGCCCCTAGAGGCATTGCAGATGTAGACGGCAGAGAGGAGAGAGGCTATGTCTACATTCAGTGTTCTGACCTATGGACGTCTGAATGAATAGTAGCCTAATGTTCCAAAACCAAAACAAAACAAAGCAAAAACATCTGGAAGGAGCAAATGCAATAAGAAATACATGGATAGCTGCCAGGCATGGATAGAGAGAAGACAGGAAACTGCAGACTGACTGATAAAGGTTATAGGGTTTCATTCTGGATTGAATAAAATATTCTGGTACAACACTGTAAAAACACTAAAATCCACCAAATAGCATACGTAAGTTAAATCTCAATTTTATTTTTTATTTTTTTAAGATTTATTATGTATAGTGTTCTGTCTGCATGTACCCCTGCAGACCTGAAGAGGGCACCAGATCTCATTATAGATGGTTGTGAGCCACCATGTGGTTGTTGGGAATTGAACTCAGGACCTCTGAAAGAGCAATCAGTGCTCTTAACCTCTGAGCCATCTCTTCAGCCCCAACCTCAATTTTAAAAAAGCAGTTCTCACATATGAAATCAAAATAGAAAGGCTAAAGTAGAAAGCACAAAGGAGCGGAGGAGGGGGGACAGAGGGACAATAAATAATGTTGACCAATTTTGTTTGAAAATACCATAGAGAAACCTAATTTTGTGGGCTAATAAAAAAAAACCTCAGGTCTGTTCCTCATTAGTGTATTAATTCCAGTAGTAATCTGGATTTCCTCTAAGTCTTCCATAAAATCTTTTTTAAATTTTATTTATTAAAGTTACACCTCAATTGCAACTTCCTCCCCATAATTTTTTTTTTTTTAAAAAACATTCCTGTTGAATGACCTAACTCAGGGGTTAACAATGTTCCAAGCAGCAGCCTGGCGTGGTGGCACACGCCTGTAATCACAGCACTTGGGAGGCAGCTCTCTGGGAGTTCGAGGCCAGCCTGGTCTACAAGCGAGTCCAGGACAGTCAGGCTGTTACACAGAGAAACCCTGTCTCAAAAAAAAACCTAAAAAAAAGAGTGTTCAATGGTCCTCCAGAAGATTTGAGTTCAATTCCTAGCATCATGTGGGGCAGCTCACAACCACTTTTAACCCAGTCCTAGGGGACCCACCATCTTCTTCTGGCCTCGAAGGACACCTACGCATGTGCCATATACTCACACAGACATAAATTAAAAATAAAAGCAAATCTTAAAATTCTATTGATATTTAAATAAAATACATATGTACCCATAAATAGGAAAAAATCTTACTCATGAATAAGATCAAGACACTTGTTTCCTTTGGAAGAGCAAAGAGCAGGCAGAGAGGATGGCTACGTCAGTGAAGTGCTTTCGTGCACGCATGAAGACAGTTTAACCCCCGAGCCCGTGTAAAAAACCCAGCCCATGATGGTAAACAACTGTAATCCCGAACTGTACAGGCAGAGATCAGACAGAAGCATCCCTGGGAGTCACTGGCTAGCCAGTGCAGCCAACTGGGTGAGCTCCAAGTTCAGTGAGAAATTTGTCTCAAAGAATAAGGTGTAGAGATACTGAAGACACTTGACATCAGCTTCTGGCCTCCACATATACATACACCCTCAACCCCCCCACACACACACTCATACCCCCCCACACACACAGCACACATGCACATGCACACACACACACACACACACACACACTCACACCCCCCTCCACACATACAAACTCAGCACACACACACACACCCCCCTCCACTCATCCACACCCCACACACACACTCACCCCCCCACTCATCTACCCCACACACACACACCATTTATGTTTAGCATGGTGGTGCATGGTTGTCATCCCAGCTCTTGAGAAACTGAGAAAGAACATTAGACCTAGGGAAACCTATATTACACAGTGAGTTTGAAGCCAGCTTGAGCTATACAGCAAAGTCTATCTCATAAAATGAAAGCAAATGGAGTTCATGTAAAACTTGAAAATGCTGAGGATGGATGGCAGGGTGGCAAACACACAGGTAATCCCAACACTCAGGAGGCAGAGGCAGGATCACTGCAAAGCTGTATTCTTCCTCCAAAGGAAGTGGAAGTTCAAAAACAATTTTCTTTAATATACATTTTTAAAGAAACAGCTCCACAACTAATATCCTTTAAAACCTAGGTTTTTTGGGCTGGAGAGATGGCTCAGAGGCTGCTCTTCCAGAGGTCCTGATTCAATTCCCAGCAACCACATGGTGGCTCACAACCATCTGGTGAGGTCTGGTGCCCTCTTCTGGTCTGCAGGTCTGTATGCAGACAGAACACTGTAAGTATAATAAATAAAATCTTAAAAAAAAAAAAAAAACCTAGGTTTTTTTGAGCCAGGTGGTGGTGGCAAAAGCCTTAATTCCAGCACTCGTGAGACAGAGGCAGGCAGATCTCTGTGAGTTCAATGCCAGCCTGGTCTACAAAGTGACAGGACAGCCAGGGAAACACAGAGAAACCCTGTCTCAAAAATAGATACAGATAAATAGATAAATAAGTCTAGAACTGCACTTAAGTGGTAGAGCACTAACATTGCATGTTTGAGGCCCTACAGTCAATGCTCAGCTCAGACAATAATATTTAGTAAAATAAAAATATTTTTAAAACTTATTCTCCAAAATAAAAAAATATCAATTCAACTTTACAGCTCTCTCTTTATCTTACTATCATTGTGTGTATCTATATGATGTGAGTATGGGGGGTGCACATCCTAGCAGACAGGTAGAGATCATACATGTAGTATGAAGTCAGTGTTCTCCTCCAGTTATAGATTTCATGGACCCAACTCAGGTCACCACATTTGTGTGGCAATTCCTGTTTACCCCCAGAACCATTTCCCAGGCCTGGAAATTCCTCCTCCTCCTCCTCCTCCTCCTCCTCC